>CM076582.1:798403024-799003024 GCA_034641835.2 Pinus albicaulis | reverse complement strand
TGAAATGAAAACAGTAACTGCGCCCAGACTATTAAAAAGGCAACATTCCATCGGTAAATTTTGAATATACAAAGCCAAACAAGGTTAAAAATATACCTCCCATCTAGTGCTCTGTACACATACAGAGAGGAGAAAGGGTGCTTGCATTGAGGACACCAAGGATTGTCCACGTAAGAAGCCCATCGAAGGATGCATGTTACACTTCACAGAGCACAAACAAAACCAAGTTTGATAATTTACACAGGGAAAGGAACAGTAAACCTTTCATTGACCAAGGCAGATAATAAAATAACATGAACTACAATACGAATATAATTGATTCCAATCAATGGCGATGACACTAAATATTTTTAATTATGAGATCCATGTGGACTAGCTAAGAGATTTAGATCCGTGTGGACTAGCTATAGAGCAATATTTTAATCTTTTACTGCCCTCAAAAAGAAAAGACCAGGCAACCTAGTTTTTGTTGGGCTTGATTTGGAATTCACAGCAAAAGACAACGTGTCAAAAGCCCTTTCAAACCTTTCCACTAGTCAAGTTAAAAGTAAATAAAATCAAATTCATGTGATAAGGCCCTCCTATGGTTGCTACAGTGGTACCTAATTCCATTCAGATTTTCATTTCAATCGATTCTTAATGGAAACGGAAATCAAGAAATAAATATAAACTCTAAAATTTAGATAAATAAACATTTACAAAGCACTGAGCAACAATTGTGCCTAAGGATACAATCTAATCTTCACATTTTCCAAGAAATGAGTTGCCAAGAATAAAACATTACAAAATGGTAATAACAACCATCCAGCATAAATAACAAAAACAACTGCATTGGGATTAAGAAGAACGAACCAGTAATTGTGCCCACACCCTTTTATCTGAGCAGTCTCTTCTGGCTGTATAGTATCGAGACAAATTGCACAGAGCCAAGAGTCATCAGCATTTTGAAAAGCTGCAACCTTGGGAATATCGGACTGTTTTCCCTCATCCTGCACCTGAAAATCCATAAGTACATTGTTATAAGACATCATGTCAGAACCTCAACTTCAGTTAGCAATATAGCTATTAAGAAAATTAATAGTTAATAATGAGGACGAGTTTAAAAGAAACATATATACAATCTTATCGAGCTTATAGGGCTTCCAATTAATAGAATTATTGGAAAACACAAGAAGTACTACAGATCAGCAGCCTTACTCTAGAGTCTAAACAGTTCAATCTACCAAATGTAACCCAAAATTATAAAATATTGAAACTAGCAGCTGAACCATACCAATATATCATACCAGAGATCATTTGTACAGCCTAAATGATTCTTTAAAAACTTTGCCAGGCAGAATGTTGATCTACTTCTAATGCAGCCATTTTCCATTTAATCAAGGGAGAGATAATACGCTTAAAATACTCGTGACTAACCATTTTCACATGATACAATTACAACCCTCTTGCATTAAAACTGCGAATCCAACCTCATTATATATCATAGCACTTTCGATCAGGAAAGAATAGCTTAAGTTTTTATTAATGGACTGCACCTCTATGTAAAGGATAGCTTAAGTTTTTCTAATTTGTCATTTTCTTAACTCAAATGAACCTCGAAGCCTATGAGCCAGAAAGCCAAACCATAATTTTACAGAGCTTATCAGGCACTTGGGGGGTTCAACAACTACTTTAGTAAAAAAAAAACTTACAAATTGAGTTTACCTCTTAAGCTCTATAGTGTTCGTTCGATGAAAATTTGACACATATGAATGCAAAAAGAATGCTGAATAAGGAACGAGGCGGTTGAAATGGGAAAGATGTCTAGATAGTGGAATTACAATAATATTTTTAAATAATAATAATAATAAAACATTACTTTCAACTTAAAATGTATCGGAATGGTCTTACATAAGTTTACATTTTGGGGAAAATCCCCGGAAATGCCTGCGGGACTTTCCCAAAGGTCATCACGGAAGTTATTTCCGGAACATTTTGGAGAAAATCACCAGAAATGCCTGCAGGCCTTTCCCAAAGGTCATCAAGAGAGTCATTTCCAGAAGAGGGGTTTCTATAAATTAAAAATAACTTCTGAAGAAAATCCCCAAGGAAGCACATTAAATCTAATCCAATGCAAAGATTCAGAGGTATTTACAAAATTTAAATATCTAGACCCAAAATAAAAATAAATAAATAAAAAATTACCGGTTTGCCTCCAGCCGCGTTCGATGAGCAAGCATAGGAATTATCCAGGGAGGTGATAATGCACTTATCCATGTCCAGAAGGGCAGCCATTGATTCGATTCTAGAAATATTTTTTCTCGAAAAGGACGACCTCGCACGGCCTGGTGAAAGAAATCCGATCTTTTGATGATGTATTTGACCTGGACCGGAGATCAAGGGCTCCTCCCCCAGAAAAGAGAAGCCTCGGCTCGTCCAGGTAACCCAATGAGATAGGGTGAAATGACGCGGCTCTCATGGCAATCCAGATTTATTCAGATGCGCCTTCAAATCTCAATTCCATCACTCTTACGATAGGTCAATCAAATCAGGCTGGAAATGAAACCCTGGTCCTTATATTTCAGAAACCCGCAACGTCAGGCCTGGACTAAAACAAGAAAGTTGCAGTCAAGATTTTATCTGTGAATCAGTTATTGAAATGAAAAGGCCGCAATTGGATCCGGTCTGGGTTGGGGATGTGAAAATGGACGAGGTCCTTTCTTGTGGGAGGGCTATTATGGTATATACCCTGCGAATATTAATAGCATGAAAAATAATTCTTGGGGTACACGACACGAAGTTTATTTACTGCCACGTCGTTAGCTTTGACACGTGTATTTATTAATTTGATTTTTTGTCTCCTCGTCATTTATGGGAGGGAAGAGGATTGGATAACGCTGCAGCTTGCCGTATGTTATTATCATTAGGCACAAGGAGCACGCATACCTTCCTCTTTCTCCCGTTAAAGTCGGTATCCAATTCAACTATATTGTTAGTTAAAATTTAAATTTTTTTTTGTGTTGGGAAACTTGTTTATAAAAAATTTGTTTTAGAGGTTTTTGGTTAATTTTAAAATAATTTAAATTATTTTTTTTAATATAATTAAATAAAATGATTTTTTTGGTTTCCATAAGAAAATAAAAAAGTACGATGATTTAAGTACTTAGATACAATACCATTTTAACTTTTTATGTTCACATTTAAATTTTAAAATGTGAAATTATTTAAAGTAATTGTGATGTAATTATTATTATTATCTAAGGAGACTTTTTTTTTGTTGGTGGGCATACATATTTTATTTTTGTGGTTTTGAATGTACTATTTTTTATTAGGAAACACATGTTCTTAACTATTAGGCTCACTCAAGCTCGTCGGGGTTTGGTCTAGTGGGAAGCGAGCGTGTTGCTAAGGCGTTCGTGCCGTAGTGCAGGTCACGAGTTCAAATCTCGTCTTACCCGAGGGGCTGTTGTTGCGGGCTCAGCAGTTTCCTCCTAGGAGTATAGGGGTAGCCAGCGGGATTCGACCCCGTGTAATGCGAGTACGATACCGGTGCAGTTGCCGATTCTCCTAGTCACAAAAAAAAAAAAAAAGAAGAAGAAGAAAAGAAAAGCTGTAAATAAATCAATGAAATAAATAAATTATAATCTCAACCTTTTAAATGTGCATGTTTCCACTCATCTTTGCCACAAGGCAAGTTTTTTGGATTGAAAGTTTACATAAGGGATATTTTGATTTTGTCATACAAGTTTAACTAGTAGATATCATTCGTTAATTTAAGTGAATTTACAATTACTTTAAATTTATCTTAATTTTGGATTTACCAAACACCAAGAGGGATTAAGATAGATCTAGAGTTAAGATGGATCTACGCTCATTTAATTATTAATTGTAATTTTAATTATTAATTTTATGGGGTTGTGCGAGGGGGAGGATTATCTTAAACTCCAAGGGGAATTTAGCACTCAAGTACTCCTAGGGGTTGGGAAAGAGGACCAACAATCAGGCATAAATGTATGGTCTTATGATAGGGTTAAATCTAGCAAAAGAAGTGGATATTACTAAGCTTATAATTCTTGTAGACTCTCTTCTAACCATCCAATACCTTCTCAAAGGCTCTTCTCCTAAGGACAATCAATTAAAGTTGTTAATTCATAGAATTTTGGGAGCCCTTGGTCAATTCCAACTTAAGTCCTTCTTCCATATCTTAAGAACTCAAAATAAGGAAGCAAATGCCCAGGTAAATCATGTGTGTCTTTTGAATTCGGGCCAAACCAACATCAGCAGATTATTAGGATGGAGGCACTTCCCTTAATCTATTCCTTCTCGTCGCTCACCAATTATAATTTAGAACTTTATAATCATTCCTATGGAGATTATATAAGGACCAAAGCACTCCCTTTTAATACCCCCCTCTCCCTCACATGGAGCTCTCCCATATAGCTCGCAGCCCATTTTATGTACCAATCATCAAAGGTGAAGTGGCTAATGCATTGCAAGCATGCCATGTGGTGACATGTCCCTCTTTGAATTCGCATGTGAATGGTGTTTTGGATAGTCGATGTCATAACCAAATCTAAGATGGACTCTGCTACATATATGCAAACTTAGCCAGACCAAAAATTAAACTTCACTTCGGGACATTTTACCTTCATTATGCTACGTGTAACCAGACTTTAAAAACCTTGATTTAACGTCTCCAAACTCAAAACCAATAGTTCACCAATACCATAACTTGTTATTCTCGTCATCATTACTGCTCTCTAATATGTGTGTGTGTGCGTGTGTGTGTGTGTGGTCTCGGGGGTGACCATGAGCCATTGATTACGTTATCGATTTTGTAAATCATGTGACCATTATGAGACAAAAAAATGATCAAGGGCAAAACCCAAATACATTAGCACTCAACCCAATGTGACCATACCCTATGACTTGGTCCCTAAGGATCCTAGTCATATGCATGATGACATCAACATGATGTCATCATGACACATGGCAGTGGGTGAGAGGTGCCATATGTCACCCATTTTGGGCCTTTCTACCAATTAGAAAGAATCATTTGTGCATGCCACGTGGAAATCCCAAGTGGTGCCATGTCACCTTGCTAATGTCATATGATGATGTTTCATGCCACGCATTTGCCACACCATACAGAGTACCATGTTATTTATTGTAATAAGTTACCATGTGTCAAGAGTTGCCAAGTTATGGTTGATTATTCATGAGGGCCATGTGTCATCTGACTACAGAGTCCACAACATCACTTTTGTCCAATCAAAGTATGCCATGTGTTAATGTCTCAATGGTCCATTGAGGATGATTATATGTTGTGAATCTTTGCTCTTCATCCATTGTTCATGCTTTTTATCATTGTTAGATTTGATGTAAGATGCACACTATTAAAAGGTGTTAAATAGTGCGCAAGTTTGCATGCCCGAAGTCATCAATCGACCTGCCAGTGATGGATCCACCCTCAACATGTGCGACCTTTAACAAATTTTGTGACTTTGGGTGTTTTTTAGAGTATCATATATTGTTGGTGTTAGGTAAACTTGACTCGGGATAGAGTCAATGTTGACTAGAGTAAATAGTAGTGGTTTTGGGGCACATGGTATTGTGCACCCATGGTTTTCAGCCCATGGTATTGCATGTAATGGAGCTTATAAAAGGCTGGGAATACTTCATTTTAATGCAGGCCTGGAGGTGAGCAGTGAAGGCTCACTTGGCCAGATTGGCCAGGGTTTTGGCCAATGCTTAATGAAATTTCATTAATTGGGTTTTGCCCCTGATTTTGGGGTTTTCTGGGATAAACATATTTGTTTATGTTTATGATTTGTTGCTACCTATTTTATGGTTTTTTGTTCCTCTTGGTAAATTTATTGTTTCTCCGATAAATTCTAACAAATGGTATCGGAAACATTGAATTTCGTTGAGTTAGGAGAGCAAAGTCTATCAAAATGAAAGAGGATATGTGCACGTGGATTAATTAGTTGATGAACCATGTATTTGAAGAGAACTCCTAGAGGACTAGCGGTTACAAAGGCTAGTGACCCATGTAATCCGGTAGATGGGTTCTTTTTATATGGACATTAATTTCATATGTACAAAGACAGTAACAATAAAACAAAACAAAATGTTATTATTATAATGGAGTTAATTTATTACATGTAAATGGGCATACTGTTGTAAGACCTGGTATGGCATGTGTACCCCTGTGTAATCACTGGTAAAGTCTGGGTTAGATCTAGGTGATAGGGGGGATGTCAAGTTAACAATTACCTGGGTAAAAATTTGAAGGGGGGAAGAGCTAGAGTAAGCAGGGTTGTCTCACTTAGCAATTTTGGTTGGATTTAGTCAAGAAACCCCAAGTCAAGTTTAAGGGGGGAATTGTTAGGTAAACTTGACTCGGGATAGAGTCAATGTTGACTAGAGTAAACAGTAGTGGTTTTGGGGCACATGGTATTATGCACCCATGGTTTTCAGCCCATGGTATTGCATGTAATGGAGCTTATAAAAGGTTGGGAATACTTCATTGTAATGCAGGCCTGGAGGTGAGTAGTGAAGGCTCACTTGGCCAGATTGGCCAGGGTTTTGGCCAATGCTTAATGAAATTTCATTGGTTGGGTTTTGCCCCAGATTTTTGGGTTTTCTCGGATAAACATCTTTGTTTATGTTTATGATTTGTTGCTACCTATTTTATGGTTTTTTGTTCCTCTCGGTAAATTTATTATTTCTCTGATAAATTCTAACGGTTGGAAAGGTCTCAACAAGGACTTCCCAACCATACCATACATAAATTCATTGGGACATCATAACTTCGGAAAAAACTCAATAAATTTCATAACTCTTTGACTTCTCGTAATGAGGGCATGCATGAGATCCAATTATCATATTGCTTCCTTTGATTCATGAATGACATTGTTGTTGCCTTGGATATCCCCTTTCACATCAATGAGAACACTATGTGCATAAATCTCCCCCTTTTAATTGATGGCAACACCACTAGACATTGAGAGTCATTGATGGAAGTGGACCAAAAATTCCCTTGATTTGTTCCTCTCGGTAAATTTATTATTTCTTTGATAAATTCTAACAGTTGGAAAGGTTTCAACAAGGACTTCCCAACCATACCATACATAAATTCATTGGGACATCATAACTTTGGAAAAAACTCAATAAATTTCATAACTCTTTGACTTCTCGTAATGAGGGCATGCATGAGATCCAATTATCATATTGCTTCCTTTGATTCATGAATGATTCAACCCATGGTATTGCATGTAATGGAGCTTATAAAAGGCTGGGAATACTTCATTGTAATGCAGGCCTGGAGGTGAGCGGTGAAGGCTCACTTGGCCAGATTGGCCAGGGTTTTGGCCAATGCTTAATGAATTTCATTGGTTGGGTTTTGCCCCAGATTTTTGGGTTTTCCCGGATAAACATCTTCGTTTATGTTTATGATTTTTTGCTACCTATTTTATGGTTTTTTGTTCCTCTCGGTAAATTTATTATTTCTCTGATAAATTCTAACAGTTGTAAAAGTCTCAACAAGGACTTCCCAACCATACCATACATAAATTCATTGGGACATCATAAGTTTGGAAAAAACTCAATAAATTTCATAACTCTTTGACTTCTCGTAATGAGGGCATGCATGAGATCCAATTATCATATTGCTTCCTTTGATTCATGAATGATTTAGCCCATGGTATTGCATGTAATGGAGCTTATAAAAGGCTGGGAATACTTCATTGTAATGCAGGCCTAGAGGTGAGCGGTGAAGGCTCACTTGGCCAGATTGGCCAGGGTTTTGGCCAATGCTTAATGAAATTTCATTGGTTGGGTTTTGCCCCAGATTTTTGGGTTTTCCCGGATAAACATCTTTGTTTATGTTTATGATTTGTTGCTACCTATTTTATGGTTTTATGTTCCTCTCGGTAAATTTATTATTTCTCTGATAAATTCTAACAGTTGGAAAGGTCTCAACAAGGACTTCCCAACCATACCATACATAAATTCATTGGGACATCATAACTTTGGAAAAAACTCAATAAATTTCATAACTCTTTGAATTCTCGTAATGAGATCATGCATGAGATCCAATTATCATATTGCTTCCTTTGATTCATGAATGACATTGTTGTTGCCTTGGATATCCCCTTTCACATCAATGACAACACTATGTGCATAAATCTCCCCCTTTTAATTGATGGCAACACCACTAGACATTGAGAGTCATTGATGGAAGTGGACCAAAAATTCCCTTGACATGTTGCTAGGAACTTCTCCTAACCAGTCCATAAGATTCTCTCCCATTGTCTTCCTTGTCAATGGTTGCATACTTTCCTCCAATGTCTATGCTCAATGTTTGTGAGATATCTCGTTAATGTTTTCAATCCCCCCCCCCCCGCCCCCCCCATTTGAAATTAATGGAAAAGGGACATTGTTGCCTACCAATCCTTCCATGACTCTATGTGGACCTGATCATGTTCTCATTCTTCATTAATAAGTGCCTACTTGTGCTCTCCAATCATTCATGTGGACTTGATGGGATCTCGCCTTGAGATCATGCTTCCTTTTTACATAAGCTTTGATAAGTGCCTTGTAGCTGTTCCTAAACTTTCCTATGGACTTGATGGAGTCTCCCCTTGGGACCTTGCTTCCTTCATACATTTGTAAGTGCATGCCAATGCTTTCTAGCTATGCCTAAACTTTCCTATGGGCTTGTTGCAAATGAAGTGTCCCCATATTAATCTTCCTTCTTAGTTGAAATCAGTGATGTGTTCCTTTATATTAATCATATCCTCTTCTTTGTACATGTCTTCTATCATACTTTCCCATCAAGCATGATATATCACCTCCAAAAGACAAATGTAAGTGTTGAGGAGGTAAATCCCCTCTGCGGACAGAGGCGATCCCTACTAGCCCAGCAGGGGTCTAGCAACAATCAAAAAATGCTATGACACAGGTTCCTAGTTACGAATGAAAGACTTGGAATAGAAGCCTACCTGGATTCCAACGCTAGGATCTGAAGAAGAAGCGTCCCCGTTCCTCAGCCTTGGCAGATCACAATCCCTCCACGATCTCCGCGGATGAACACCTGCACATGGAAGAAACGAACAGATACAAGCATAGAAACCAGCATACGTAACTAAACATCAGTCATAAAGGACATTACTCACATTAACGCGATAGAAAACAGAGTGGAACCATAATCATAATCATCTATTAAATAACCAGCGAAGAAAGATTACAACCAAGTTCTGACGTCGCGGTCTCCTTCGGACGGGTCTCCAGTAGTCCACGTCTCGCAAAGCTCGCCAAGGAAAGGGAAAACCTCTCCAGAGTCTCGTGACAATAGTCTCCTTACTTGAGTCAGCCTTAAGGGAAAGAGAGGATTCTTTACAACACAAAGGCTCTTGGGAATATGGAGATTCAGAGCTTAGGCACTTCAAGACTATCAGCCTTTCAGCCCCTTCATCAATGGATGAAGGCTATATTTATAGAGGAGAGGAGGAGGTTGGGATCCCTACAATAGTGGAAGGGAGGCCTTATCCTTTGGGAGGTTCCCCATATAGTGGAAACAAGAGGCCAAAGGAGGAAGGCCGTGGTTATTCAGGCGAAACCACTCCTGATGACTCATCCACGAAGTTGTTATGTCTGAACTCAGCCTCTTTTTAAACTTTCCATAAACGAGTGTTGTGGTGCAACTTAGCAGGACGAGCGCCAATTGGCGCGGGCTCGATGTTAATTTTCCCCATGCGCGAGTACATAGCAGGCTACCGCGCAGTAAAAAACGAGTGTTTTTAAGGAGTGCATTCGAGGAAATGATCAACGGAAGGAATGTTGTCCTCATGGAAAGGGATCTGATGATGGTATTTGCAAGGCATGACACCTTATTGGTCACAAAATGGGTCTTCCATTGTGCGGGACGGGGAATGGTAGGGACGGTGACAAATTACTGTGTAACAGATGCCCCCTAAAGTATGAGGCTCGAGAGAGAGAGGGGTGAAATGCTTTACGAGAACATGTTGAACTGAAGGCCCGCCGTCGGAAAACCTGCGCAGAAAGATACAACTGATATCTCAAGTACATGATGTATAAGTGGTATGGACGCAGCCATCCGAAACAGAGTATGCTATAATCCGGATCCAAGGTATGGGCGCAGCCATCCAACTAAGATCAAACTAATAGACTCAGGTATGGTCGCAGCCATCCAATCAGTGAGTCATGTACATAATGATAATAATCCACAATCGCAGCCTGGATTACAACAGACACAATCCAGGGTCTTGCGCTCCATCTCGACCCAGACAAGTACAAGTTCTAGCATGCGAATGTGTGAGCTGATGTCGAACATGCAAGAACATCGTCTGATTACCAGCCAATGATGAAAGCTGTTAACAGACGCGAGAGAAACCACCAATAATGACAATGGTCCTCAAGGTACCACAGGTACAATCTACGGCGTGCGAAAAAATGAGTTGACGTCGAACACCCGCAGAATCACTCGATCAGAGGCCAATGATGTAAACCTCTCGTCGAATGCGACGAACCTGCCATTGAGGCATGCAGGCTCCAAGGTACCATAAGGAGTCTCTAGACCAACTTCTTGGATAATGAGTTGAAGTCGACAGGAAGTGACCTTGATCGAAGGTGGGCCATAATGATTCCCAAATCATCGACACGAGACAGAGGAACATGATGTTTTGTTGTGAATCGGGATCGTATGAGAAACAGAGGAAGGTTGATATTTGCAGAGGCCAACTTCTCTTGAACATATGAACGACACGACAGTGGACTTGGCAGTATTTGACATCAACAGATCAGAGGTCATGGTGACGAGGCAGTGAACAGATGAGAGGTCAAAAGAGATTACCCAAACCCATGGAGGCAAAGTGAAGCAACGAGATGAGATGTCCCCAACCCGACACGGATGCAGACAAGTGCCATGTTCAAGAGCGACATACTGCCGACGATAACGACGATGGTTCCATTTTTCCCCACCATTTCGGTGAGTACCTCTTTATTTTTACACAAGCTTGAAGAGGATACCATATGCTTGTCATATAAATCCATCCTTCGGACGAATCCATCCTAGTACATTTAACGAGCCCTAGGAAGGAGAAACTCGGAGAACGTCATTTCGACTAGATCCGATGTCATCAGGGTTTAACGAGTCTGACAAAGGAAGAACTCGGCGTCTTTTCATGTTTAGAGAGTTTGAAAAGACAGCGGAAAAGAAAACTCCACAGGTCCCTTTTCGTGAATAGTTCCCCAGATCCGAAAAGGTAGAAAACAATATCCGGGAAAACCTCCTAGTCGCGATAGGCTAGGGTATTCCTTTTTCGTAATCGATCCAGCCCAGCCCGAAAAAGGGTTAAACTTATCCTGGGTGAATGTCGATTCGTGTCCATTTTAACGAGATCGAAACGACAAGGGCCTCGGCGATCTTTTCATATTTAGAGAGTCAGAAAAGAGCTGAAAGATGACTCCTCCTGGAGGAACGAGTGGTATAACGGGTAGCAACTGGTTCTGGTAATGGTGGAACTAATCTGAACAAATAAAGGTCGAGAGGCTGGCTAACAAGACCACTCATAGCAGCGGTTCCTCAGGAACGGGTAAAACAACTAAGTGAAGGCATATGATCGGCCAAGCAGATAATGACGATGGAGCGAGAAAACCAAGGCTCATCTGGCAAAATAGGCTGATAAGATGACAATCACAAGGGGTAAAATGGGAAAGGTTTCATTTTTACACAAGCTTGAAATCAGGAAACTCTGCTTGAAGTTGGTTTCATTTTTACAAAAGCTTGAAACAAAGATAAACTATGCTTGAAACCGGTTTCATTTTTACACAAGCTTGAAACGGAAACAAACTATGCTTGAAAAAGTAGGCATGCCCCCAGCATGGTGACACAATTCGAGGTACATGCCCCCCAAGCTTCAGTCCATATGAAAAGCTGATGGAGTGAAGGTTCAAATTACAAGATCAAAAGAAAAGACTCGACTGGGATTTTACGAGATCTTATCAAAGACTTGAATTGAACGGGAACGTGTTTCATTGTTTTAACGAGGTTGACACATTAAAAGAACTATCCTCAGACATCCTTGTTTCATTTTTTAAGGAGCTTGACACAAGACAAGGAACTATGCTCCGATGACCTTGTTTCATTTTTTAAGGAGCTTGACACAAGACAATGAACTATGCTCCGACCGACTTACATCAAAATGAACAAGAAGGCGATACTTCTAAGAGTTCCACACCAGGAGGGAGAAAAACATCTTGGAAATCAGGACCCAATGCCCCCAGCACACTATGCACGACAACATCGTCACTGAGTACAGGCACGGGGTAGGTAGCCACGTAGTTGACCTGCGGTGGGGCAGATACAACGGGTGGATAAAAACCAGGAGGGGGTAATGGCGGACCAGTTGCCACAGTAGGACCAAAGAACGACAGCTGATCAATGGTCACGATGCGTCCTTCATGTGGAAAGCACATCACGCGAAAGAGGGAGGAGACAAGTGCTCCCATGGCATAAGTGTAATCGCGCCCCAACAACAGATTGAAATCCAAGGGGCCTGGAACGACCATCACGTCCATATGGACGGTTTTACCTCCCAAAGTAACAGGTAACCTTGGAAGGATCCCCAACGGTTGACTCGTTCTTCTATTGAATGTCAACAGATTCTGCGTAACGGGCGCAAGCGGCGGCGAACCGAAAGCTTGCCAGGTAGTTGATGACAGAATACTAACAGAAGCACCTTCGTCTATAATGGTACTGGGTACAACCAGACCAAGAGCCTGTACTGTGATCTCGAAAGGCACATAAGACGGAAGGCGAAATCCTGCAAATCGACTCCAATCAAAGGAAGCGACCAAACTACTCGGAGGGGCTACCATCGACATGCGAAGGTCTTCCCCTGATGTTACGGAAGAAGAAGCATCCTCCATAACCTCCATTTCGAAGGCGGGAGGGATATCCTCCGGAGCCTCCATCATGGGAGGCGGAGGAGGAGCTTCTTGAAGTACAGGGACAGGAGAATATTTTTCCAAGTCTGAAGAATCTGAAGAAATCAGAAGGACATGGGGGGTGTGAGATCCACTCTCGACAGAAAAGATCTGGTGTACCGCGGACAGGGCCAGTTCAACCGATCCTACGACCAATGGTTGGTCAGGGACGGATTCATGAATTTGAATTTTTGGGGTAGTGGGATCGACCAAGGATGACTCTTGACCAATCGTAGGATCAGCTGGCAGAGGACTCGAAGAAAGCCGATTATAACCAGGTGGAAGGCATGGTGTAGAACCGGTTGGGTTGTCCAAAACTCGCTTGGCTTCATCCATATAAGGACAAAGGTGAATGGCATGGTGCCCTTCACACAACTTACAGGGATTGGTGATCTTACCCTGCTTCTTAGAATTCTTATCAACAGCAGCTGAAGACGTGCCCCCAACTTGACTCCCGGAAGTCAAAGACAACGGTGGGTGGCCATTGGACCATACTTCGAGCACCTTGGGAATGCCAGGGCAGTCTCGAAGAAGATGGTCTCCCGTGCACAACATGCACGGGAACTTGACTTTCCGAGGAGGGTTGGAAGGACTATCGAGAGGAGATTCCTTAGGGACAGTAGCTGCACATTTAGCCTCTCGCTTATCGGACTTCTTCTTCTTAGTCTTCTTCTTCTTCTTCTTAGCCACCTGGTTACTCGAATCCAGGCTTTCACCAGGCGAAGTAGAAGATGAGGACGCAGAAACAGGCGAAGAAGGGGAGAGGTCCACCTTGGAATCAATATGAGGTTGTTCAGGTGGAGGAACTGATTGAACAGTAGTGGAGACATTCGGGACAACAGAGGTTGAGAACAGCCAAACAGGCAACCCAACAGTTAACCCAGGAAGGGACAACGTCGCCATGTAAGGAGCACCAACATTTCCAAAAGGAGGAAAATGACCAGGATTCCCTTCTGAGGGGATTCCTTGGTTGGTGAACTCCGAAAAAGTTGCCATCAAACTCAAAGCCACACACGGGCTGAAAACGAATTAAGGGCACACGATCAAACGGTCAACAAGCAATATCTAAGCAGGCGTGTAATCGTGGGCGATTAATTTTACCACATTGGAAAGTAAGAAATTCTACCGTTTCATGTTTCAAGAGTCGAGAAACGATAAAAAGATGACTCTATCTCTTTCGGAGTTGACACAAGCGTGAAAGGACAAGCGCTTGACGGTCTTTTCAAGTTTAGGGAGTCAGAAAAGACCAAATGACTGCTCAGGAAAAACTAGGCACAAAAGGGTGTACCAAATATCCGTGAACTGCAATATACACCTTGGTTTCAAAAATGAAACAGAAATCGACCAAGGACTTTCCGTACGTGCAGGTAGTCTCCCCGAATGCTGTGTTCGGTGTATCACGGGTATAGGGCGGCAGACTCGGCTTTCTGTGGATAAAGGATTGAAAACCTAGAGGGGTCTCCCTTTATATACGCGACGGTACGGGGAGCGCAAGTCCGTACTAGCGCTGTCTAAAGCCAACAGGCGAACGACAGCTGCTAGGTTTAACGACTCAGGAACACGTCTCTAGCCTAGACCTTCTAAATATGTTGCGTTAAGTTCCAATGTTGCCTTAGGTTAATTGAATAAATTTTACAGTTGATCTTCAATTAAGTTTCAATTTCCAGGCCCTATCGTATGTAGTGTCTCAAAAGACGCCTAAATGCAAAGCTACATGAGAAAAGAAATCTTTTCAATTCGATGAATGCTATCTAGTTAAGGGAAGAGCTTCAAACAATGATGCAACAAACAACACAACTGAAAACGAAACTTTTCCAAACTAGATGACTTTCACTATCCAAAAGTATTCTAAAACATTCAACGAAGCGAATTATGCAATGTAATCTATGCAAAATTCTTTTTCCGAAAACTATGAAATTGTAATCTATGCACAATTTCCTTTTTCTTTTCAAATTATAAGAATGCACTCAATGCATTTTTAGATGAAACGAGAATCTACTTAATGCACGCTTTTAAAAAGAGAATGCAATCAGAGCGATTTTTAGTTTTCAATCACTAAACAATGTGATCTAAGTCCAATGATGAATCTCAAAAACACTTTTCGATGCAATGTGATCTAATGCATTTAAACAAAAAGCAAACTATGAGACGAAAACTAAAAAACGCAAATCTTCTTAATGAAGGATGAATGCAAAAGAGATGTAAACAAACACTAAGAATGCAATCGTTGTTTCAAAATACTTTGTGACAAAATCCCTCAAAAGTTGACAAGACATATGCGGTCAAACACAAAAAGGACTTCCAAAGCAAGAGATCAAAACAAGGCATTCATTCCCTTTTACATCAAACAATCATAGAAAGAAGACATTCCAAACAATGAGCAATGTAATCTATGCTCATACAGAGGAAAGGCCGGAAGGGGAAGACACACTGGTGAAGGATTTAGGGAAAAAAATCTTCAAATTTCACACATCCTGAAATTGGCCCGACTTGTACATTGACAACTAGCGCCAAGTGGCGCGACTTGTACATGGACAACTAGCGCCAATGGCCAATTGGCACGGGTTGCTAACTGACAACAAGCGCCAATTCCTGAAAATGAAAAAACAAAGAATTTCTCCCAACCAAACCAGACTTCCCACTTCAAGCTGAATCTAAAACAAACCCAGAAGCAAAGTACTGACCAAAAGAAACTTCCGAACAAGGATAACCCTACCACCTACAGGAAATGGCGCGACTGTCTGGCTGTAATCCGCGCCAGACAGGAGATGGCGCGACTGATAAACTGGCAAACTGCGCCAAGTGGCGCGACTGTCAGGGCTAAACTCGCGCCAATCAAGCCAACCATGAAAAGGTGAAAATTCGAAAAAGCAGAGGTCAGATCTGATCCTCTGGGGTTGAACCAAAAGCCAAAACACAAAAAGAACCAACCCGGAGAGGTGACCAAGCAAGGAAAATCGAGAGACAAACGACGAGCGAAACAGAAGACTCAGGGATTGTTAGGTCAGTAAACCAACGGAGGTTGGTAAGTAGCATCGATCTACTCCGCTAATGCGAGGCAGGCGTTTCGAAGGCCTATGCGGGCGTACTTGGGGCTAGTCTATAGTTTACAAATCAAACAACAAGTGGATCCCCAACGGAGTCGCCAATTTGTTGAGGAGGTAAATCCCCTCTGCGGACAGAGGCGATCCCTACTAGCCCAGCCGGGGTCTAGCAACAATCAAACAATGCTATGATGCAGGTTCCTAGTTACAAATGAAAGACTTGGAATAGAAGCCTACCTGGATTCCAACGCTAGGATCTGAAGAAGCGTCCCCGTTCCTCAGCCTTGGCAGATCACAATCCCTCCGCTATCTCCGCGGATGAACACCTGCACATGGAAGAAACGAACAGATACAAGCATAGAAACCAGCATACGTAACTAAACATCAGTCAGAAAGGACATTACTCACATTAAAGCGATAGAAAACGGAGTGGAACCATAATCATAATCATCTATTAAATAACCAGCGAAGAGAGATTACAACCAAGTTCTGACGTCGCGGTCTCCTTCGGATGGGTCTCCAGTCGTCCACGTCTCGAAAAGCTCGCCAAGGAAAGGGAAAACCTCTCCGGAGTCTCGTGACAATAGTCTCCTTACTTGAGTCGGCCTTAAGGGAAAAAGAGGGCTCTTTACAACACAAAGGCTCTTGGGAATATGGAGATTCAAAGCTTAGGCACTTCAAGACTTTCAGCCCTTCAGCCCCTTCATCAATGGATGAAGGCTATGTTTATAGAGGAGAGGAGGAGGTTGGGATCCCTATAATAGTGGAAGGGAGGCCTTATCCTTTGAGAGGTTCCCCATATGGTGGAAACAAGAGGCCAAGGAGGAAGGCCGTGGTTATTCGAGCGAAACCACTCTGATGACTCATCCACGAAGTTGTTGTAATCGAAACTTCGCCTCTTTTTTTAAAAAACTTTCCATAAACCAACGGAGTGGGTGCAACAACGGGACGAGGCGTGAGCGAGCGTGGCGCGGGCTCGGTGTTAATTTTCCTCATTAGCGCGAGTACATAACGGGCTACCAGCGCCAATGCAAAAACAGGTGTTTTTAGGGGTCTGCTCAGGAAATGATCAACAGAAGGAATGTTGTCCTCATGGAAAGGGATGCAATGATGGTATTTGCAAGGCATGACACTGCTTATTGGTCACATAATGGGTCCTCCATTGTGCGGGACGGGGAATGGTAGGGACGGTGACAAATCATTGTGTAACAGTAAGTGTTGAAATATGCTTATCTACTATGTCAGATGATCAATACCCTGATAAATGCTTCCCTGGTAGTGATCATCCTCACTTGGTTCATTCTTTTTTCTCCTTCATACTTAGAGTCCATTTACTTCCTTTTACATCATTCATGCTTATTAGAGCTAATCTAGAGGAGCATTTTTCTTGTTAAGGACACAACCTTCAAAATCATTCTCCAAGGTATACTTGACATAATAAGCATAGAACTTCTTAATTAGATAGAACCTCAAATGGAAGAATCATGGGTTATTCCATAGGACACATAATTGATCGACAACTCATATCAATGCCTTGAACACTCAAGATAGGTTCATGATGTTTATTTTTTGGCTCAACTTGTTTTCTTCTCCAAACCATAGTGTGACTTTTTTCTTTCCTAGTAGATGTGAAAGTATCGGTTATGTTTCCATTTGTGAAAGACATTGTAAATATGCCATGTATTTTAATTACAAAAAAATATGGGTTGAGTAAAGGGACACAGATTCCAGAGATTGGGGAAGGTCGCTTACTTGGGTGGTTGGAGACTTCATGCTGCAAGAAAGAAAATCTAAATTGTTCATGTCAACTCTTGAAGGTTGGGTGGTGAAATTTAATAGCCTTGTATTTTCAGAATTGATGGTGGGAAGAGGAGTACACATGCCCGTGCTTGCTTTGGCATGTTTTACAAGAAAAAAAGGTTAAAAAATTAAAATAAAAGTGGGTAGGCTACAAGTTGGTATGGTATGTTGGCCACCCACTGCAACAAGTTAACTAAACACAACAAATATGGGGGACATCTAGACAGGCGACACTCTTTTATTACCCGACAAGACTATGGCAGAGAAGGTTACTGTCAGAAGGAAAAGATCAAGAAAAAATATTGGGACAATGTAGTAGAGGGAGGAAGACTCATTTGAATATTTGAGGAGTGCAATAGACAAGAAAGGGGAGAGGTTTTGAACTAGAAAGGGGGAGGGATTCAAGTGGCGAAAAGAACACAACAAATAAAAGGGAGAGGGTCAAAGATGTTGGAGGAGCATAGTAGAGAAGGAACAGAGGCTATTCAAACAACTAAAAGAGGGTAGTCAACCTGTTGAAAGAGAAACTAGAGAAAAATACCCCTCATTCTCTAAAATTTGGCTTAGGGGTGGTAGTTGCAAGTGAGGATTGGCTGCACTTGTTTATGTTTGGGTGGAGAGTCATAGTCCCATACTTAGTTTCCTAAAACTTACAAGATAAGTGTTCCTCGTGTATTTTTCCATGATAATGAATGTGTGTTACATTTTTGGTCTGAAATGGTCTTATTAATGTATGGGGCATAACTTGTGATTTTATTTTCTATAGGATTGACTAATGTGTTGTTGTTACCGTTTTAAAGGTGTCAGAACAATACATAGTTGTCTTGGTTATGTTTTGAAATAACTAGTATGGAATTCCTTGTATAATTATAATGGCATGGCTTGAGATAGTCACAGGTTCTTAGTAGCACTAATCATGTTTCTATATAATGATGTTGGTAAATTCTCCTTCTCTAGGTTTATTTCCCTGTCTATTTCACCTGGATGGCATTCCCAGTCTCCAACTGTGTATTCCCAGGTTCTAGAGCATGCAATCTATTCTCATTAAGCTCAATCATAAATAGATCGTATTCTATGTTTTTAAAGAGAGAATCCATACAGGTGAAATAGATTTTAGAAGAGAGGAATAACTTGTTTCTGAGTTTTTTTAATAACTCAACATTTCGGACTTCCTATTCTATGTGTTGTCATTGAGAATGCCTTATAAGCTTGGAAAATTGTTTTTATGCTTTCAACACTTTGGGCTTGAGGTGGCATTGTATTTATTATATCTATACACACACACACACACACACACATAATGAGAATTGTTCTCTCATTGTTAAGGAGTCCACTCTCTCTATATATTTTTTGGTACTAGGCTAATAGTAAACTCTAGGTTGTAAACCTGACAGTTTTTATGCTTTAGAAAGGTTGGTATGGAATGCACATTGTGCATCCTGTTGGGAGACAACAATTTGTCTCTGTAATATATTATTTATGTTAGCAAGTCAAGTCCTAGAAAGAGGTTCAGTGATCACTCAATCCAAATTATAGTAGCAAGGAAATGCTTGCATGGGAAATGCCTAATAGCAGAACCTACATGGGTGATGTGGCATTTATTTTCACATTACAATAGCTATATCCCTGAAAGAAAATAAAACATTGGACCTGGTGTCCTTAATGTACATGACAGTCAAAGAGAATCAATGCAATCATAATTCAGTAATCTATCTATCATGATAATGCCTTGGGTGTTTTAATGATTGGAATATGGGAAAACTAGTTTTGTTGTGCTAGTTCCCTCATCAATTAAATAAAAATGTGTTTAGGATCGTCTCAAGTTAGCCACTTGTGAAGGGGTTTATGTGTCAAGTTTTTAAGTGTCTTGATGAGCAATTTATGAGTTAACTAGCTTTTAAAAACTCATGTACAACAAATAAAATGCAGAGAAATAACACACAACAAACACATTACACAATAGCTGATAACAGAGTTCAACCCTCCTGGGCTACATCTCCAGAGTTCACCCCTCTTGGGCTGATAACAGAGTTGACCCTCAGTAAGTTAAAATTTTGTTTTTTGTGTTGGAAAACTTGTTTATAAAAAAATTTGTTTTAGAGTTTTTTTTGGTTAATTTTAAAATAATTTTTATTATTATTTTTAAACATATTTAAATAAAATGAATTTTTGGTTTCCATTAAAAAATTATGATGATTTAAGTGCTTCGTATGCAATACCATTTTAACTTTCTATATTCACATTTAAATTATATAATGTGAAATTATTTAAAGTAATTGTGATATAATGATAAATCCATGAAATAAATAAATTATAATCTTGATCTTTAAAATGTGCATATTTCCAACCATCCTAGCCACAAGACAAGGTTTTGGATTGAAAGTTTATATAATGACTATTTTGATTTAGGGTTGCAAGTTTACATGGTGTTCATTAATTTAAGTGAATTTATAATTACTTTAGATTCATCTTGATTTTGGATTTATCAAGCACCAAGAGGGATCAAATCTAGGAGTTGAGATAGATATAAGTTGGTTTAATTAATAATAATTATTATTAATTTTATGGGGTTGCAGAAGGGGGTGGGTTATCTTAAACCCCGAAGGAAATTTAACACTCAAGTACTCCTGCGGGTTGGGATAGAGGTCCAAAAATTAGGCATAAATGTATGGTCTCATGATGTTGACATTCAACACCCACGCCTAGTGCATTAAGCACCCAGACTAGGGTGGGGTCCACAGTGCTATTTTTGGGTGCATGTCTATTTTGGTTATCCCTTAATTAAGATGGACATTAAACTATAATCTATTCTCAATGTGGACGTGAATCAGTTAACTGAAAGTGATAAATTCAGTTAGCTAGTGGATTTCGAGTTAGACGTAGTTGGTGAGGCATGCAGAGTAATTCTAGCTGTAATAGAGTTCAAAGTGCAGTGGTGCATGAGTTAATGCAAGTTGTAAATAGTTTAACTCAGTTAAGTGAGTTGAACTCAGTTGTGCTAGTTGTAACTAAAGATACACTAGTGAGAGATTCATTGAATTAAATATTAATTAATACATAATCAGTGATCTCACATGCAACTGAGGATTTACTATTATTAGCTGCATGCATGTCAAATCTAGTGGAGACCCATTTGAGTTCTAGGTGAAAGGGAAGTTGACTATCAGTTGTAGGATTATTGGGTTGCACACATGCAACCAAACACCTATTGGAGTGCCAATTATACTTGCACAATCAAGGCAGAAAAGAATTCCTATCTTTTAGGGATCTTTACCATCAGGGATTGCGCAAGCAAGGCAGGTTGTCTGGAGGCTGAGAATTGGCTATGTGTTGGTCAGTTTTTCATATGACTTGGTGAGAAAATTAGCTGAGTACTGGAGGGCTCTTGTGAGAAGAGCTTTGTATGCAATTGTTTCATGATCCATGCTGAATATACAATAGAATATAGTGGGGTTTTTAGCTGTAAGCTTTCCCTGGGAAATTATCTGTGTTGTGTGTGATTGATATTTCTTCATGTTCATGTGATTAGTGATTGTGTTTTTAATTCCGAAAAAGATTTGTAGAAGCGATTCAATATTTAACTTTAGTACATTGTTAGATCGAGTGAATCCAAGATATACATGCATGTTGTATAATTTCTACATGGTATTAGAGCACAAGAAATTGCAGAAGTGAAGCAGGAGTTGAGTTTGTGACTGGATAGAATTTGAATTTGTAGAAAGACTTTCTTAGTGCTACAGTTGATTCAAGATTGAAATGGCTTTCAATGGCTTGAGGTTAGAGTATGCACTCGAGGGCAGCTCGAACTATATTGCTTTGAAGGACAGGATGGAGGCAGTACTCGAAGACAATGGCTTGAAGGAATTCATTGACAATGATGTTCCTAAACCCGTTGTAGCAGATGATGCAAATATTGATGCATGGAAAAGGGAGTGTGGAAAAGGCGAGGAGGATCCTATTGGAGGGAGTACGATACCACATTGTCTCAAGCCTCCATGGAAAAGCCACACCATATGCAATGTGGAAGGATTTGACGGATCTATTCCAAAGCAGCAACGACCATAGGAAATTGGCGCTCAAAGATAAACTCAGGAAGATCAAGATGGAAAAGGACGACACCATTCCAAAATATCTAACAAAGTTTGCCCAATGTCGGGATGAACTGGGGAGTGTTGGAATAATAATCGTTGATGATGATTTGGTTAGCTTCGCTCTCCTAGGACTTCCTAAGAGTTGGCACATTTATCAAGAATTTGTCAATGGAAGGGAAAATTTGCCAGATTGGGAACGACAATGGTCGGATTTGGTGCAGGAGGAGTTCAGACGGAACACTAGAGATGGATCTTCATCAAAGAATGAGGATTAAGAGGATTGTGCTTTGGATGCCAAGGCGAGGAAGGGAAAGGGGAAGAAATTCCATTCAAAATCTGAGTCCAAGAATGGCAAGAAGCAGGACATGTCCAAGGTGAAGTGTTTTCACTATCACGGGCATGGGAATTTTGCTACTAACTGTTCACAAAAGAAGAAGAACAAGAATGTTGGAGGATCTGCAGCTGGTGAGGCCCTTGTGTTAGTGTGAATTCTAATCGCAAGCGTACGAAAAAAACTCACTTTAGTTGTGCATAACAAACAACCCTAACATCAAAGATGGCTGTCAATTTCCTTAGATCTGCAGTTAGTTGACCAAGATAAATGCTATAAAATCTAGATCTATGCAGTTAAAGACATTAAACAACAAATAAAAGTAAGAGTTGCTCCATGCATCCAATAGATAAGACAAGAATATTTTTAAATAATTTTGTATTTATGACACCTGGGAAGAGAACATAGAAAGATGTTACTAGTCCCCCTCAATGGGATGGGTTCTTGTATATCCTCAGTGCTTTAGATCTAAGATCTCTCTCTCTTGATGGTGTAGAAAACCCAGACAAAAATGGAACTCAAGAGGAGTTCACAAGCAAAAAAGTAGAAAAATATGACAATGATGGAGGATCAAAGTCAGACCAAAAGTATAGATCCAGAGTGATCTTTAGGCAACAAAAGGTAGTGAATGAATGGAAAAACCCTTCTATTTATAACAAAATATTGAGTTAGTCTAGAGATTGGTGCATAATTAAAATATTATTAACGAAATCTAGATCCAACTTTTATGGAATATTTTATTATTTTTGTTGGAGGGAAAATGAATTTGAATTTGGTCAAATCCCTTTATTTGTAAATAATAAATAAATAAATGATTTATTTATTATTTTAAGAAGGTGGCTGAGTAATAATTAAATAAATAGTGATTTATTCAATTATTTATAAATAATTTAGTCAAATTTAACAAGGAATATTATTTAAATAATGTTTAAATAATTATTCCTAGAAAATAATAAGATAAATAGTGATTTATCTAATTGAATTTCCTGTTTTGGGTTAAATATGACCAGGAATATTAATTAAAATGTTGTTTAATTAATTATCCCTTGAGGAAAATCAAACAAATAAGGATTTATTCAATATTTCCTTATGGGGTTTCTTGTTTAGACCATAAACAATTTAATAAATTATGGATTACTAAGTTATTTTTCATAGTGAAAGCAATTTTACTAGGGCTAAATTGGTTTTACATGGTGTACTTTGGTCCATCTAATAGTAACAGGTTAGATGACCAAAAATTGATGTAACACCTTTCCTCGCAATTTGAGCTTAACTTTTAATTGATCGCATGCATGGTGTCAAGTGCATTGGGATATGTGTGATATTTGGATAGTGGCACTTCCTTTCACATGACAGGAGACAAGGAACTTTTCAGTGACTTGGAGGAGAAAGATCTCTAGATGCATATTGAAATGGGTGACGATGGACGGTACAATGCTACTGGGATTGGTACCATTTCCTTTCAGAGAGAGTCAAGTAAACCCTTTCAATTAAAATATGTGATGCATGTACCAGGTCTGAAGAAAAATTTGGTCTCAGTCTCAATGTTGGAGGATAGAGGCTATGATGTTGTTTTTAGTGATGGAAAATATTTCCTGTGACATAAAACAACGGGACAAGCCAAGAGGATGGGGATTCGAGTTAAGAATCTCTACAAGCTAGAGGTATATGGCTGCGCAGCAATGATGGGCAAGGCAAATCAAGTGGTGAGTCGGGCTGAGGGCAAATTATGGCACAGGGGATTAGGCCATCTTCACCATGGAGCCTTGAAAGTCATGTAGCAGATTTCTACTGGTCTTCCTAGGGGTACACTTGCGTAGTCAGACACATGCAAGGGATGTACTATGGGAAAATATGTAAAGGCCACATTTCATGAGAAGGAAAGCTTCGGGGATCCTTGAGAGAGTTCAAACAGACATGTGTGGTCCTTTCTCAATTGCTTTAACAAAAAAACATAAGTACTGTGTAATCTTTGTTGATGACTTTTCTCGTAAGTGTTGGATCTTCTTCATGCAGAAGAAAGATCAAACTTTCTCTAAGTTCTGTGAGTTTAAGGCACTAGTGGTGAAAGAGTCAGGGAAGAAAGTGAAGGCTCTTAGGAGCAATAATGGTGGAGAATACATCTCTAACGAATTCAATAACTTTTGCAGCAAAGAAGGAATTCAAAGAGAACTCATAGTGCCTCATAACCCACAACAGAATGGGGTCGCGGAGAGGAATAACATAACTATTGTGGGTGCAACACGAGCGATGTTGCATGATCAAGGCCTACCGATGCATCTGTGGGGGGAAGCATGCAACATAGTGGTACATGTGTAGAACCGTTGTCCTCATAGAGTACTTGGCATGAGTACACCTAAAGAGGCTTTCACTGGTAAGAAACATGATGTTTCACACTTTATGATTTTTGGCTCATATGTTTGTGTGCATGTGATCAAGGATGCCAGGAAGAAGCTGGAACCAAAAGTTGAGGTTGGGATTTTTGTGGGGTACACTGAAACACCCCATAATTATCGTTTGTATTTTCCATACAACAGAATGATTATTGTGCGACGAGATATCAAATTTTATGAGGAGAAAGCCATGCAATTTTCCCTTGAGAGGGAGTTGGACTTGCATGTAGAGGAGGAACTGCTGGTTCCTAAGGATGAGTCTCAAGATGTGGATCAGCCACATGAGGGGATTTGTGGAGTGGAGGGAAAAACTCATGCAGATCCATCCATCAGAAATGGCAGAAGGCGCACCACAGACGCTGATAGATTGAGACTTGATGCTGCAGATAATGTAGGAGCCCCTACTTCACGGTGCAGACAGAGACAGTCTCCTGATCGATTTACTGGATACATGGCTCTTATGAGCAAATGTATTGTGACTAAACCATTTTCCTTTCAGGAAAAATGAAACAACCAACTTGGGTTGATGCAATGATGGAGGAGTATGACTCCATTATCAAGAACAATGCATGGGAGATAGTCCCAAGACCAGTCAACAAATTAGTGGTTGGATCGAGATGGATCTACAGGGTAAAGCAAGTTGTTGATGGGAGTGCGGAGAAATACAAGGTTGAATTTGTGGCTTGGGGATTCTCATAGATCAAGGGGATAGGTTATGATGAGACTTTTGCACCTATTGCAAGGTACTCTTCCATAAGATCCATCCTTGCACTCTCAGCGCAGACGAGCCAGTGCATTCATCATATCGATGTGAAAATTGCGTTTCTTAATGGGATCATTGAGGAAGAGGTGTATATAGAGCAGCCTAATGGTTTTGAGATCTCCAACAGTGAGTCACATGTGTGCAGACTCAAAAGAGAATTGTATGGGCTGAAGCAAGCACGTTGTGCTCGGCACACTCGGATATACAGTTATTTCACTGGACAAGGCTTCACCAAAAGTGAAGCAGATGCAAACCTATACCAGATTGTGGTTGAGGGTAAGCTATTGATCATTTTTCTTTATGTTTATGATCTAATTTTGATTGGTGATGAGCGGCTGATACACTCATGCAAGGAGGATCTTGCAACAGAGTTCGAAATGAAGGACATGGGGCTCCTTCATTATTTCCTTGAATTGGAAATATGTCAACGATATGGTGAAATTTCTGTGTCTCAAGGCAAGTATGTAAAGGAGATACTGGGTACGTTTAACATGGAGAGCGCAAACCCATGGATACTCCTCTTCCAGGAAATTGGAGGAAAGAGGATGGTAATTTTGGAGAGGTAGTGGATGCTACTGTCTACCGACAGTTAGTGGGTTCGCTAATGTATCTAGTGAACGCGAGACCGAACATTTTATACGTAGTTAACTAGATGAGTCAAGCTATGGTTAAGCCTACCAAGCTCTTTTGGAAGGCGAGGAAGCATGTCCTGAGATACTTAAGGGGAACATCAGAGTATGGTCTATGGTAGAGACGGACAAAGGGAGTGAAGATGCATGGCTTCACGGATGCAGATTGGGTTGGCAGTCCATCGGACAGAAAGAGCACATCAAGGGGGATCTTTAGAATTGGATCGAAAACAGTTTCCTGGTACAGCAGGAAACAACGATCCATGGTACTCAGTTCAATGGAAGTGGAATACATGGCAGCAAGTCAAGCTGCATGTGAGGCTATCTAGATGAGAAAGATCTTGGTTGATTTGTTTGGTTCTCAGATGGATCCGACACTGATTCATTGTGATAATTAGAGTTGCATTAAACTCTCTATTAATCATGTGTTTCATGATAGGTCCAAGCATAGATCTGGTAGCATCATCTCAGAGATTGTGTGCAAAGAAGGATAATGTTGCTTCAGTACATTCCCATGGAAGATCGAGATGTAGATATTCTGACGAAGGCACTCACCAGGAGAAAATTTGAATACCATAGAGACAAGATTGGGGTGAAGGATAATCCCTTTATTGTTGAGAGGGAGTGTTGATATTCAACAAGAAAATTCAGCACCCATGCCTAGTGCATTAAGCACCCAGACTAGGGTGGGGCCCATAGTGATATTTTTGGGTGCATGTCTATTTTGGTTATCCCTTAATTAAGATGGACATTAAACTGTAATATATTCTCAATGTGGACTTTAATCAGTTAACTGAAAGTGATAAATTCAGTTAGCTAGTGGATTTCGAGTTAGAGGTAGTTGGTGAGGCATGCAGAGTAATTCTAGTTGTAACAGAGTTCGAGGTGCAGTGGTGCATGAGTTAATGCAAGTTGTAAATAGTTTAACTCAATTGTGTTAGTTGTAACTGAAGTTACACTAGTGAGAGATTCATTGAATTAAATAATAATTAATTCACAATCAGTGATCTCACATGCAACTGAGGATTTACTATTATTAGCTGCATGCATGTCAGATCCAGTGGAGACCCAGTTGAGTTCTAGGTGAAAGGGAAGTTGAATATCAATTGTAGGATTACTGGGTTGCACACATGCAACCAAACACCCATTGGAGTGCCCATGATACTTGCGTAATCAAGGCAGGCAAGAATTCCTATCTTTTAGGGATCTTTACCATCAGGGATTGCGCAAGGCAGGCAGGCTGTTTGGAGGCTGAGAATTGGCTATGTGTTGGTCAGTTTTGCATATGACAGGGTGAGACAATTAGTTGAGTACTGGAGGGCTCTTGTGAGAAGAGTTTTGTATGTAATTGTTTCATGATCCATGTTGAATATACAATAGAAGATAGTGGGGTTTTTAGCTGTAAGCTTTCCCTGAGAAATTATTTATGTTGTGTGTGATTGATCTTTTTTCATGTTCGTGTGATTAGCGATTGTGTTTTTAATTCCACAAAAGATTTGTAAAAGCGATTAACTTTAGTACATTTTTAGATTGGGTGAATCCAAGATATACATGCATATTGTATAATTTATACTTATGATAGGGTTAAATATATCAAAAGAAATGGATATTACTAAGCTTATAATTCTTATAGACTCTCTTCTAACCATCCAATACCTTCTCAAAGGCTCTTCTCCTAAGGAAAATCAATTAAAGTTGTTAATTCATAGAATTTTGGGAGCCCTTGGTAATTTCCAACTCAATTCCTTCTTCCATATCTTAAGAACTCAAAATAAGGAAGCAAATTCCCAGGTAAATCATGTGTGTCTTTTAAATTCAGGCCAAACCAACATCAGCAACTTATTAGGATGGAGGCACATCCCTTAATCTATTCCTTCTCATCGCTTGCCAATTATAATTTAGAACCTCATAATCATTCCTATGGAGTTTATATAAGGACAAAAGCACTCCCTTTTAATGCCCCCCCTCCCTCACATGGAGCTCTTCCATATAGATCGCAACCCATTTTATGTACCAATCATCAAAGGTGAAGTGGCTAATGCATTACAAGCATGCCATGTGGTGACCTGTCCCTCTTTGAATTCGCATTTGAATGGTGTTTTGGATAGTCGACATCGTAACCAAATCTAAGATGGACTATGCTACATATATGCAAACTTAGCTAGACCAAATATTAAACTTCACTTAGGGACATTTGACCTTTGTTACGTTACATGTAACTAGACTTTAAAAACCTTGATTTAGCATCTCCAAACTCAAAACCAATAGTTCACCAATACCATAAACTGTTATTCTTGTCATCATTACTGCTTTCCAATATGTGTGTGTGTGTGTGTGTGTGTGGTCTCAGAGGTTGACCATGGGCCATCGATTACGTTATCGATTTTGTAAATCATGTGACCATTATGAGACAACAAAATGATCAGGGGTAGAACCCAAATACATTAGCGCTCAACCCAATGTGACCATACCATGTGACCTGGTCCCTAGGGGTCCATAGTCATCTGCATGATGACATCAACATGATGTCATCATGACACATAACAGTGGGTGAGAGGTGCCATGTGTCACCCATTTTTGGCCTTTCTACCAATCAGAATGCACCATTTGTACATGCCACGTGGGAATCCCAAGTGGTGCCATGTCACCTTGATAATTTCATATGATGATGTTTCATGCCAAGCCTTTGCCACACCATACAAAATTCCATGTTATTTATTGTAATAAGCTACCATATGTCAAGATTTGCCACGTTATGGCTGATTTTTCATGAGGTCCATGTGTCATCTAACTACAGAGTCCACAACATCGCTATTGCATCATCACTTTTGTCCAATCAAAGTATGCCATGTGTTAATGTCTCAATGGTACATTGGAGATGATTAAATGTTGTGAATCTTTGCTCTTCATCCATTGTTCATGCTTTTGATCATTTTTAGATTTGATGTAATATGCACACGATTTAAATGTGTTAAATAGTGCGCAAGTTTGCACGCTCGAAGTCATCGATTGACCTGCCAGTAATGGATCCACCCTCAACATGTGCGACCTTTAAAAAATTTGGTGACTTTGGGTGTTTTTTAGAGTGCGATATACTATTGGAAAGGTCTCAACAAGGACTTCCCAACCATACCATACATAAATTCATTAGGACATCATAATTTTGGAAAAAACTAAATAAATTTCATAACTCTTTGAATTCTCTTAATGAGGGCATGCATGAGATCCAATTATCATATTTCTTCCTTTGATTCATGAATGCAATTATTTTTGCCTTGGATATCCCCTTTGACATCAATAACAACACTATGTGCATCAATCTCCCCCTTTTAATTGATGGCAACACCACTAGACAATGAGAGTCATTGATGGAAATGGACCAAAACTTCCCTTGACATGTTGCTAGGAACTTCTCCTAACCAGTCCATAAGATTATCTCCCATTGTCTTCCTTGTCAATGGTTGCATAATTTCATCCAATGTCTATGCTCAATGTTTGTGAGATATCTCATTAATTTTTGCAACCCCCCCCCCCCTTTTGACATTAATGGAAAAGGGACATGGTTTCCTACCAATGACTCTGTGTGGACCTGATCATGTTCTTGTTCTTCATTAATAAGTGACTAGCTATGCTCTCCAATCATTCTTGTGGACTTGATGGGATGTCCCCTTGAGATCTTTCTTCCTTTTTACATAATATTTGATAAGTGCCTTGTAGTTGTTCCTAAACTTTCATATGGACTTGACAGAGTCTCCCCCTGTGACCCTGCTTCCTTCATACATCTGTAAGTGCATGCCAATGCTTTCCAACTATGCCTAAACTTTCCTATGTACTTGTGGACCTGATCAGAATGAAAATGGAGTGTCCCCTTATCAATATTCCTGCTTGGTTGAAATCAGTGATGTATTCCTTTCTATTAAACATATCCTCTTCTTTGTGCATGCCTTCTATCATACTTTTAAATCAAGCATTAGATATCACCTCCAAAACACAAATGTAAGTGTTCAAATATGCTTATCTACTATGTCAGATGATCAATACCCTGATAAATGATTCCCTGGTAGTGATCATCCTCCATTGGTTCATTCCTTTTCTCCTTCATACTTAGAATCCATTTACTTCCTTTGACATAATTCATGCTTATTAGAGCTAATCTAGAGGAGCATTGTTCTTGTTAAGGATGCAACCTTAAAAATCCTTCTCCAAGGTATACTTGACATAATAAGCATAAAACTTCCTAATTGGATAGAACTTCAAATGGAAGAATCATGGGTTCTTCCACAAGACACATAATTGATCAACAACTCATATCAACACCTTGAACACTCAAGATAGGTTCATGATGTTTATTTTTTGGCTCAAATTGTTTTCTTCTACAAACCCTAGTGTGAATTTTTTCTTTCCTAGTAGATCTGAAAGTCTCAGATATCTTTCCATTTGTGAAATACATTGTAAATATGTCATGTATTTAATTACAAAAAAATATGGGTCGAGTAAAGGGACACAAATTCTAGAGACTGGGGAAGGTCGCTTGCTTGGGTGGTTGGAGACTTCTTGCTGCAAGAAAGAAAATCTGAATTGTTCATGTAAACTCTTGAAGGTTGGGTGGTGAAATTTAATATCCTAGAATTTTTAGAATTGATGGTTGGAAGAGGAGTACACAAGCCCATGTTTGCTTTGGAAATTTTTACAAGGAAAAAAGGATATGAAATTAAAAGAATAGTGGGCAGGCTACCAGTTGGTATGGTATGTTGGTCACCCATTGCAACAAGTTTACTAACCACAACAAATATGAGGGGCAGCTGGACAGGCGACACTCTTTTATTACCCAACAAGACTATGGTAGAGAAGGTTAATGTTAGAAGGAAAAGATCAAGAAAAAATATTGGGACAATGTAGTAGAGTAAGAAGATTCATTCAAATAGTTGAGGAGTGCAAGAGACAAGAAAGGGGAGAGGATTTGAATTAGAAAGGGGGGGATAAAATTCAAGTGGTGAAAAGAACACAACCGATAAAAGGGAGAGGGTTAAAGATGTTTGAGGAGCATATTAGAGAAGGAACAAAGGCCATTCGAATAACTAAAAGAGGGTAGTCGAACTGTTGAAAGAGAACTCAGAGAAAAATACCCCTCATTCTCTAGAATTTTGGTTAGGGGTGATAGTTGTAAGTGAGGATTAGCTGCAGTTGTCTATGGTTGGGTGGAGATTCATAGTCCCAGAATTTGTTGAAAGGTCAATAAGAAATGTGTGTCTAATTTGATTTTCCCTTAATTAAATTGGACAATAAATTGTAATCTTATCTCATAATCACTTGTAATAGTTAACTGAGTGTGATAGACTCAATTAGCTCATGAAATTCGAGTTGAGGGTGGTTGGTGAGGCATGTAGAGTGACTCTATTTGTTTTAGAGTCCAAGTTGCAGTTAGTGTATTAGTTTAATGCATGAGAAATCAGTTAACTCAATTAATTGAGTTAAAATCAGTTTAACTAGTTGTAACTAATTGTTGCACTAGTGAGAGTTCAAGTGAATTAAATCATATTTAATTCACATACAGTGATCTGTCAAGTGACTGATTATTTAATATTAAAATTTGCATGCATGTCAGTTCTGATGAGGACCCAGTTGAGATAGAGGTTAAAGGGATGTTAACTATCAATTGTATTATTAGCAAATTGTCAGTGCACAATTAGACATGCATAGGATTTCCCATGAGCATTGCATAGTTTGGAAGGCTGAATTCCTAAATAATAGGGATTTAATTCTCTTAGAATTGCGCAAGAAAGGCAGGCTAAGCAGAGGCAGGAAATTGGCTAAGTGTTGGTCGATTTTGTTTGGATTAGTGTGAGACAGTTGGTAAAGTCTGGGTAGGCTCTCTGTGAGAAGAGTGCATTGCTTGTTATTTCATGCCTGCAGAAAAAAGGACATTGGTGAGGGTCATGCTTGTGACAGAACTTTAAGGTTCGTCACCAATGTCACATATGGTGACGGTCCTTAAAAATGTGTGGTTGTAAGTGTATATAGCGATGGTCCTTTAAGTTTCATCACCAAATCCATTTTCAATAACACTTTTGGTGAGGGTCGTTAAAGGCCCATCACTAATTCTCTCTTTGGTGACACTTCTAGTGACGAACTTTTAATGAACCTCGCCAATGATTTTTTTTTTAACTTTTGGTGACGGTAAAAAAATTTTCATCATCATTGATCATTCCAATGAGCTTTTGATGATGCTATGTGCCTGTTAATATATTTTTTGTCAAAAGATAATGATTTAAGACCATTATTGTGGAGTCTTTCTTATAATATTTCCAATTCCATAGTGGTTAGAGTCAATCAATTTGTTAAGAAGTAATTAGTGTGTATCACTTCCCTCAAGTAATGACTAGATGAATAGATTTTTCCTATGAGTCAACACAAGATTCATATATATTTAGTTTATTATCTAGAAAATTCCTTTTAGATAAAGTCCCACTAGTGTGTGTAGGAAATATATTATTTATAAATACTTAATCAAACTCTGTCAATTTTATTAATGAGAAAGACCTAACACTCCTCAACAATATGGGCACACCTTAAATTAATTCTTTGGCACACACTAACATTTCTTAGCACCTTGCATGTCTTGGAACATCTTGTCATGACACTGACGCCCAAGCACATGGTGGCATGTGCTAGCACAACATAGCACTCTCCTAGCATGTGTTGGCATGCATGTAGTCCCTAACATTCCCTGGAACACCTTGGTTGCATGCATTGACATACATTAAAACTCAGCACACAATGCCTCTTGGAATTTATTGGGACCTATAATTAGTGTGCCTAGTGTTAGCACCCGGTTTGGACCTCAGGCTTAAAAGGGAAAATCAGGGTAACGTCTAAACCACACTCAACCTTGTAGCTAGCCCTACAAGGTCAGGAGAGGGCTCTCTCTGTGAAAGGATATTCAACTAAGTACAATTATAAACTGATTTTAGGCTAGGTATAATAATGGGAAAATGTTTAAATGAATGGATTTTTCAGGGATGTATGGAGAAAATGGGACAGTTTGAAACTGGGGAATTAAATCAGGATACAGGTTATCTCATGGGGCAAGGTAGGCAGGAAATTTTAGCAATAAAGTTTAAATAAGGATGGAATGGAAAGACTGGTGAGGAGCTGAAAAGGGCATGGGAGATGGATCCTTTTCAAACAGAAGAAAAACACAGAGTATGAATGATTTCCCAAGGCAGAGAATAAAAATGGATTCTACCTTTCTATCTTGAAAGCATTCAAACAGAGATGTTTATGAATGAATGATGAAACATAACAATTTACATATGAACACAAATGAGAGAAAAAATGCTAAATTTCATACCACATGGATCCCACAAATCAGAGTTGCATCTCTTATTAATTCCCTGTCCAAAAACTGTTACAATGGAGCGCAAAGCATTCTCCTTGATTTCCACACTATTCCCCTACTTTTTGAGTTACAGACCCCTTTACAAATGATTTACAATTGCATTAAATAGACTAAAATGTGGGACAATAGATCCATAGAAAAAGGGAGTTGTTTTAACAGCTCAAGAATAGAAATCCAATCATAGAAAAGAGATCCAACAATCTGCTCCTAAAAGGGAGGAACAACAATACGTTTTTGGGCCATCTGAAGATTAGCTGTTACATCCAACGAATGAGAAGAAGAAATTTGTAGAAATAAATCTCTTTAGACCGCTGCCGAAGGTGTCTTACTGTCTCATATTTAGTTCTCGGCCTTTGACTATCTCTCACTGTTTTTATTCTTTGAAGAAAACTGAATTTTTAATAAAATGCTTTTGAAGTAAAATAAAAATGAAATTATGCCTTAGTGAAGGGAAAAACTCATTTCAAATGGAAGGAACAAAGGGAAAGGAGGTGGGGTCCGCATTGCAATCGGAATCAGAGGGGAGGGAAGGGATACATCATATAATAGTGCATTTGAAAATACACGTTGCGATGGTGTCATCGCAATCGAGATCAGAGGGTTGGATATAATATGGGAACAGGGCATATATAAAAACTCTGATGCGATTGGGAAAAGTCCGATGGGATTATAAATAGAAAAGTGGAGAAATCCCTTTAAAAACAAACGAAAATGATTTTTGACTTTATACAAAGGGAAGAATGATTTTTATTGAAAGGGCATAGGGCTTTTAAGGTGGGACCAGGAGATATAATCGCAATCGGAATCGGGCTTGGGAGCAGGGCCAAGTGTATTACACCACAGGATTTTCCCGATGCGATTGGGAATAGGCAATGAGGGGAAGGCCTTTGGTAAAATGAAATAAAATGAAATTTAATTTTTACAAAGGGAAGGGCCATACTATTATGAATGGGGCAGAAGTATTATGTGGTGGGACCCGTAGGTCCATCGGCATCGGAAGATCGAAGGAGGGCGAAGGAAAAGTTTTATGTGATTACGCCGATGCGATGGCGCGACAGAATATGAGCCGTCTGATTTGGATGGGGCGATCGACGGATTAGGAATAATCAGGCGGAGGCAAATCAAGAGGGACTTTCTGAAAGCGCCGATCAAGTATGGGTCGTCTGATCGGATGGGATGATCGACGACCAGGATAAAATCAGGTGGGGTCAATCGGGGGTTTGCCATCAGAGATATACAATCGTGAACTTTTAATTGCATCGGAGTCTTTTACCATGGGCCAATCGGGGTGCACCCTTATATGTTGCGATTTCGATTTTCGGATCGGGAAATGGAAGGTTTGGAATGGCGGGGTTTTGTAATATAAAACCTTTAAACTTTATTATAAGGTTTAAAAGGTATGGAGGGGAAGTGGTTTGGAACGACGGGGAATTTATATATATATATATAATTTATTATAAAGTTTAGGGGTAATGGAGGGGAAGTGGTTATTAAATCGCATCTGTATTTTAAAGATTTTAATAATGCGATTTGGCATCGAATGGGGAAAAATGGATTTTATAAAAGAAAATATTAAGCTTTAATAACATAAAGTTTAAGGGAAAGGTGGGAAAAAAGGGGAAGGGTTAGGGTATAGAGGACTTTCTTCACTTAGGCATAAATTTCAATCTAGGAGTCAGTTTTGAGAGTGTAGTATACCGTTGGAAAGCTCTTTCCGGGCTCCTTCTGATGGACATACTTAGAACATGATTCTAAACTGAAAATTCTATGGAAAACCTCTGTAAAGGGTAGGGTGGTGACTTTGTGGAGATAACAGCTTCTAAATTGTGACTTATTACATATGCTGACATAAAATTACATAATAAATGATAATAAAGGCAAAGTATCATGTTTTCACCTCAAAACATGGTTTTGAGTTGAAAATTACATCAAACTAAATAAAATATCTCTTTGATCTTCCAGGTGCTGTGACTTTAAGTTTATTAACTTCCTCATGACCTTGTTGATATTTATTGACACTTGACTCATTAATTTGACCATGGTGAGACCCTATAACCTAATGAGACCAATCCTATGACCTACTAACATGACTCACAAAATGAAAGTAGCTCATGACTGAAGACCATAGAGAGGAGAATCAGCAAGTTTCACATGTGGGAAAACTAATGAAAAATCACTACCATCAATGAATCCATGACCTAGCGGAATGGTGAAATTTATTGGTATGGGACTCCTAATATGAAAATGCAAAAGAGGAATTTTGATCACTGATGGCAGTATGATTTGACTGGCACTAACATTGGCTCCAATGGGGATGGTAGCTCCTTGGAGGTGCCAAGAACATCGTAGACCAAGTAGCCTTATCCATTGGGCATGGAGTCAATAGCTGAAACCAACTAAGTACTGAAAGGAACTTGACTCAACAAAATAACTCAAAAGTGACTCAAATCTAACCTAGACAAAACTCAACATTTGAAGCTTGATGGTAGTACATGACCAAGACTTGAGGGTTTCAAATCCCGATGATAACCACCTGTGTTTCTTACAAGACAATGTACCATCAGGCTATATTAAAATGCCAATGTAACCAATCAAGTAGATGCTTCCTTGATTGATTCTCTTGACAGATCCTCTGAACATCAATAGATACCTGTAACTGGGCATCCAAAAACATATTTGACCATGATCTCCTTCATCACTGAATACTGCAATAATTACCTTCACTGCTGACTGCAATAGATTTTCCACTGGATCCTGAAAAACATGAAGATTTACCTCCTGCTGAAGAAACAAGGCGTCTTTTTCTCTTGATTATGATCTTTCTTCATAATGTACCTCAGTAAGAATGTGTTCCTAGTCTTCAAAAAATTCTGAACAAGTAAGTGATCAGATTTCCTCTTGAAAAACCATTTCAAAACATGAAACATAGGAAGAATAATCTGAATGGCAGTTCAAGATGCTCTAGTCTTCTGTAGTCTGAATATATTGTTGATCATCTTCATATGATATAACAACCAGATTATCATGTTTCTTATTACATTCATCAATCATAAGAAAAGAAACTTCAGATGATTCTTGAAACCCAAAAATGACATTTCTATCATCTACCAAAGATTCATCCAAAGAAACTTTTTCACTTACTTGAACAAAGATTTCATCTTGTTTTTTATAAAGGGAGGGGGTTACCTCCTGGTGAGGACTTTTTTCTAATAGGATGGGAACACTTAGGTCTATAACTCTATTTTCTTCCTCTAAGGTGGCCTCAACAATATAACTCTCCTTTATGGGATTTGGAACAACATGTTCTTCCTCACCACATTTTAACTCTAGATCCGACTTAACTTTATCACTATGTGAAATTGGAACATCATTTTCCTCCATCTCGTCCTTTATTTCAATCAGCTCTGAAATAAAACCTTGTCTTCCATCATGTTCAACTATATAAAGATCTTCAGCCTGTTGATCTTGATAAGTATCTTCTAAGATTTCTGTATGTTGTTGAAATGGATTCTCATATAGTGCTTCCATGATTTCTTCGTCCATGAATTCATCATCTCCAAAAAAATCCTTAAGATTTTCAATGAAACTATTAACATGTTTACAACAATTCTGCACTAATATTAAGGATGGAAAAGTTTCTTTATACCTTTCTAAGAATATTGTATGAAAATATTTCAAATATTAAATACAAGCAGGTGGTAGACTTTCATACCAAGATCGAGCTTCATCTTCCAGAGTAGCCATGAACATCTTCATCATGCAATCTTCAGGAAAATCAATCTTTAACTTGTGCACATGGATGCGAAATTTCACTAGATGAAGAGCATCATCATTACCTTTCACATTTCTGAACATAGGCAAATTCCTTTGCCAATCTACTTTAGGCATATTATTTGGAAAACCTGGAATGTGATCTCGATTCATGGGAGCATACCTTCTTGCAACATTTTCCATCTTCGAACAAAGATATTAAAGCTACTGATCTTCCTGCAGTGGAGTCACCATGAAGTGTTTGATTTTCTGGATCTTTCAGTGAATGGAGTCACCAGGTGAATGATTCAGCCTTCATATATATCCGACTCGAATTATTGCTCGTGCACTTCACTGCGCGATTGCCGTCGGATCTAACGCTCTCTAGATCGGACGATCCTCGTGAATATCTCATTTTTTCAAAGGCAGAGGATTAACACATGAAAGTCATGCAATATGGGCATTATTTGAGTGATGACGTGCCCTTATATTACTGGATTGCGTTTTTTTGGCGTGGTTTTGCTCCAGGCCAAAAGGGGCGCGATAAAGGCGGTTTTGGTTTCTGAAACTCGCTTATGGTAAATAAACTGCGCTTTAACTGTGGTTTGGCACTTTAACTCCTCATGTTAACTCATGGCTAGGTCCCACTGATATTACTCTGCCAACAATAGAATTAAGCCTTTTACTTTGACAACAGATATTTATAAGGAATCGTCGCATTCAATATAACCTGAGTTTAACCTTAAGACAAAGGTTTTCGATACTGGCTCATTTACAGCGCCGTGACTATGACCTTCTTCAAAACAGAATAACATATTTAAAGTGTCAAAGACAGTCAGATTGCATCCCTAGTATGGTCGCCAGAAATGTTAGCACCCGATCTGGACCTCAGGCTGAAAAGGGAAAATCAAGGTAACATCTAAAACACGCTAAGCCTTGTAGCTAGCCCTACAAGGTCAGGAGAGGGCTCTCTCCGTGAAAGGATATTCAACTAAGTACAATTATAAATTGATTTTAGGCTAGGTATAATAATGGGAAAATGTTTAAATGAATGGAATTTTTAGGGATGTATGGAGCAAATGGGACAGTTTGAAACTGGGGAATTAAATCAGGATACAGGTTATCTCATGGGTCAAGGTAGGCAGGAAATTTTAGCAATAAAGTTTAAATAAGGATGGAATGGAAAGACTGGTGAGGAGCTGAAAAGGGCATGGGAGATGGATCCTTTTCAAACAGAAGAAAAACACAGAGTATGAATGATTTCCCAAGGCAGAGAATAAAAATGGATTCTACCTTTCTATCTTGAAAGCATTCAAACAGAGATGTTTATGAATGAATGATGAAACATAACAATTTACATATGAACACAAATGAGAGAAAAAATGCTAAATTTCATACCACATGGATCCCACAAATCAGAGTTGCATCTCTTATTAATTCCCTGTCCAAAAACTGTTACAATGGAGCGCAAAGCATTCTCCTTGATTTCCACACTATTCCCCTACTTTTTGAGTTACAGACCCCTTTACAAATGATTTACAATTGCATTAAATAGACTAAAATGTGGGACAATAGATCCATAGAAAAAGGGAGTTGTTTTAACAGCTCAAGAATAGAAATCCAATCATAGAAAAGAGATCCAACAATCTGCTCCTAAAAGGAAGGAACAACAATACGTTTTTGGGCCATCTGAAGATTAGCTGTTACATCCAACGAATGAGAAGAAGAAATTTGTAGAAATAAATCTCTTTAGACCGCTGCCGAAGGTGTCTTACTGTCTCATATTTAGTTCTCGGCCTTTGACTATCTCTCACTGTTTTTATTCTTTGAAGAAAATTGAATTTTTAATAAAATGCTTTTGAGGTAAAATAAAAATGAAATTATGCCTTAGTGAAGGGAAAAAATCATTTCGAATGGAAGGAACAAAGGGAAAGGAGGTGGGGTCCGCATCACAATCAGAATCGGAGGGGAGGGAAGGGATACATCATATAATAGTGCATTTGAAAATACACATTGCGATGGTGTCATCGCAATCGGGATCAGAGGGTTGGATATAATATGGGAACAGGGCATATATAAAAACTCCGATGCAATTAGGAAAAGTCCGATGGGATTATAAATAGAAAAGTGGAGAAATCCCTTTAAAAACAAACGAAAATGATTTTTGACTTTATACAAAGGGAAGAATGATTTTTATTGAAAGGGCATAGGGCTTTTAAGGTGGGACCAGGAGATATAATCGCAATCGGAATCGGGCTTGGGAGCAGGGCCAAGTGTATTACACCACAGGATTTTCCCGATGCGATTGGGAATAGGCAATGAGGGGAAGGCCTTTGGTAAAATGAAATAAAATGAAAAAAATTCTGATTTTTTTTACAAAGGAAGGGTCATTTTATTATGAATGGGGCTAAGTATTATGGCACCCGCAGTCCACCCGCATCGGGAGACCTGGAGAGTGGGTGAAGCGGGAAAGAGGGAAAGTTTTATGTGATTATGCCGATGCGATGGCGCTGTTATTGCTCAAACATACCTCGGCCGAAAGAAGGATCGACGGTGGGGTAACATCAAACCACGCCGTCCGGTAGCCAGCCCTACTGCACGTAGAGGGCTCTCTCCCGCATCAATCTCGATAGCAACTGGTCAGTGGTCGAGATGACCGAAATAAAAGATACCTAGGCGAAGGGAAGCATAAGTAAATGTTGGTCCCTATATTAATAGTGTAGCCCCCTTATTGTTATTATTGCAGCCCCCTCTAACCCAAATATTGTTATTATTGTGCCCTTACATTGTTATTGTTAGGGCGGATAGGATTACATTGTGGCCCCACTAGGATTACATCGTGGCCCCATGGACTCCTACATATCGAAAGGAGGTTTTGTAATTTGTATCATCCAAGAATTGTTCATTTATGTAATGTATTGGAGGTTTCCCCCTCGAAGTGGCTCATTTATAAGGCGTTGATATCTTGTTTCTTCTCTTTTTGGAGCTGGTTACACAACATTTGGTATTAGAGCTTTGGATTCTAGGGTTTCGCTACTCCAAACAGGTCATCGTGGCATTTTCGCTATAAATTTTTTTCTACGAAGTTTCAAAATCTAAAATTTTTAGGGTACGAAGCTGAAATCCTAAGGAAGATTGTCTAAAAATTTCAGAGCTTGGTTCACAATATTTTCGGAGATATGATCTATGGAAGTTAGGTCTTTTTTCAGGCTCCTAAACAGGTCATTGTGGCATTTGCGCTATAATTTTTTTTCTACGAAGGTTCAGAATCTAAAATTCATAAGGTGCGAAGCTGAAATCCTGAGGAAATTCGTCAAAAAATTTTAGAGCTTGGTTCGCAATATTTTTTGAGATATGATCTGTGGAAGGTAGTGCTTTTTCAGGCTTCTGAATTTCATCTCAAAGAGGTGATCGTGGGAAAAGTTCAATAAATCTCTCTCTGGGCATCGAATTGGAGTGCCGTAAAAAGTGGTCACAAGTACACGGACTTTAGTTTCTTGGCTATCAACTTCAGAGACAAAGGATGAAACAGTGACACGTGGCAAGTCATACAATCTCGCTCTACTGAACCAGTCCAGAATTAGGTCATTGTGGGAGATTGGACACAACTTTGTCTTGGAGAATCCAAATCAGGTTAGACCTGTGGCATTCAAAAGATAATTCAGAGGGCTATTTCATTGCTTAATTTTAGATATTGAAGAGTCGCAATCACAGAGATAATCCAATTCCAATATCGAGCTCCTCAAAAGAAAGTAAAAGGTGTGTATTTTCCCGAATTGCATAAATCTTGTTTGAAAAATCAGTTTGAAGTGATTCCAAGGGCCTATTGAGCATATATTTCAGTATTTCATTCTGAAATGCCTCCTAAAAAGAATTCAATACCCATTAAGCCCTCAGAAATCTATTTAATGATGCATGAAGAGGAAGAATTGCAGTATGAGATATCAAAATTACGGTACCAAGTGCAACAAGTTTCAATCTTACAAAGAGCAATCGAAGATGAAATAGATGGTTTAAAAGCAGAAATGGAGGCTAAGTTGGACGGTTTGAAGGATCAAATAATAGCAAATATGGATGATAAATTAGTGGAATATCACATCGAGCATCAACAACAAGTTCTCCAACTCTCAAAGGATAACCCAACTTTGGTGCAGAATCTAATGAAACAACAAGAAGATCAACATGACATCGAAAGAAGTTATGAAGCAGTCATAGAAACAAGAACTCGACAAGTACGATCAATTTCAGAGTATCTCAGCAAGTGGAAGAACTTTCTTGTAGAAGATTTCACATGGGAGGATGAGAATTTTATACAGAAGCATCAAGAAATAATCAAGTGTTGAGGGAAACACTTGTTTGAAGGAGAGGGGCATGTTAAGTCCCTATATTAATAGTGTAGCCCCTTATTATGTTAGTGTAGCCCCCCTTATTGTTATTATTGTACCCCTGTAACCCCCATATTGTTATTATTGTGCCCTCACATTATTATTGTTAGGTCGGCTAGGATTACATTGTGGCCCCGCTAGGATTATATTGTGGCCCCATGGACTCCTATATATAGAAGGAGGTTTTGTTCATTTGTATCATCCAAGAATTGTTCATTTATGTAATGTATTGGAGGTTGCCCCCTCGAAGTGGTTCATTTCTAAGGCGTTGATATCTCTTTTCTTCTCTTTTTGGAGCTGGTTACACAACAGTAAAGGAGTTTGATTTTGATTTTGGGGGTTTTTGTTGGATCAAAGGGAAAGGCAGTTTTGGGTGCGGGGATTAGGCCTAGTTTTTGTAGAGTTCTGATTGGGGCAAGGAAGGCAATTGTTTTGATGCTTTAGATTAAATGAATGGATGGATCAGACCGGTGAGGAGCTGAATAGGGCAAGAGGGCTTCAAGATTCCTCCTCAAACAGATGAAAACATGTAAAATTAAACAAAACTAAAGGCAGAGCAGAGCAAGCTAATGAGTTCCACCTTTAACACTGATTTGTTTAATTCAAGAAGAAAAGAGAAGGGAAAATGATACACATAAAAATCAGTGAAATTACAATTACATAGAGAAAAACACCATCGAAACACAGAGCCACAGGGATCCCAAAAAGTGCTGCAAACCTTGGTCTATTCCTTTGCCAAAAGTGCAGAGATGAAATGTACAACGAAGTGCCAAGCAATCCCAAGTGTCCAACCCTTGAAAATGACTGTGAAAATACATCATATAGACAAGCCTAACCCATTCCCATGCCTCTAGGGGTCAAGCTCACCATTCTAGGAGATGTTTCAATCATATCTAAACTACGAACTAGAAAATAGGCAATGAAACAACTTGCCTCTATATGCTAGGAAACTGATCCATTCACTTACATTTCACCTTTTGGTGAATGAATCTTCTAGAATGAGTAAAAATGTGCAAAATTACATCTTGGCCATGAAATTACATCAAGGTACATCAAGAGTTACATGAAAAAGTGAAATTGGCCAAAACTAGGCGAAATTCTGAGCTGCCGAGTGAAAAATAGGCCAAAATTCTCTATGCGCCGCGCCCAAAATCTCTATGCGTAGCACAAGTTTGGAGCTGATTTTGAGGGCCTTCCGAAGTCCAAATTGAGCGCAAGATAGTGCGTTGGAAATATTTTCCTGTCTACTTTCCAACCCAAGTGAAATATTTGGATTTGGTTGCCATTTTCCCCTCCAAAAGTTCAATCTCCCAACACTGCTTCCCGTGTGTGCAAAAAGTGGCAGAAAGGCCATTTTTAGGGTGTTTTTGACCCTTTAGGCAACCCATAACTTGATGAAATCCTTAGGTAATCCATGAGCATGCATAAATTTTGATAAAAAATCCAAAAATGCAAAGTTTTCCCCCTGGAGAGCTACCAATTATAAGCGCGCGCCAAGTGGCGCTACGCGTTGGGTAGGAAAATCTGTTTTTAGGAACAAAATTCAAAATTGACAAAATGTGTCCCAAATTCCTTGAAATTTGGGCTGAGTGTCCTCCATCATGAACTACGTTGGGCCAAATAAGCTTCAGCCAAAATTATGCCTTTTCACGCCTCCCCGATGCCTTCTTCATCTACGTTTCCTGAGGTGAATATGAAGAGTTTGATGTCTTTGACTTTTGTTGCCCAATAAGTGGTGATATGGGAGGGAATGTGGGGAAATAGGACAGTGGGGATAATGAAATTCAATCAAGGGATATCAAAGGTGTAGGGACAACCACTGACTATTTGGGAATTCTTGGGGTTTGGGGATTTTTATAAGTGAAATGGGAAATAGGAATGATAGGAAATGAAGTGACTTAGGGATAGGAAAATGGGGCTTAGGAATAAGTGATTTAGGATGTAAGGGGATAGGGAAATAGACTGTAGTATTGAGATAATGGCAGATGGGAAACAAGGTGGGGAGTAATAAACAGTGAGGAATGGAAAAGATTGGCACCAAAACTAATTTTAAAAATTCCACTTTCAAAACCCTAAGGAGGCACTTCAACATGGTGATAGGGTTTGTGTTTTTTGACATTCAAACTTTTATATTTCACTCAAACAATACCAAACATGAGTTATGGAAAAGAGGGGAATGACTTTGACTTACTCAAGCATAGAGCAACCAAGCAAATTGAATTTCAGAGAAGATTGGAAGAAATTTTTTGTTTCGGGCCAATGCGTCGCGCGCACAACCCAGTGCGCCGCGCACGTTCAATTTTGCACTGTGTAGAACGGCTCTATGCGCCGCACAGGTTATGTGCGCCGCGCCCAATGCCCAGTGCACCGCGGAGGTTGCCTTCACCACAGTTTCGGCTTTCACACTAACTTTTGCTTCCTTCACATTTTCACTTTGGCTCTTTGATGTATTTGGTATGCAATTGGAGTTTGAAATTGAAATATCTTATATATATCAAGGAGTTTTGATTTTTCATTTGGGCAAACCCACTTTTGTAATGCGCAAACTTTGACACTTTTCAAGAAAGTTTGTTCTGCTTAATTTGATTTTTTAGTTGAATGATGAGTCTCTTGTCTGTCTTGCAAGGATAGTTGGCATGAAATTTGGCAAAGGCGATCAGGGCTGCGCCTAAACACCTTCACAACTGAAAATAATTTGAAAATCTACATGGCATTAATTACAAAAGACAAAATTGACGATTTTTCTTCAAAACAGAGTTTTGAAGAAAAGCCATGATCAAATATTGCGATGATGAAATTTTTGCAGTGAAACTTTATTCAAACCTTCCTCATGTGCCTGCTGACATTATTGGACACTTTGAAGACTAAATTTTCGAAACCCTAGACCTAATGAGACTGAAAACCCTAAAAAGACTCTTTGCCCACCAAAAGACCAAACATTGATTGTGAATGACTATAAATGATTTCGGTGAACAAAATTAGACCAGCAGGTACAAGACATGAGGAACATGAGTAAAAATCTCCCTCCCGTTAGAAAATCCATGCCCCTAACGGAATGCAGATGACTGAACTGAATGAGACACCTAAAATGAAATGCAACAAAAGAGATTTTGATCTCTAACGGAGGGATGAAGAGATCGACTCTAACAGGCGCGACGAAATATGAGCCATCTGATTTGGATGGGGCGATCAACGGCTCAGGAATAATCGGGCAGAGGCAAATCGGGAGGGACTTTCTGAAAGCGCCAATCAAGTATGAGCCGTCCGATCGGATGGGCAGATAATGGCTGGGATACCATCGGGCAGGGTCAATCGGGGGTTTTCCATCGGAGATATACAATCGGGAACTTTTAATCGCATCGGAGTCTTTTACCATGGGCCAATCGGGGTGCACCTTTATATGTTGTGATTGTGATTTTCGGATCGGGAAATGGAAGGTTTGGAACGACGGGGTTTTATAATATAAAACCTTTAAACTTTATTATAAGTTTTAAAAGGTATGGAGAGGAAGTGGTTTGGAACGGTAGGGAATTTATATATATATAATTTATTATAAAGTTTAGGGGTAATGGAGGGGAAGTGGTTATTAAATCACATCTGTATTTTAAAGATTTTAATAATGCGATTTGCCATCGGATGGGGAAAAAGGGATTTTATAAAAGAAAATATTAAGCTTTAATAACATAAAGTTTAAGGGAAAGGTGGGAAAAAAGGGGAAGGGTTAGGGTATAGAGGACTTTTTTCACTTAGGCATAAATTTCAATCCAGGAGTCAGTTTTGAGAGTGTAGTATACCATTGGAAATCTCTTTTCGGGCTCCTTCTGATGGAGATACTTAGAACATGATTCTAAACTAAAAATGCTATGGAAAACCTCTCTAAAGGGCAGGGTGGTGACTTTGTGGAGATAACAACTTCTAAATTGTGACTTATTACATATGCTAACATAAAATTACATAATAAATGATAATAAAGGCAAAGTATCATGTTTTCACCTCAAAACATGGTTTTGAGGTGAAAATTACATCAAACTGAATAAAATATCTCTTTGATCTTCCAGGTGCTGTGACTTTAAGTTTATTGACTTCCTCATGACCTTGCTGATATTTATTGACACTTGACTCATTAATTTGATCATGGTGAGACCCTAGAACCTAATGAGACCCATCCTATGACCTACTAACATGACTCACAAACTGAAAGTAGCTCATGACTGAAGACCATAGAGAGGAGAATCAGCAAGTTTCACATGAGGGAAAACTGACGAAAAATCACTACCATCAATGAATCTATGACCTAGCGGAATGGTGAAATTTATTGGTATGGGACTCCTAATATGCAAATGAAAAAGAGGAATTTTGATCACTGATGGCAGTATGACTAGACTGGCACTAACACCTAGCATGCTCATTTTGAAAAATATAAAGTACCAACTTATTAACCCTCTTATGTGTTCATTTCCTTGCATTTTATCTTGGTTATTCCTTTTGTTGCCTTGACACTTCTTTACACATATTGACATAACCTGGCGCCCTGCAGATCCTTAGCACCTGGGATGTATTGGCATATCTTGGCACTATTTGGCACATATAATTAGCACACCCTGGAACTCCCTAGCACACTTTGGCACTTCTTGGCATGCCTTGATATTCCCTAGCATGCCTTACCAATGCTTAGCATACCTTTTGACTCCCTCCTTTGCATGACAGCTAGCACTCATTAACACTGGTCCCTGGCACATGTTCCTCATATTCATTAACTTCCATGAATTTTGACCTACTGCTCCCTTCAAGTTTTTTCCTAGTACTCCTTAACACTCCTTAACATGCATTAGCACTCTCTAACACACCTTAACACTCTTCAACATGCCCTTTCACTTCATAGCATGCATAACACTCCCTGACACATATCAGCGCTTAGCATGTGTTGGTGTTCGGAAAGTATTAGTATGTATGGAATATGTTGAGATGCCTTAGTATTATTTGGCATGGTTTAATATTAAATTTATTTAAGATCAATTGTTGGAAAGTAGATGAGAATCAACAAAGGAATACTTGGCACTTAGAATGCACTAATACTTTGCACTTGGTACCTATTGGTGCCTAGTGTTGGTGTGCCTAGCATGCCCCTATTGGAAAAGGTAAATCGATGAATTATTAACCCTCTTATGTGTTCATTTCCTTGTAGTTTGACTTGTTTCTCCATTTTTTTTCCTTGACAGTCCCTGGCACGCATTAACACACCCTTGCACATCTTGGCATGCCTTATCACTTGGCACCTTTTAGCATGTTTGACATGCCTTCATACTATCTGGAACATCTTAGCATTCCCTAGCATGCCTTAGCACTCATGTCCTCACAACTAGCCTTTATGTTTATTCACGACTTGGGGATTCAATCAAGTCCTTGGCTACTGCAGTTCATGTGACAATATTGGCCTGCTTCAACCGCAACAACTTGACCAATTGCACCTACTACAAGTAGATTGTGCCTTTTTCACCTAAGAACTGCCTATAACTCCTCTTATGCCACTCATGTCCAAGATCAAATTGTCCCACTTAACTAGTTACAAAGACATGGATCACATGATCTAGTCATGGCCATAAAAAAACTAAGCAACATAGCTTACACAAAAAATATTTCACATGTATGTTCGGTTCATATAAACAGTAGAACATTAATTGAGAGTTTGCAAGAACCACAAGATGCACAAGCCACACAAGATATAAGTTGACATAAGTCGAGTGCCCCAAAAATTATACACATCAATGTACAATATGAAAATATCTAGAATAGTTTAAAACATGAGCATGTAGCCAAAGTGTGCCACATCTCGTTTAAAAAAAATAACTAAAGGAAAAACAATGTTGTGTCTGGCACAAAGTGATTTCCCTTTGTCTAAAACTGCTATGCCGGGCCTCTTATAAAAATCATAGGCTTGCCTCTTGTAAATCATATTCTGAACTTCTCCTAACACTCTTCGTCCTTAGCACACTTGAATTCTCTAATACTCCCTGGCTTACACTCTTATTCATTTCTTTCCATGAATCTTGAACTAGTTATCCCTTGATATGCCCAGACACATCCTAACACTCTAATTCAGCATGCATTGACATTGTCTGAAATGTGTTAGCATGCCTTTTCATTCCTTTTCATGCCCTGACCCTCCCCAAATATCATGCCCTCACAAATACACTTACTTAACTTGCCACTTGGTAACCCAACCAAGCCCTCGATTGACTACAAGAGCTTGACCAAGTTACGGTTACTACAACTACACTATGTTATTGAATTGTGTAGCTTGGTAGGTACTCCACAAGCCTAATGAGATGGGTTTGTGTGAGTTTGGTCAAAAAAGGCTTTGTGGGCAAAGAAGCCAAACAAAGGGATTTTGGACCCAAGATGGGGTTTAAAATATAAATTAAAATTAAAAAGGGAAATTAACATTTCCTAAGGTTTAAGTGGATAAAACCCGTAAGTTCTAGAGGGTTCCTAAGAGGTCTAGGAAAAACCATTAAAGGAGGCCATAGGATGAAGGAAAGAACATCAAGTGAGAAGGAGCTCATTTGATCAAGGGGGAAAAGAGAGATGTAGTCCTAAAGAGGCCATGATCATTAGCATGTCAAACATTCATTAAGATGCCTCTGTATGATTTGGAATGGTTTAATACTAAATTTATTTGAGATCAATTATTGGAAAGTAGAAGAGAAGTAACATAGGATGATTTGGAACTTAGAATGCACCAACACTTGGCACTTGACACTTATTTCCACCTATTTTTGGTGTGCATAGCATTCCCCTCATTGAAAATCTAAATTAATGGCTTATTAACCCTATGATGTGTTCATTTCCTTTTATTTTAACTTGTTTCTCCTTTTTGTTGCCTTGATAGTCCTTGACACGTAATGTCACACCTTTGCACATCTTGGAATGCCTTAGTACTTTACACATCTTAGAATATTTGACATGCCTTCAAATTATCTCACACATGTTAGCATTCCATAACATGCCTTGGCACTCATGCCCTCACAACTAGCCTTACCTATTTTCATGACTTAGGAACCCAATCAAGTCCTTAGCTACTGCAGTTCATGTGACATTGGTCTGCTTAAGCTATAACAACTTGATCAATTGCACCTACTACAAGTAGATTGTGCCTTGTTCACCTAAGAATTTCATATACCTCATCTTAGGCCACTCATGTCCAAGATGGACTTTACCCACTTAAGAACTTACAAAGACAAGGATCGAATCTAACCATGGCCATAAAACAACCAAGAAACATATCTTACATAGGCAATATTTCACATGTATGTCCACTTCATATAAACAATAGAGAATTAACTGAGAATTTGCAAGAACCAAAAGATACAAAAGACACATAAGATATAAGTCGGCACAAGCCGAGTGCCCCAAAACCTATACACAACAATGTACTGATGGGCCTCTAAATTGGACATAAAATAAGGCCCATCTAACCTTTCTTAAGCCTATCTACCTTCCTTATGCACATGAAAAGATATATTAAATCTCTCCTTCTGCACTTAATAATGTTTTCTTAAGCTTTAATATTTTCTTAGGAAGGTTTAAAGGTAATTGCCTATTTGTGCCTAATATTGGTTATTTTTGTAGAATATTGTGAGAATATTTGGCAGATTATGCAGATTTGGAGAAGGATATAATTTAGGGACTTACTCCCTGCCACTAGAAGATCAAGAGTAAAGAATATCAAGAAATTAGGGAGAAATCTTGGAGAGGTTCTTCCACCCTCAAAGGCTTCCAAAGGATCCTCATGAGATCCCCTCCAACAATTCAAATTCTAGAGCCAGCTAAGCAACTCAAGACCAAGTGCACTCAAGCCATACTTCACTTGGAGTCTCCTGAAATTTGAATTCCAAGAGGCAGCCAAGCAACTGAAGATGAAGAGCACTCGATCTATGTTTACTGGGAGTCAAGTGGACTTAATCACCATTTCCAAGGGAGCTGTTGGTAGCTGCCTTGTAGAATAAATAAAGCAGAGCTAGAGCTAGGAAGGAGTTAGTTAGCCAGTGAGTTGATTCTCGTCGATTCCATTCCATTCCATTGCTTCTTCTTCCATTCCATTCTTCGATTCCATTCTGTTCCATTCGATGCAGTCCATTCCATTCCATCCCATCCCATGCCATTCATTTTCCATTCCATTAGGATCTTGTTGTTTAAAACCTTCGGGATGTAATAAGATTTCATTTTTAATGCAATGAGTAGACAAAATCCATTTTAATGATTTAATTCCATAGAGCCAGGCTCGTGGTTTAGGGCCCAACCCACGTGCCTCAGCTTATTTTTTGTTTTCATTCTTTCCTTTCTGTCATTTAGTTAGTTTTGGTTTTTCCATTTTGCTAGATCTACTTCTGATAGTTTCATTGCTGCTAAGTATTTTCTTTCAGTTTGTTGTTGTAGTTTTTCATTTGCTTGTGAGTAGAAAAATAGAGGAAAAACTCCAAAATTTGTGGTCAAGCCTCCCCCTCTCATCTTTGTCAATAGAGTTGGAGCAGGGTGGAGCAGGGTAGACCTTCCCACAGGCCAAAAATTTCTTTTTGTTTGAGTTTAGTGAAGACACTGCATTACCAAGTCCGATTCTCTCTTTCACTGTTGTTATCATGCATTTTTTTTAGCTTTCCATGCATGAATCCGTAGGTGTGTTACAATTCTGAGCACTACTGGTGTGCCTCCATTCCCTCTTATTTTTCCATTTTTTTCCTGCTGCACCCTACCTTTTTCCCTAAATGCACTCAAGCCCTTCAACCTGCCTTATTCCTTTATTTTCTTCATTCACAGTTACCTTACCTTTTTTAATGCAAAACACGTAAAAACATTCGAAAACCATTGAAACACGACTTTTGCCTTTCCTCCTCAAAATATGTGCTATCGTACTTTGTTGACCACAAATCGTAGTGTTTAGTTCTTCCTTTAGAACTTACCGCAACTCCGCCACATCGCAATTGCATGCCGCAACCTTTTTCCCTTTTCATTAACACTTATCGCTTTTAAACCCTGATATCAAAATATCGCGATCACATTTTACATCACCTTCCCGAATCATATTTCACATTTCGCACATCGCAATTCGCTCGTTCCATTTGCTTTTTGTTACTACTTTTCACCTCCGAACCCCGATTACGATATTACCGTACTCCTTTTCCACGTCACCCATCGCAATCGCTCGTCGCACCTTCTTTCCTTTTCCCTTAAGACTTACCTCTCTCCTTTTTCAATTGCGATATTGTGATACCACATATTGCAGATTGCAGATCTTACCAACTCGCAAATCGCAAATAAAACCTTTTACCTTTTTTTCCTTTACACTTACCGCTTATTTTCTTCGATTACGATATTGCGATCGCGCTCCGCTGCTGGTACCACCTCCACGTCACTCGTCACACATCACACTTCACACCGTTTAGTTGGTCTTCATTACACTTACTGCTTGTTTCCACCGATTGCGATATTGTTATCGCACTTTGCTGCTCTTCCCCGCCGCACTTCGCATATCACATTATTTAGCCTATTCCCTTTAAAGTTTTCTGCTCGAACTTCACGATATCTTGATTGCGATATCGGTCCCACCTCCACATCACATCTCCGCCATCGCATATTTCAAGTTATTCCGTTCCAAAGCCTTTTGTGCTATACTAGAGTATTAATCTAGTTTAAACCCCCACTTTCCACTTCTAAGCTTCATTTCATTTGTTAAGCCCTCCATTAGCCTCTCTAGCCATTTTTCTCTCCTCCAAGCTACAAATCACACTTTTTAAATCAAAATTAAGTTATGGATAGATTAGTTGCATGGGTAGAAGCATGGTAGATAGACTAGAGGATAAGTAGAGTGCATTTAGCCATTTGGCCAAGTTAAGTGTGGTTTAGAATTAGTTTCCTTTTTGCCATTTATTTTCTGCAAATTAAATTAGTTTCCTTTCTGCAATTTATTTTCAGCAATTTAATTTAGTTTCTTTATGTCATTTCCTTTCCGCAAATAAAATTATTTTCATTCTTGTCATTTCTTTTTAGCAATTTAGTTTAGTTTCCTTTCTGTCATTCCTTTCCAGCAATTTACTTTCTAGTTCTTATCATAGTTAAAAAATAGCACCCTTTCGTAAAGCAAAACAAGATGACATGAACAAATTGCATCTGTTGTGTATATAGCACTGTCACCTCCAAGTTTGTATGAACCCCGGGTTGATAAAGTAAAGTAGGGCAACCCCTGGGAGTTGCAACACTCTTGGTGCAATACCATGGCTCACCACTTTTTGGCATCGTTGCTGGGGAGGTGTCTAGTAGATGCTTTGATTATGTTTTAGCATTATTTTCTACTTTCCCTTTTCATGTTGTTTCCAAAATATTAAAAAATACAAAAAAAAAAACTGATTTTCATGCCTCATAGGAGTAGGGATACTCATAATTTAAAAAAAAAAATACTTCTCCAATACCAACCCCCTCACTTGACCACGTGGTGCAGTAAGAACCACATCACCATACACTTTTGAAGGTAGAAGAGATGGATGGATATGGTGACAACGAAGAATATCTTATTGGGTTTCCCATTCAATATATGGACATCAGTGTACATATGAAGAACATCGCTCCATATTTCCTTCCCAACTTCCATGGTATGAGGATAGAGGATCTGGAAACATTTATCTTTGAATTTGGGATACTTTGTAGGTCTTATAGCTATTTATCACACACTCAAAAACTGAGATTATTTCCTGCAACATTGATGGATAGAACTCTTAAATGGTTCATGAGTCTAGGTACTAATTCAATAAGATCATGGAATGATATGCAAAAGATATTTCTAGAAAAATATAAAGATCGTGATGTTTGAGAAGAAATTTTTAGAATGAACCAAGAAGAAGATGAGAGCCTTGAAGATATAATAGAGAGGTTCATGTATAATGTTAAGAGGGAAAAATTGCATCATCTAGGATTTGACACACTGAAAACCCTCTTAATTAGAATGATTAGGGATGAGTGGATTGATCTCCTTAATCTCATGAGTAGATGATATGTATATCAGTTATCATTTGATGAAATTTGTGAAACAATATGCAAGCGCATATCAATAGGAAGGGAAAGAGTAAGTAAATCAACATCAACATTGGTAAAGCAAGAGAAACTTGGAAACTTGCTTGATAAATTTAAAACAAAAATAGATAGAAAGCTAAGTGAACAAGTAGAAATTTTAAGAATGAAAAATGAACAAAAAGAAGATGTTGGTATTTTTGTTATCCATGCAGGATCATATGCTACTAAATGTTGTTCATCATTTCCCAAGTTTAAAGAAGTTTACCAGGAAGACAATGGAGAAAGGCAATCACCAAAGAAGCTATTTTATTTAGCTCCAAGGATACCCTGGCAGCCTATTAAACTTGATATGATGTAAGGAACCACTCCACAATTTCAAGCTTAATCACATCCATCTCAAACTAATTGGGACACACTCCCTCCTTGGCCATCTCAACCCCAAAACCAATATTGGCAACATGGTTGGAGAGGACCTTATGGTGAAAATCCTCAACCTTTGCAATATTTCCCTCAATATCTTCCATACCCAACTCCATGCTATCCCTACCATCCACCTCCACCACAACCAAAGTCTCAACCACATCCATCTCATATATCCACCCCCACTCAACTACTTGTACCACCATTTCCAAACCCACACCATGAAGTATCTTAGCCCACTTACAATGCTGAGGTACAACACTACCAAACATATTCTCTTGATCTAAATGGTCTGCATCATAGTTCAAGAAAGGTATTGCAAAAAAGATATTTTATTAATGTCATTGAAGGACAACATCAAGAAGAATAATATTGTCTTTATTGGCATGTTTTTCACTCCCTAACACAACCTAGCACTCCCTGACATTCCATAACACTCTATAATTCCTTGGCACTACCTAACATATAACTTCGTCACTCACTCCTTAGAATACTTGGAACTCGCTGACACTCCCTATCACACACTCTTATCCATTCATTTCCATGCATTTTGAACTAGTTCTCCCTTGTGTTTTTGTGGACATAAAGAAGCTAGTAGACTTGGCACTCTTCACTTCCTTGAAAGCTTTATATAATGAAGGGGACATGATTGCACTCCAATTTAATGCTGGCCCATGAGTACAAATTTCATTTACCATAGGCACCCATATTTCATGAAACATGGTTCCATCCTTTTCTCCATACAGTTTGGCCAGCAACAACATGACTATTCTGAAATGATGCTTCAATCTAGCAGTTGGATAAACCTTTGATGTCCTGGTCTTAAAGCTTTTAGCGTAAAACCACTATTTTTTAGTAGCATGCTAGGAGGTACCTCATCCATATCCATTTTCACTGATTCCTCATATAGACTTACTTCAGGCTCTGGAAGGAACTTTCTTGACAATATGTTGAAGGTCTGGTAGCCTCCAACTAGGCTCTGGTGTTGGTTTAGGATCCATCTATTGGACAATTCGACCTGGCCTATGAGCCAGGAGATTACCTCCACACAAGGAAGAACAGGAGATATGGCATCAATCCTATGGATGCATTATTTGGTCGCATTCTTGTAAATGTTGATACTGATGTCATGTTCAGGATCATTGTGGATGAGTTCTGAGAAATCCCCTGAGCTAAACATTTGATAAATTCTGCCCCACTAGAAAGAATTCTCATTGCTTATCTTGCATTCTGTGTCCCCCATGATTAAAGGATGATGTTCAAGAATCACCACCTCTCAAGATTTATTTGTTCAAATTTTATTTGCGTTTTCTTCATCCTTTTGAATTTCTTATCAGTTCTTACACTAACTCAATACAAGAAGATTAATGTTGTACATGCTGTTATACTCTATTCATAGTACAAATACAATAAATTCATAATTATACACAATATACTTGTTCTTGTTTACGAAACACACTTAGCTAATAAAACAAACGAGTATTTTCATGGAATTTGATCTACGGGTTGTTTTACATTACTCTATGTAACAAGCAGTTGAATTGATTATGAAATAAACGTCATATTTGATTTCACTTACCACCTAATGATAACCTGTTGTATAAATGATGCATGTTATAACTCCATTGCTTACACTATTCACATAATAGAATTAATCATCTTAGCTTTCTCTTCTTTCCATTGTTATAGTAGACTCAAATTAAGTAGAACCGTAAACAAACTAGAGTTAAGCTAATATGAATACTAATGGAAACCACGCTCAAACAAATTGACTTGTATTACAAAGATCACAAATATTGATCAATAATACTACCTTGTTCTATTTATATTGATGGGTATTATTATATAAACCATGTAGTAGGGAAATTCTTGTTATGTGCCCTTAGTGTAATTAGGTTACATGTACTTGTTACACTGGATACTTAATATTTAGGCACATAACGTTACAACAATACAACCACTCTACATGCGTATTCAATGGAAATATGACTATGCTTCTAGTTAGCGTTATAAAACAACCCTCAAAACTCAAGCTTTTCCCTTGACATATGCCTTTCATAGTACTGCTTTTGGATAAAATACAACTTTTATGTGCCTTTGCAGGAATGATAGAGTAACTAGAAATATGAACTAGCTGTACAACCTTTTGGTCCTGGATATTTATATCCTTCATCACCTGCTTAACCCACTACATCAAACACTGGATGTAAGGCCGATCCTTTTAGAGACATAATCATCATTCACTATGCATACAAGCTAGTTCTACCATATGAAGCAAGTGTTGATTGAACCAAGTGTAGTAAGGTCAGTAGGTGTAGTTCAGTGTGAGTAGCAGGAGTGATAACGATAGTGGGTGGCATAGCTTGTTTGAATACTATTGTTTATGATATTTCTTGAAGGAATTTATTATTCCCTTCTCCCTCAAGACATTGGTTTCCATGGGGACAAGAAAACATGTTGAAGCTATGTTGTCTAGGACCATCGTACCCACTAGCTCTGAGAAGTTACTTAAATAATGGTGTATGCTTAGGTGTGGCACCTTCCTATTTGTCAGTAAGTGACTCAATCATAGAATACTATCATATAAAAGAATATATCTCATGATATATGTAATTACGCCTTTATTTTTGGTATAAAATCAAATGGGTTTTAATAGGTTCTTGAGCCCTAATCTGTCCCCCCCACCGAAACAGTCATAACTTCAAACCAAGTTGCTTGACTGACCATAGGGTTTTAATGTGAAACTCATTCATATGGATGAGGGTTTCTCCCCTAGCACAATTTTAGGGGGTGAGAATTTCTTTCGACCAAATATTTGTTCAATTATTCGAGAGCGTAATTACATATATAATAATTTCAAAATTACATATATAATAATTTCAAAATTACATATATAATAGTAGCATTTTCAACTAAAACATAATTACGTATATAATAAATCATAATTACATATATAATTAGGGCAGAAATCATAATTACATATATAATATATGCAAGGACCAATGGAAAAAGGGAAAATGATAATTACATATATAATAAAGAATTGTCGAAGAAAAGAATCATAAAAGCATAATTACATATATAATAAAGCATCAATTGAACTAAGAACTTTGACATAATGTTCACAAGAATCATCCTCTTCGACATTGAAATCAACGTGGGGGAAAAAGGGCAAGAGGAATGTCCCCCTTCTAGAACAACGAAATTACTGTAAGAACTTAATTGTTCCAAAGTCAAACTCTTTGGGCAGAGGAGCAAAAGAGTCTGCCCTCCCAAATAGATCGTTGGGGTGACTCCATGAGAGGGAACCATTAGAGAAATTGATTGGTCGATTTTCCAATCGGTCAGAGCTATCTCTGATTTGAAATATTCCCCTACTTTTCTCCAAAAAGTGTGCAAGTGGGAGGCTTGAGGCTCTACAAGGAAGGGGATAAACTAGGCAACCACCTTCTTGAAACTAGCATCCACCTTACCAATCAATGCACACATCTCACCCTCTAACATAAGCAGTAATATTAGCATGGCATGAGAGACAACAAAGGGCTGTCAAAACAACTCTACCAACACCAGTCACCATAAAGATACGAAGCATCATACCATCATATAAACAGATAGCATGGCCAAGGAAAATGATATTGGTGAAGTAGGCTTGCCAATACCACTCATTCTTAGTACTATAATACAAATTTAAATTCCACCAAATAGTGAGCACAAAAAAACCTTGTATCATAGCTAGGCACCCGCTTGATGACCCTCAAAATTAGGAGCATAAGGACTAAGGATAATTCCTAATGAGAAACAAATTTGTTTGATGCGCAAGAATTTGGAATGAATTTTCACAAGAAGAGGAATTATTCAAGGAAAAGGAAGTATGATTCATATGATGTTGAGACTAGACAGGAGGAGGGTATGATTGCGTATCTTGAGGGTACCATGACGCGAAATCCATGCTTCACACAGAGTGTATTTCGATGCATTGGTTTTGGCACATACTTTTTTAGTTTAATCAAACAGTGGCAGAGTAGTGGAAAGTGGATGGGGTTAGGGTTCCAATGATCGAGCTAGATTATTCATGTATTGAAATCCATTCAATTAGTAGGTAGGTAGGTTAATTTGCTTGCATGTATATTACCTTTGGTATGGAGAGTCTATCTAAGTGGTTTATACCATCCCTAAGCATGGAAATCAGTCAATGATGAGTTGAAACAATTGAGTGAGTAGAGCTTCACCCCTTGTTATGGAAGTAAATCCTCTCTGCGGACAGATACGATCCTTCTAGCCCTAGAGTGGGTCTAGTAACAAAAGGACAAACTAGAGTGTAGGTTCCTAATTACTGAATGAAATAGATGAGGTAGATCCACCTACCTGGAGTCTAATGCTGTCGTCATGGCTGTTGTAATGGTGGCCTCTCGATTCCTGTCTCGGCAAGTCATAATCCTTTCACGGCGATACTTGGATACCTGCACAAGATCAAAAAACAAGAGCAGCATATGAAACAACAATCTCATTCATAATTACTAACCATTCAAGGAGGGCTAAGCATGTTGCATCAATAAAACTCATCAACACGACATGGGAACCAGACAATAGTTATACATATGTATTAATAGAAGAAAGAGTTACAACCAAGCCTTGACGTTGCAGCCTCCTTCAGCGGGGTTCAGTTGAAGCACGTCTCGATTACTGTCAGGGAATTCGAATGGGATGAAGGCACACGCCAAAGCTCTCTCAATAAGGGACTCTTCTATTCTATCTTGAATAGAAATATCTCCAGCGTTTCTGCTACAATATCTTCAGTTCAACTAGCTTCATCAATAGAGGATGGCTATATTTATATAGGGAGAGGAGGTTGGGATCCCTACTATGGTGGAAGGGAGGCCTTATCCCTTGGGAGATTTCCCCAAAAGGTGGAAACAAGAGGCCAAAGGAGGAAGGCCATGGTTATTCAGTCGAACTAATCCCTATGACTCATCCACGAAGTTGTTGTGATCGAAACTTCACCTCTATGTTTTAAAAAAATTCCATAAACATATTGGCACGGGCAGCTAACTGAGACAGAGGCCAGCTGGCACGGGGGCCAGTGTTAATCTGCTTCATCGGCGCGAGGGCATAACAGGCTACCAACGCCAAGGAAAAAATAGGTGTTTTCGTGGTCTATTCAGGAAATGGTCAACAGATGGAATGTTGTCCTCATGGCAAGGGATGCAATGTTGGTATTTTCAAGGCATGCCACTTTATTTTGATCACATAAATGAGCCTCCAATGTGTGGAATGGGGATTGCAGGGATAGTGACAAAATGTTGTGTAACAGATGCCCCTTAGAGCATGAGATCCGAGAGAGAGGAAGGGATGAAATGCTTTACGAGAATGCGTTCGAACCAAACACCGCTGTCAGAAGACCTAAAATTACAAGTACAACATATATCTCTAAGACATGAACATGTGGCATGGGTGCAACCATCCATAATAGAGTACATATATGAATTGAGATCTGAGGTATGGATGCGACCATTTAGCAGTAAGGATCAACAAATAGACTCAGGTATGGTCACAGCGTTCCAATCAAAAGAGTCATGTAACAAATCATGATACCACATAATATCCCGCAGCCTGGATTTTATTAGACAAAACCTAGGGTCTTGATCTTCCATCTCGACCCAAACAAGTACAAATTCAAGCATGTGAATATGTGAGTTGAAGTTGAACATGTAGGAAAGTCACTTGATTACCACCCAATGATGAAAGTTGTTAAAAAATGTGAGAGAAACCACCAATAATGACAATGGTTCTCAAGGTACAGTAGGTACAATCTACGAAATGTGAATAGTAAGCTGGCATCTAACAGCAGTAGAATCACTCGATCGAAGGCCAATGATGTGAACCTATCATCGAATGCGAAGAACCTGCCATTGAGGCATGCAGGCTCCAAGGTACCAATAGGGAGTCTCTAGACCAACTTCCTGGATAATGAGATGAAGTCGACAGGAAGTGACCTAGTCGAAGGAGGGCCATAATTTTTCCCACATCATCGACACGAGACAGAGGATCATAATGATAGTGAATTGGGACCAACAGAGAATTAGAGGGAGGTCGAAAACTGCAAAGGCAAACTTCTCTTGAAAATATCAGCGACACGACTCTGGATTTGGCAGTATTTGACATCAAGGGATTTGAGGTCATGGTGATGTGGAAAAGAGCAGATGAGAGGTCAAAACATTTTACCCAAACCCATGGAGGAAAAATATGATGAAATGAGATGTCCCCAACCTGACATGAATGCATGCGAGTGTCGTGTTCAAGAGCGACATACTACCGACCCAACTAAAATCTGGTTCAATTTCCCCCCACCATTTCTGGCGAGTACCCCAATTATTTTTGAAAACAAGCTTGAAGGGGATAGCATATGCTTATCCTGTAAGTTTTTCCTTCGGAAAAATCCAACCTAGGACATTTTACAAGCCCTTGGAAGGAGGAACTCGAAGAATGTCATGGTGACGATGTTCGATGTCATCAGGTTTTAACGAGTCTGACAAAGGAAGAACTCGATGTCTTTTCATGTTTAGAGAGTTCGAAAAGAAGCGGAAAATAAAACTCCAGTCTATCCCTTTTCATAAATAGTCTCTCAGATCCGAAAAGGTAGAAAACAATATCTGAAAAAACCTCTTAGTTGCGATAGGCTAAGGTATTCCTTTTTTGTAAATAATCTATCCTAGCCCGAAAAAGGGGTAAACGTATACTGGGCATAATTCGTTTCACAGCCATTTAACAAGTTCAAAACGACAAGAGTCTCGGTAATATTTTTAGTTTTAGAGAGTCAGAAAAGAGCTGAAAGATGACTCCAACAATGACTTTTTCGTGTTTTTACCGAGTCCAAAAAAGTATAAAATATAACTCATGACTTCATCACTATCGCATTAAAGACCTGTCACTGCACAAGAAACAAACGTAAAACCCATTTCTCGAAATAACATAATGTAATATTCGAAAAAATGTCTTAAAACCTAATTAGGGTTTTGAAAAGTTAAAAAATGCCAAAAATGGTAAAAAATAATTACTTTTCACTTTTACCTCTTACGGAGCAATAGTGATCCATTTTACCTTGTGATTTTGCGGCGACGATAGCGGGCAATCCAATAGAGCAATCTCGAATCCGTCAGTTCCAGGTAAGAGCCGACATCCATCCACACATTTTAAGCATTCTTTATGCACCTGCAACCTTCTGTTTTTATTTCTATGGTGGAAATTGTAAAAACTAGGGCACGACAGTCGGCGTGGGTTTCGGGCAAGGACTCGCGCCAACCATTCGATTTTCTAAACTGGGGTTTGCCCATTGGCATGAGTGTTTCCCAAACAATCGCGAAAATCGCACAACGTTTTTTGAACTCACAATGCAAGCTTTATGAGCCTAAATTTCACAAATTTCAGCTTTGTATTTAGCTAATAATGTTCATATGAACATGTTTGCAGGTGAAAGAGTGACAAAATGGTGATAGAGTGGAAGGAACGAGAACACAGTGAAGATGATGAGCTTGCCATGGGAAATGTGAGATGCATGGAAGCTCTCAGAGACTGTGGACTGAAAAATTTCTTCATGAAACCGTGCCTCAGAGCTCAACCGGAGCTGCTGCAATACTTGATCAGTATCTAGGATGAGGATCAAGAAAAATTTATTCTTCGAGATCAGGAGCTCGAGATTGATGTTTCTGATATTTATTTCATAACAGGATTGTCGCGGAGGGGAGTAGCACCATTCTTGACTGACACCCGGCCCAACATGGAGAGCATGGGCATGGTGATTAACAGGGTATGCCCGGGAGCACGGAAAGGATAAGAAAGCAGGAAAGTGGACATCCAGACTATCCCAGATTTAACACTATGGGTAGTGCTACACACGATCACACGAGCTACAGGAATGCAAGCACTGCACGAAGCAACAAAAACACAGTTAGTTCTTCCTGTAGACTGCTTGACAGCTACCATCTACAACTGGGCAGAGGCAGTAAAAATCAATATAAAACGTCAGCTAACAAAGTGCAAGAAGACCAATTTGAAACAGTTTGGTTATGGATATATCCTAGTATCGTTCATTCTAGAAATATTACCAATCTTTCAGCGTCAGGAGGTGATAGTCCCGACACCACCAGCACTAGAACCACGGATGGCTCGATGGGCAGCTCTGATGCCAAGGTCAGGGGGCGGTCAATAGATGTCTTGGAGACCATAGTTATTTGATTGGCTTCGCCGACAGTTGATCATCGTGGAGGACTTGCCCTATTCTAGCGCAGATTTCACTGGTGATCCGAACCTCCCACTCCTAGAAGGAGAGGATTTGTATGAAGCACTTGGTAAGACTCATTTTTAATTTTTATGAGTATTATGATTTGATTTTGGTATGTATGTTCTGACAATTAATCCATGCATTTGCAGATGTAGGCCCAAAGAGACCTGCAGGGATGTCTCCGATAGTGAGGTGAATACCTCGTGATTTTGATGTTGCCCCTCAAGGTGAGGAGGAGGAAATCATGCACAACTTGGAGGGAATCACCCATGGGGTCCCATGCTATTCGCGTTTCGATGATGTTCCTTGTGCATATCAAAGACACACTGTAGGGGTGTCAAACCAAGTTCACCACTTACTGAGGCGGCTTGTCTGGGCAGTGACATGCTATCATGATCATCATGTCAATTAGACACCTAGGCTTTTATTTCTGCATTTTGTTGTGAGACATGGTGTCTCAGGATGTATCAGAAAAACACATATTTTTTGAAACTTATGGTGCAAAATGATGCAAAAATTCAATATACACACACACACACACACACACACACACACACACACACACACACACATATATATAACACACACACACACACACACACACACACACACACACACACACATATATATAACACACACACACACACACACACACATATATATATTTTCCTATTTGATATGAGTCTCTCATGTGATGATGATTTTACAGATTGCGCAAATGTCTATCTAATGCAATGTTAGCCACTGTATCAGCTAATGCATTCATTTGTCTAGGAATATGTTGATATGTAATATAATCAAAATATATTTCCAATAAATGAACACGTAAACACAATCTTAAAATGTGAGGGTTTCTAACTGAATAATGCCCATTAAGTTGAAGAACAACAAGCTGAGAGTCTAGATTTATAAGCAACACCCTAATGCCAAGGGTAATCGCCTCAGTTAATAGTTCAATGACAACACTATATTCAATGACATTGTTTGTAGTTCATCCTAGACAAATACCTTGCAGGTCTATCAACTCACCAGCAGGATCATAAATCACCCAAGCTACCAAATACAAGTTCTGGGTACTACGAGAAGCACCATCTGCAAAACCAACATAAGGGGTAATAGATATCTGCACAATAAGCAATGACCCAATAAGCAGGAAAACGCTCACAAAACACACCAAGCCAAAAATGTACAAAAATGAAAAAAAAACCTATGTACACAAAACATGCACGAATGACTCATGCATAATATTTTTTGAGATACAACCCATTTCTAGGTTGATCTAAAGGATGACCTTCGTAATCAATGAGCTCATAGGCCCCATTCTTCAAAACGTATTTAACGATTGAAATTTTCCTGCCCCTAGCTTATCATGAGCTTGATTGTACAGGAGGATGAGGTCTCCTTCTACAAAGGAGTGAGGGGAAACTGATTGGTCAAAAAGGGATTTGACCCGTTTCTTCTGTGCCTTGATGAACAAAGCAGCAAAGCAGCAAGTTTCATCCAACTTCTCTAAGTAGAGAAGACTCTCTTCTTGAAGTGAAGTGTTGGGCAGTAATTCAACAACCAACTTGAGCAAAGGTATTTCACACTCAATCGGAAGGGTAGCTTCCAGACCGTAAACAAGTAGGAATGGAGTGAATCCGGTCGCATCCTTGACTGAGGTTCGGTATGCCTAGTGAGCCGAAAACATCATGAGATGCCAACTGGATTTATGGATCCCAATCGTATGTTGAAGCATAGTGACAAAAACTTTGTTCACAGCTTCAACCTAGCCATTGGCCTGAGGATAGTACGACATTGAGCTGTCATGACGCAAGCCCAACTTTGAGGTCAACTTTGCCACCATATAATGCTGAAAATGGGAACCATTATCAGTAACAATGGCTTGAGGGACACCAAACCTAGAAATGATGTGATTGAATATGAACTGAGTGGCTGTCTTACCGTCGGTGGCAAGTGTAGGCATTGCTTCGACCCATTTGGTGAAGTAGTCAACGGCTACGAGAATATAAGCATGCCCCCCCGCCGAGTGATGGTTACATGTCATAAAATCGATTCCCCACTTCATAGAGGGACCAACGGTAATGACAAGGTGGAGATGTGCAGGTGGCACGCGCATTTTGCACTGATAGATCTGGAAATCATGACATTCAAAAACAACAACAATGCAATCCTTGAAGATATAGGGCCATAAATACCCAGCACAAAGAATATTTTGTGTAGTGGCATAACCAGACATGTGACCACCACAGGCGCCACTATGGCAATCATTTATAACTTTCTCAGCCTCCTCAAGGGTCAAACATCGACGGAGAATGGAATCTACTCCGAAACGGTAGAGTGTATCTTCGACTATACGATAAGGTTGTGACTGATGACGGATGTGTCGGTGAGCATCCTTCGTCAACTCAGATCTGAAAGTAGAAGTCTGAAGATATACGATGATATCACCATACCAAGGATCGAGGGTGGAGATCTGAAAAAGCGTATCATCTGGAATGCGTTCTTCAGAACCAGACAGAGCAGAGTTTGAGGGAAGGGAGAAGATCAAATCAACAAAGACGAGTTATTTCTTGGACTTGGCCGTAGTAAACACAAAATTGAACTCTTGGAGGATGACAATCCACTTTGAGTATTCCCCCTCCCAGCAATTGTCGAGACAATATATAGGTCATGGGGTTGCATTCTGAAATCACAGTCATAGTACGCAATAGAATTTAATGACGAAAACGTTGAAATCCTTAAACCACAGCTAACGCTAACTTCTCGACATGAGCATAGCGTGTTTTAGTATTGAGAAGGTTACTAGAGAGGTAATAGATAACGTGCTCGTCACCATCATCATCGTCTTGAACCAAAACAATGGCAATTGTGCTGAAAGCGTCAGCTAAATAGAGGGAAAAATTGCAATGATATTTTGGAGGACGCAACAGAGGAGCGTTGACAAGCAACGTCTTCAATGTGTCAAAATACTTCTGAGAAATCTCATCCCAGAGGAATGGGACACCCTGCTTTAATAATCAAGTAAATCCTTTAGCTACTTCGGCATAGTCAAGTATAAAACAGTGTAAAAAATTAGCCTTCCCCTGCAGACTCTACAATTGATGTAGTGAATATGGACAAGGGAGATTAATAATAGCCTTGAATTTGAGTGGATCAAGGCGAATCCCATCTTTGGACACGATAAACCCTAAAAGTCTACCAGAATCAATGCAGAATACACATTTGTGAGGATTAAGCCAGATATTGTAGCGTTGACAATGAAGAAAAATCTGACAAAGATGGTCAGGATGGTCCTTATGCTTAGTTGAATGAGCTAGAAGGTCATCTAGATAAGGTTGAACGATGTGTTTAATATCGTGAAAGGCGTATGGCATTGCTCGTTGAAAGGTGGCCCCAACATTCTTCAAGACAAAAGGATTTTTCTTATACGCGAAATTACCCTAAGGACAGATGAAAGTGGTCTTATGTTGATCAGTTGAGAGAATGTTAATTTGGTTATAGCCATTAAATTCGTCCATTAGGGAAAATATCTCACTCCTGACATAGTCATCAATGATATGATCAATAAAGGGAGTAGGATAATTATCCTTGGGACAAGCCCGATTGATGTCACGATAATCAACACAGACTCGAATGGTACCTTGTTTCTTATCTATAGGGATAGTGTTGGACACCCATTCTATCAAGGGAATTGGTAGATGAAACCAACGTTAAGAAGTTTTTAAACTTCACATTTAATAGCGGCGACTTACCGAGGGTGCACAGGACGAAGGCGCTGAATAATAGGCTTCGAACCAGGGTAGGTAGGAATTTCATGCACCAAAATATTGGGATCAATGCCAAGAATTTCTTCGTAGGACCACGCAAAGATGTCACAAAACTTGCAGAAAAGGCTAGTATAAACCTAAACTTCATCTGAAGAACAGGTGACCTCGAGATGGATGTTCTCGAAAATTCTCGGTTTGACGGAAATGTCAATAGGCATCGTTTGCATAATGTTACTCAGATTACCCTCTGAAAACACTTCATGTGTCAGAATAGGCATTTGAAGTGGAGGATGAAGAACCTGAGATGCAAGCCGCTCATGACACGTAGACATGGCCCCGAGGCTAGGCATCAATGAGGAACGATTATGACCAGCATTCCATGGCAAATCCTTGAGAGACATGGTTTCCATGATGGCTTCATCGGAAGGAAATATCTCTCGCAAGGGATAAGATGAATCCAAATCACTGAGCTAAGGGGATTAAGAATAAGCGTCGAGAGACATGCTTGAAGGAGCATGATCAGAAGGTGGAGGATTCGAAGCCACAAGAAGTTCACAATAATCAATCTCAATCAGACTTAAAGGCATCAAATATCCAAAAGAATCGACCTGTTCAGGTGAAGGGATAATCCATGGGTCATCAGGCCGAGAGATCATATTGATCTGAATAATATTGGGTGGAGGAAGAGGAAAAATACCCATGAGGGTAGGATCTTTGAAGAGACTTGACCCAATTCTCTCGTAGGGAATAGGGATCATATCCACATATAGAACATTTTTCTCAGAAGAAGAAGTGAAGAAGGAAAATTGATCAACAATAACAATCTTTCCTTCATGCGGGAATTTCAGGACATGAAAGAGAGTGGACGGAATGCACAACATGGTGTGAGTCCAACTGTGACCGAGGAGAAGATTTTAATTGAGCTTGGCGTCAACTACTTCTACCTCAACATTGACTATCTTCCATTTCAAGGTAATTGGTAAACTAGCGAGAACTCCTAAAGGTTTTGATTCTCTTTCATTAAATGCTTCCAGGGAATTTGGTGATGAATTCAAGGCCGGAGAACCAATGTATTTCTAGCAAGAAGATGACATGATGCACATTGATGCACCTTCATCCACAATCACTCGATGGAAATCGAGACCATTAATGACAACCTGAATAATGAGTGAAATCTGGTGCAGGAGTCGCGGAAAAAATTTCTCTAAATTGAAAGAAAGAAGGCTAGTATAAGCGGGATCAACCCTGCCAATTGCAGATAACAAAGCTTTCTGTTGAGAAAGACAAATCTGAAGTACTTATAGAGTAGACATGGCAGATGGCGCCTGAGCCAAATCCTCAACAATACTGTAATGTTGAGCAACATGAGCATCTGGATTATAATAAGACTTGCGGAGTACACCTTTGGAAGGTGGCCGTACAATGGGCTCAGTACTGGGCCTTTCAATTTGAAGAGGGCCAGAAGCAGGCGGAGGATGATGACCATCGGCAATCTCTTTCCCTGCTGCTTGAAGCGATTCGGTATAATCTTTTTATCGAGTAGCAATAGAAACAGAAGCAGAATCATTCATCATGAACACCTGAGAGCCAAATGGGGTAGAGGACTGAGGTTGCTCTACCATCTAGGTCTGCTGAGATGGAAAAGGTTCTTTAAGAACGACCGTAGTTCCCTGAGTGCCTTTGAGCAATCTACTAACTTCGGCTCGTTGAGGACAATCCTTGGTGTAGTGCTCTTTGTCACAAATCAAACAAGGGTACTTTGGCTTTCGTTGTGAACCATCATCAACATGAGATTTGGATGAATCTAGTTTTGGGGTATCGGCTTTGGCCTTACCTTTACCCTTCTTTTTCCCCTTGGAAGTTTTGTCTGCCAGATTGGCCTGAACGACATTGAATTTCGAGGTTTTACCAGGATTCAAAGTGGGCTGAGAAGCAACATTATTTGAAGGATTAGACTTTTTCTTCCCAAGATTTGAAGGAGAAGACTTTTGAGAAGTCTGATACACAGATTCAATAATACCGGTGACAGATGGGGTCGCTGGTGCTTTAGAATTTCCAGGTTGAGGGGCATCAGGAAATATATCTTACAATGTGCCAGACTGAGAGTACACAAGATCAAGGTATTGGGCATGAGAAATGTCCTGTTCCTCGGATACACATGCCCCCATAGCAATGTATTTTGCAATCTGATTGACAAAGGAGGCAGTGAACCAATTAGTTAGAAGCTGATCAGGGATATCAAACTTGATAAAATGATTACGACGTCTCCATTCATGAATATGATCCGAGATATGAGTAGCTTGGTCCTGTTTCAAGGATGTGAGGAGGTGTGTCCTAGTCTCATAACGAACCGGTAATTGAAAATGTGTAAGAAACACCATGGTGAGAGAGCTAAAGTCTTGGAAGATGCCATGAGATAGCTCAATGTACCACTATGCAGCGGCACCAGTAAGAGTCCGTTGGAAAAGATGGAGTAGGATGGAATCGTCAACCTAAGAGTTAGAGGAACACCACAGTTGGTAAGTCATAACATGCGCTTGGGGGTCTTCTCCGGACTTTCCCTCAAACTTAGGACAATCACTAGGAATCTTAGTCGGAATGGGATGCCAATACGGGTTATGAAGAATTGGATCATTCGTTAACTTTGACACATCTGGCAGTTCCAACGTGGCGAGAAATGGTAATTGAGGATTAAAAGGCATTGGAGGTCTCTGATAAGGACTCATGTTAACATTCCACCCAGCCCGCTAGAAATTCTGCCCTCGTATGTTTTGTCCCTGAGGATTCTGACCATAGGGGTTATAAGCCTGATAATTTTGTTGATATTGGGGTTGAGGACTGGGATACTGATTTTGAGCATACCATTGAGGTCCTTGCTGAGCAACGTAGGGATTTTGTTGCGGAATGTAAGCATGGCCTTGAGGCTGATTATACACCAACTGAGATGGATTTTGAGGGCAAAAAGTGAAACTTTGAGGCACACTATATACCGGTTGATATTGACCTTGTGGGTAATAAGTGCCTTGGGGTTGAGCAGGTGGTCCTTGCTGAGTAGGTTGAGTGGGCCGATGAACAGGTGGACCCTGCTATGTTGGATAAACAAGATGAACCAGCTGCAGAGCAGGTTGAACTGGCTATGGAGCAAGTTGAACCAGCTGCTGAGCTGGTTGAGTAGGCTACCCCTACGGAACAGGTTGGCCTTGATAATGAGGACCATCGAGTTGCCCTTGCAGAACAGGTTGGCTCGATGGAGGGGATGGATCAGGTTTTCCCTGATGACCAAGCTGAATCGGGGCAGGATCGTAGGGTTGTCCTTGTTGCACAAAAGTTTGGACATACTATACATACGGTTGCTGCTATTGTACAACAGGTTGTCCTTGTGGTCCGCCTGCAACATACGACGTTCTTGGTTGAAACTGACTTGAAGGACCAGAGGGTTGTCCTTTTTGGGCCAAATATTAACCTTGCAGACTGTAAGGTTTTCCCTAAGGACCAAAGGATTGTCCCTGTTGACCTAAAGGTTTTCCTTGTAAGCCTAAGGGTTGTCCTTGTAGCAAAGGTCCTGGATGAGTGATGGTCTGATAAGGATCGATAGGAAATGAATAGACAGGGTTGCCGACAATATCATAGTGATGGGTAGGATTTACAGGCACTTGGGGTGGTCGGAAACCCTGAGAGTTCTGTTGCTGAACAACCAACAAATACTCTTTAAAAGTGAGGCTGCCAAGAATCATAGGGAGAGTTGAGGTCATACTAGAAGCAGACGAGGCTGCAAGAGATTGAGCATCCAGAGAAGGAGCATAACGTTGGTGAGTTTCCAACATGTTCTCATCAAAAGCATAGGTATAAACCATAGGCGTAGTTCTAGCCGCACCAGTAGGTGTAGTCTCCGGAGCGCGAGCTTGTGATCTGCTCGAACCCTGATTGATAGGCCATGTAGGATTAAGTATGATATACCTACGAGTGTGAAAAGACTCTAACGACTGTGTTGTAACAACCGGCACAGACGGTAGGTCGGACTGGGACAGATGGAACAATAACCGACGAACTCAGTGTCAAAGGTGACAGTCCCAACGAAGGGAGGATTGAACTCCTAGGGGGATTTGATGTACTGGATTGCGCTATGGATGCAACAACAGACATAATCTGACTCAAAGTCCGATAAATGGGTGGAAGTGACACTGATTGAGGAGAATATTGAACAGAAACATGCGGGAGATCTTCAAGGAAAAGTTGATATTCTCTTGTAGAAACCGACATTCCTTCACTGTCAACGGGACTTAAAGAATCCATATCTGATGAAGTCGTAAGATCGTCAAAAAGACAACAAGGACTAGGGGGTATAACTGCAGCTACAAATGGTGATCCTGAAGTAAGAGGAGGGAATTCTCCCTCGTCCCCAAAACTAGACCACGCACCTGGAGGAGGCCAATTGAACTCAACTGACTCTTCAGGAGGAGATCGAGTAGCGAGAGGTAAAACAGTCGGGAGAATAGACTGCAAAAAATCAACAGACCTAGTGGACTGAGGGGTTTCGTAAGAAACGTCAAGAAAGGAACTACCACTAGGAGGCAGTGAAGAAGATGATGAAACTAGTGGTTCCGCCACTGTGACTGTATTTCAAAATAGAAAAGGAAAAAGAGATAGACAAAAGAAGGCTTCAAGACCAGGCCTAAGGAAAAACAAAAACAAGCCAAGTAACAAACCCTTAACAAGCATTTAATCGTGGGTAATTAATTTTATGACATTGAAACCAGACTTTGCTATTTCATGTTTTAAGAGTCGAGAAATAGACAAAATATGACTCTAGTCACTTTCAATTTTAAACGAGCATGAAAGGACAAGTGCTCGATGATATCTTATTTTTTTAAAGAGTCACAAAAAGATCGAAATGACTACTCTAGTAATCTAAGAAAGAGGGTGTACCATGTTTCCATGAAATTCCATATACACCTTGGTGATCAAATGAAAGAGAAATGACCAAGGAATTTTCGTACGTGGAGGTAGTCTCCCCGAATGTTGTGTTCGGTGTATCACGGTTACACGGCAGCAGAATCAGCTTCATATGGATAAAGGATTTGAACCTATAGGGGTCTCCCTTTATATACTTGACGGTACGGGGAGCACAAGTCCTTACTAGCGCTGTCTAAAGCCAAAAGGTGAACGACAACTACTAGGTTTTAAGATGCCAAAACACGTCTCTAGCCTAGACCACTAAAATGTTTGCGTTAGGTTCCAATGTTTCCTTAGGTTAATTCAATTTATTTTATAGTTGATCTTGAATTACGTTTCAATTTTAAGGCCCTACCAAATGTCGATCTCAAATTTCCTAAATGCAAACTATACTCAAATGAACACAATTTTGCATTCGATGAATGTTAATTATGAGAAGGATAAATATCTTTCAAACAATAGCAATCAAATGAAATCAAATGAAGAAATTTGCTAATGCATCTAATTCAATCAAGAGAAAAATGAAAAATCCTTTCCTAGTTGATCAAACACTAGTTATGCAAAATAACTTTTCTTTTTTCATGCAAACGAAAGAATGAAATTTTTTGAGTTTTTCAATGAAATGAAGCATACAATGCACTAATTACATGAAAAAACAAAACAAGCACTAGTTCGAGGATTGCGAATGTAAAGAGCTAATTTGAATAATTCAAAGAAAGCAATACAAACACAAAGATGCACTCAAACCAATGGCACACTCTTCCAATAAAAGAAAAAGGCTTTGAAACGATCCAAACAAGCAATGTGATCTATGCTTGGAGCAGCAGAAGAACAATCAAACAAAATCCAAAATGATCATTCAACCAAAGCAAAATCTCAAAGGATAAAAAAGAACTAATCGCAATTGATCAAGGTATGTGACTGAAAAAATCCAAAAGGCTCAACTTCCAATCAGAAGGCTCAGTGAGCTACAACACTCAAAAAACCTAAGGCCATAAAGTACACTGATAAGTAAACAGACGTACAATTGAGAAGAATAAGTCTATGACAGTCAAAACAATCTCAAAAGGACAATTGCAGATCAAAAAACCAACCCAGAGGCAAGTAAAGTTGACCAAAAAATCAAAAGAGCTGTCAAACCAAACCCTACAAGATTCAACGCCAATGTAAGGCAGTAATCCGTGCCAAACAGGGGTTGGCGCTAGTGCAACACAAGCAACATGCGCCAATCGACGCGACTGTTCAACCAAAAAGCGTGCCAAGCCGGATATCTATGGGAGAATGGGAAATCTAATGAGCAGAGGTCAATCTTGACACTCTGGAGCTGAGCAAGAGGACTCTAATCAAGCAAACAAACCAGAAAATATAGATAAAAAAGAAAACAACCGAAGTTGACTAGACAAGGGAAAAAAGACAAACTCACAGTCATCCCGAGTGGAGTCACAAATTTTTTATGGAAGTAAATCCTCTTTGCGAATAGATACGATCCTTCTAGCCCTAGAGTGGGTCTAGTAACAAAAGGACAAACTAGAGTGTAGGTTCCTAATTACTGAATGAAATAGACAAGGTAGATCCACCTACCTGGAGTCTAATGCTGTCGTCGTGGCTGTTGTAGTGGTGGCCTCTCGATTCCTGTCTCGACAAGTCACGATCCTTTCGTAGTGATACTTGGATACCTGAATAAGATCAAAAAATCTGAGTAGCATATGAAACAACAATCTCATTCATAATTACTAAACAGCCAAGGAGGGCGAAGCATGTTGCATCAATAAAACTCATCAACACGACATGGGAACTAGACAATAGTTATACATATGTATTAATAGAAGAAAGAGTTACAACCAAGCCTTGACATCACATCCTCCTTCAGCAGGGTTCAGTTGAAGTGCATCTCAATGACTGTCAAGGAATTCAGACGGGATGAAGGCACAAGCCTAAGCTCTCTCAATAAGGGACTCTTCCGTTCTATCTTGAATAGAAATCTCTCCAGTGTTTCTGCTACATATCTTCAGTTCAGCTAGCTTCATCAATGGAGGATGGCTATATTTATATAGGGAGAGGAGGAGGTTGGGATCCCTACTATGGTGGAAGGGAGGCATTATCCCTTGGGAGGTTTCCCCAAAAGGTGGAAACAAGAGACCAAAGGAGGAAGGCCGTGGTTATTCAGTCGAACCACTCCCTATGAATCATCCACGAAGTTGATGTGATCGAAACTTTGCCTCTATTTTAAAAAAAAATTCCATAAACAGATTGGTGTGGGTAGCTAACTGAGACAAAGCTCCAGCTGGTGCAGGGGCTAGTGTTAATCTACCTCATTGGCGCAAGGGCATAACGGGCTACCAACTCCAAGGAAAAAACATGTGTTTTTAGTGGTCTGTTTAGGAAATGGTCAACAGATAGAGTGTTGTCCTCATGGAAAGGGATGCAATGATGGTATTTGCAAGGCATGACACTTTATTTTTATCACATAAATGAGCCTCCAATATGTGGGATGGGGATTGCAGGGACAATGAAAAAATGCTGTGTAACACCCCTGACTGATAGTAAAGTATCAAGATTGGTTAGGATGTTTTCCACACCCCCGGTTGAGTGAAGGAGCATCAGCTGGACCATCCAAAGTTATCTATTCTAGTGTCTCTAGAAAGAACTGTGTTGGCTTAGGAAATAACTCTGTTGGCTGGGCTATTAGCTAGCCTTCTCCAGCCCACATTGGCCATCCTATTGAACCCCCTGTAGGAGGAAGTAGCGATTCTTTCTTGTCATCATACATTTTGATATGCATCATGTTATGTATTTAATTTTAGATAATCCCTTTAGATATCATGACTGAATGGACCAGCTTCTAGAAAAGCCCTTGAAATTTGAAATCCCATTAATATTTTTTGTGTTGGTTGATAGTTGCTTATCATAGTCCCATCTAACAAGTTTTTAAAGCTAAGATAAACTAGATAAGAAGTTATTCCATATAAGCATACATGGTACTCCTTTCAACTTATTATATACATATACCTTATTATCCCAATACAGAACCATGTGTTCCATGGCACTGACTTTGTTTGCACTGGCTTAACCAATCTCTAATCCCGATGGTATGCATATTTTTCTAGTGACTGTCATTGTTTTTTTGTTCCAACACAGTTGAAGAATGCAAGAAAAGCAGTGGCTTTTAGTGTAGGTCACCCATTAATTTTTTTTTTTGTTTTCAAAATATGTCTTATATTTACATAAATGTATTTACAAACAACAAATCAAAATGTGGAAGTGTATATACAATGGAGCTTATATTAGTATCCTCTTCTGTAAGACTAGAAATTGGTTGGTCTCTATATCTCAGAAGATACACAAGAAGCAGATTCATAATTGTATTCAAGTTACAAGGAAATATTGGAAATGGATTCAGATATTCTAGACTTTGATCTACTAGGACTCATGTTTGTAACCGAAGTTGAAGAATGGGTTCCCAAAAGGTCATGGAAATTTTCCAAGGAGGTAGGGACTTGGTTGTAAATACTAAATAGTTATGAATTGAAATTGATATGTTAAAATGTTGATTCAATGAATTTTTGTGACCCCAGTTGCAGAGTAAGTTAAATGCTTTTCCTAGGAGTTTTTTAATTTTCTTGGCAATTCAACACTAAAATTTCTTCTAGCTTTATAACTTGAATATCTGGATCTAATGTTTTATGCGAAGGGTCAATATTTATGTGTACAGGATTGGAAATATTGTTATTCATTAGTAATTTTTATCATTTGAAGATGACTATTTGAGAAACCTAGATTTCTAAAAACAAATTTCATAAAATATTGTGAGTTTTAGAAATCTCACTACCTTCATCATCCTTAGGATAAATTTTTCACTCCTCTACTACTCTACCATGCCTTGGCCAGCCTACTATTCCTGAAGAGTCCCTCATAAATCCTAGGTCACTCATCCCCATCCCATTTTTTACACCTATGGTTTGGACACTCCATTTTGCCTCTGCCTACTTTTCACCATGCTAACCTAATACCTCAAAGCCTTAAAAAACCAAAATTTGCCTCTGAAAACTCCCTAGGCAGATCAATTTCAGTGGTTTTTGAATCTTCAAAATGATCTAGCTTGTCAAAAAGAACTCAGTTCCCTCCTCTTTCCTTAAAATCCTCAAGTCAAAACTTTAGTCCATGGAAAAGTAAGAAAAAACCCCTCCACTAGGTCACTAGAGTTTATAGGTGCTAGGGTTGGCCTTTATATTCAAGAAGCATTTTTTTTAGGTAATGAGAAAGCTCGAATCAAGTAAAAGGAACAACCATGTAATTGGTTTAAAACAAAGTAGAGAAGCCTCCAACAAGGGTTTCCTTATCAAAAGTATATTCTCCACAAGATAGTTAGCCATTAGTGACACTTCTGCAGGATTGTCAAAGATGGCTACCTACAGAAAGATTGATAAGAATAGACAAGCCTGATGTATCTCATGATGATGGCACATATAAATACTAAAGGAGCTATTGATACCAACTTCTAGGGTTTTCACACCAAGAGGTTTTCACTTCTTCAAAGTGAAAACATGACAGAATGTCAGTTGAAAGAAGGTCAAAATTCTTCTCTTCAATCTCATCCACCAAGCAACCAAAGGCATAAAAGATGTAGGACTGAAGATTCCCAGGTGAAAGTGCCAAAATAATCACAATTTTACTATTTAAAAATGTTGAAATTCATGAAAAGGATAAAATGGAGAAAACCTTCAAAAAGGAGCACTAATGTCATTATATGTCTTTTTCCTCAAAAAATTTTCAAAATGACCTTTTGCTTTTCAAGAACTGGTTCATGTTTCCAAAATGTGGGTAAGAGGTAAAGTTTAATCTTGTTAAAAAGTTTGTCAATCCAAGGGAAACATCAAGATGCTCCAGTAAAGGCAAAAAACCATTTTTCTCAGAGTTCTGCCACCTACTGGACAAAAGACCAAAAAGTCAGTGAAAAAGCAAGAAAGGAAACAAACATTAGAAAAGTGGGTTTGATCATGAAATTATTTTTCAAAAAGAGGTATAAATGCCTTCCTTCCCTCTTCCCAACCTCATTCTGTTTTTGAAAGAAAGATGGAGAGTCGTTGAAGCATTTCTAGGCGTTTTCCTGAAAGCTGGGCAAAATTTTCCTAGCACTGCGCTGCGCGTAGGCGGTGGCGATGCGCATAGAACCTTTGGCACTGCGCACAGGGGAGGAAATACAATGTTAAAAAACACTACACTGTGCACAGATGGACCGGCGTTGCGCATAGGCACCAACGCTACACACACGCCCAGGTCAAAGCTCGAGCTGCCCACAGAAATGGGTGCTACGCATAGGGGAGGACCCGACAGGCCCATGTAGAGGCCCAAGCTGCCCACAGTCTTCGGGCATTGCACACAGGCTTGCACGATAGCCCGACTCACTGGCGCTATGCATAAGGGCACTCGAACCGCCCGACATTAAGCACAGAGGCGTGCAGAGGGCACGACTGAAACGACTAGTCGGGTGGCACTGCGCACAGGAGAAGTTTGGCCAAAATTTCCAAAACTTGGTCAAAATCAATCTTTTCCTCCTCAAATTTTCCCCAGGCTCCTGCACAAGTTGAAAAATGTTGGTGGTCACTTTTTCTTTGCCCTCCAAGTGTTATTTTTGCATCCATAATCAAATAAGAGTAACAAAAACCTAAAATGGCTAAAAAACCCTAATATTCATGGAAAACAATCATTTAACCTTCTAAGGTAGAATTTACTAGTTGGAGAGTGGTCTTTGGTGTAAATACACTCAGTACAAGTTAGGAATCCTTCAAAATCTAAAAGAATTCCTAGACTTACTTCCATTTTTCCCCCATTTGTCAAAATTTGCCCTCACCATCACTCATTTTTCCTCCCTAGACCTAAAGCTCTCACAAGCTAAAAGCCAATTTGTTCAAGGACACAATCAATCACTATGTCCGAAGAAGAGATAAGTACTATTAGTGATGAAGGCCAAGGGCCTATCAGGCCAAAACACAAGGGAGGAATAATTAATAGGTTTGAGCCCTTGGATATAATTCAAATCACATCTTATCCCATTATCCTTGCATGTTTTCAAGATGTTGGATGCTATCAGTTCCGTGAGAGGGTTAAACATGTCCAAAACCACTAATATTTGACTAGGTTGTTCATTCTCAGCCTACAAAATAAGTAGGTCAACCTAGCAGGAGTAATTTTTGAGCTATCATCCGGATCCATTGCTAGGGCCACAGGGATACCAGATGTGGTGAGAGATGGTTCAAGAGAGAGAAATTGGCCTTAAGATACTATGAGCCCTTCCTCAAACCTAGGTATCAACAGGGCTGCAAAATTTTTTTCCCCTTCTCTCACCTGCTAGAGAGATATGCACCACTGGTGAGGGAGATCACCAAGTACTTCACTTGTGAGGGGAGGTACTCCAGGCTTTATTCATATCACATAAGGCTGCTAATGCACTTCACTAGGGTTAAATTGCTAAACCTACCATACTATCTCTACCGGAGCATTGACAAAATAACTTCAATAGTAAAGAAAAGGAGTTATTCCCACCAAATGAAAAGCCTTTTTCACCACTCTTTGGTTAAAATGATTGTTTTCCACCAGCTAGAGTAGCAAGGAATCCCTTGGAATTTTTTATCTCACATGATATATTTGCAAATCCCCAAGCCTTCATTCAACAAAATTTGCCTTCCACTTCACACCCACTTACCTCCACTCCTCCATCACCCCCAGAGATCATGTTCCATCACCTCCACCCATGCCTTCTCCATAAGGAGACTTACCTCTTTCTTCTTCTCTTGAAGCATCAAATGATGAAAACAATGATAATGAAAAAAGTCAAGAGGAGGTAGAGCAAATAGAAATGGAGGACAATGAAGTTAGTAATGATGATGATGAGTTTGAGGAACAAGAAAACAGTGATGCCCTTAACATTGATGGGCAAGAAAGTAGCCTTGAGGCACAAATCATGGAAGAGGACAGTGATGCAGAAAGTAAAGGCAGAGAAGAGAATCAAGAGGATCATAGTCACAATGAGGATAAAATGAAGAATCAAAATAGCAGTGATGTTGACATGGATGCACTACAAACTGATGACCAAGCTAAACAACAAAACAAATATATGGAGGTTGATGACACGTCATTAAATGTTGAAGTAAACTTTCTAAGTGACCATGAGGACAAAAAAAAGCTCAAAAATGACCTTGAATCTCATGACATCAGTCATGACAGTCAAAATGACAGTCAACATGATAGTGGTAAAAATCAGAGTGTTGAAGGCAGCAGTGAGGCTCATAGCTCTCCCAATGAACAAGATGATGATGCACCAAGTGATGGGAGACATAGCAGTGAGGGTGAGAAGGAAGAGCAGGCTACACACAACATTCCAAAAGGTGAGAAAGAAGGTTTTCCAACAGATGATAACATTCATGACAAGGACCCTAGAATAGAAATCATTAGATCTTTTGATTTCTCATACCACAGGGTGAAGAGGGATGTGTTTGCTGCCTCAAAAAGGCAAGGGGCCATCTCTTCTCCAACTATAAAACCATTGGAAAAAGGTAAGGAAAAAATGAATGAAGATGTTGAGGATCAACATGGTGAAGAAAGAGAATTTGAACTTATACATGTTGATAGTGAGGAAGAAGAGAAAATCTCCAGTTCGCTCCTCCAAAGTAAGAATTCCCAAATAAGAGATCTTCAGGAAGAGTTGGAAAGAGACAAGTACAAATATGATGTCTCAGATTGGGAGAACCGAAAAATGAGTGCACACATGGAAATTTATGAGGTAAGGGCACTCACGGCTCGGATACAAGCCATAAGGGCAAAGGTGAAATTAGAAGAGTACAAGAGGACTCATCCAAAGAGTGAATAAGAAGAAGAAGAACAACCTAGAAGGAGGCCAAGGACCATTAGACTGATAAAAGCCTTGGCCAAAGAGAGGGAGGAAGAATTTGCCCTAGCTGAGCAAATTCCAATCAGTGAGCTACTTGATAGAGACATAGAGTTTGATAGGGAGCCTTGGCTTGATAGGGCTAATATGCATTTAGAAGATAATTTGGAGAAGGCAAGCAAGGCCCCTGAGCTCCAAAATAAGATGGCCAAACACTATGCCCTCAGAAACCAAATTGCTAGGGCAAAGCTCAAGAAGGCATTACTTGAAAATAAAAAACTAAAGGAGGCAAAAGGCCATGAAATTATTGGATTTCTGGCTGAAGCTTCCCTACAGGTGTCCAAGATCTCTTGAGGGACCACTCCACAAATTTTGGGGAAATTGGAACAAGATTTTGTTTTTTTTTGAAATTTTGAGGCCTCTATGCGCATCACCCTTGGCGCTGCGCACACAGATCATGCATCCTCAGCTTGCAAACTTGAAATTTTTGGATTTCTCTCATCATCAACAGTCTACTCACAAAATTTTAGACCATTTTGAGAAGTTTTGACCCCCCAAAAGGTCAAAAAACACCTAAATTTTGACAAATCTGCCTCATTTTTAGGCAAGTTACTGTGCTTAGAGAAGTGTTGGGAGAATGGATTTTTGGATAGGAAAATGGAACTCATTCAGAAAACCAAAGGCAGATCTTGAACTCCAACTTGATAAGCTTTCCAATGAGCCATCACGGATCAAAATCCAACACCGAGAAGGAGGTCAAAATAGGACTGCAAGTACACCTATTCTCTTATATTTTGGCACTGCACATACAGGACCAAAAGTGGAAAAAGTCAACAAAACACACTCATTTATTGCAAAATGATTTTTTTAGTATTTTTGAGGCAAATCACTCTAGGATTAGGTGTTAGAAGTTATTATGCATTTATTTTTCTTGGATATTTATGACTATTTTGGATATTTTAAAACCCTAATTAGGGTTTTAGCCCTCCTTGCTCCATAAATAGAGCATGAGGCTCTCATGTATTTGGTTGGAATTTGGTGACTTATTCTGAAGCAATACATAGTCTCTTGGAGGTTGAAAGCAGTTTGATGTCTTGGAGCTTGTGAATGCCTTGATTTGTTTGTTGATGGAGGAGGATTGGTTGCAGGATCCCTGAGCTTGGTTGATGGTGAAGTGCTTCTATTTTGTTATTGTTATTTCTTGTTTCATTATGTTTCCATCTTTATATGTTGCAGTAGAACAAAGGATTTAGACTAAGAAATGTTTCTGAAGGCACCTTAGCTCTGTTTGTTCTTCACTGCCTTGATGTTTTATTCTGCTAGGATATGTTAGAGAATCCTTCATTACTCTCTAGACCTCCTAAGCTTGTTTATTTCCTGAATGGTTTAATATAGTAGGCATCAAGCATGATTCATGGTTAGCCCTGCTTATTTTATGTCACTAAAAAACTATTCTTGAAGTCTCTCTTTAAAGTACCATTACTTAGGTTTGTCAAAGAAGTTTTGTTTCAATCATACTCTTTGCACTTGCTTAGTTAATTGTTTTAAAGATATTCATAGCTATAATATTAGATGTTTAGGATTTCCCTCCTCTCTGATTGTAGTTATTTGTGTATCTTAAATGTTTTTTGTCCTTGATGATGAAATGACTGGAAGCTACATAAGTTTTTTGACTTCCATATTTCATTGGAATGTTGGTCTTGAATGATTATCTGCTTTAGTTGAATCAAAGAGTTTAGGGTTTGCTCTGCCTTTGATTTCCTCTCTATGCTTATGATTCTTCTAAGTCCCTTTTTTTTAAAGTATATGATAAAGGATTCTTGATTGCCATTTTTTCAACTTTTTGTTCTCAAATTTGATGTCCATCTGATGATCCATTAAACCCCAAAGATCCACCAACCAAGCTAGATTTTCCCTACAATACTCCCTAATCCATTAATGAGCCTATCATGACTTTATTAGACTCCATTTCCCAATAACTTGAAGATTCCCTTGTTCTATCTGTTCTATCTAATCATCATACCCAACCAAAACAAACAACACACCTTAATACTTCATAACTAGCCTAAAAGTAACCTTAAGAAGCAAATAAGTTCACATCTCTTGCACAAATTAGAGAGAGACCTCTCTGAATCTAGGAAGGCTAGGTCCTTGGATTCCAAAGTCTGGTTTGATGTTACCCCTATCCATTTGTATCTAAATCAATCTAGCAAATTACGGGGAGCTAACAAAGACCATATGGAGCATCATGAATACATTGAAGTCAATGATCAAATTATTTGGTTTTGGTAGGTATTATTACTTTTTCTTTTGTTTTGCATTTGTAATGTAAGTGAAAATCCATGGATGTCCTATGTATCTATAGGGGGAACTTCATTTTACTTTGATGGAAATATTGGGATTCCAATGTTCCATTTTGATTAGATTGTTGTCATTAATATCTTGGAATAAATTTTGATTCTTTGCTTTCTGTATGCCATAAGTTTGTTGTATGTTGTAATATTTTATGAAATATATCATTAATTTGACTTGGAGCTAGTGGCACCTATAAAATTCTGCTAATTAGGTGCCCACATTCTCCCTACTCTTTTGGTTGCAATTTTACTTCTATTTGGACATGGTTGTTTGTGTTCCTCCAATGTTGTCTCATTATTTTCTTAATGCTGGGTTTTTCCTTCCTTGGGATAAACTTCTTATATGCCTAGGTTTTGATATGTTGTTGTTTCATTCATGGTGATTGGTTTACTAGTTTTCTAGTTCACTTCAATGGTTATTTATTTCTCATCTTCGTGGGACCTCTTGCCCACACACCCCACCTTTTTATATGGGCTTCTCATGATGGGTATAATCTCTAGCTTGACCTATTTTGTATTTAGGGAATATCAATATAAATTTCAATTTCAATTTCAATTTCTCCATGGTTTGGTAGCTCACATTGGCCACGTGTGTAATAGAGAACAATCTTGGTGATTTGGGCACGGTCCAAATTTCCATCTCTCTCAACAGAACAAATTTTAAAATTCAATAATATTTATTTATATTAATTATTAGGAAATCAACTTATTGTGTTTACCTTTTAATTTTTACATATTTTCCATAAATTACCACTAATTATTTAAAATAATTTATTTTTATTTACATAATTTATAAATTTTAATTAAAAATAATTAGTTCAATACCATAATCTCCCCTCCCCACTTTAATCCATTGTATATTAAGAATTTTAATTTTAATTTTATATTAAGAATCAAAATTTAAATTGAAAGAAATGATTTTAAAGTTACCCTTTACCCATAGAAAAAAATAAAACCAAACAACTTTTTAAGGCTTACACTATAAAATAAAATTAAATCCATACCCAACCCAAAACAAAGAAAAAGAGTTTTAGGCGGGAACATAACACATATTTAAGTCTACTAGAAGGGTTTATGAAAACCCTCTTCTGCGATGTTTTATCCTTAATAATGCACCTCATGAGCGCCGACAATGAGAAGAGAGGTGAGAAAGAGGCGTTGTTAAATATCTGCAAGGAGAAGTCCCTGGATGCTATGGCCCTGAAGCTTGTTTATGTCTAGCGGTCACGCGTTCAGTGGAAAGCCCCACAATCGTTGTGATTTTGAGGAAGCATATAACAGGGCTTGGCACTACCCACACAAACCACCATCAAGGTCCACCTGCTAGTTTGAGTTCAATTCAATAAACAAGGTACTTTTCTCATTTATTTCTCCGTTACTGTATGATGTGGTTAGAATATTGTTTGAAGAAATTTAATAGCAACCGAGATTAATCTTAAAATATTGTTTGAAGAAATAGAATAGCAACTGAGATTAACTAACCTTTGGATACATCATAGAGAGTGTATTCCAACCCAGCCACCTTTACAAACCCTTTATCTCCACCCAATTGAGATTCCATTGTAACAGAAGATGGCCCTCTTCCATGATTTCACAGTTGACTCAATCAGTTAAGTACAAGCGACTCCACTAGTAGCACCCTAGTCTAGAATTTAACTTTTATGAATGAGGGGGGAGTAGGAGGCCATAGCAGGAGAGAGGAGATCCACAACCATGGTTTTCGTGAAAGCCCAGAAATTGAGATGATGTTGGTTTTGTTGTTCTTGACATAATATGTTGTATAATGGTTAATGCCCACGAAATCTAGCGACCCTTTCACGTGATTCAACTCTTCTGAAGAGAATAAAGGCAGTCGATTTCCAACTCTCTCCCTAATCAACGCCAGATATTCTCCGAAGAATAGCAGATCCATGAACCTTCAATCACTTATATACTTGTGTTGAGTATACAAATTTTTATGAGTATGAGATGTAATGATGAATAATAAAGGTTTAATGTGATGGCATGTACCATCCCAACTAGAAATCTTGTGCTCTCTATGTAACTACAATATCATCAGGGGAATCTGACATTGGCTCGTACCATATCACAAATCAAAGGAAACATAAATGATTACATGTTTTCACCATTTTTTGTAGATGAAAATAAAATTATCTAAAACTGGACCCGTTCAGTGTCTTTCTTAACTTTTAAGTAAATTAATCCTTATACGAGTTGATTTATCTCTCAAGCCCTTTTGAACATATAAAAGCAAGTTAGGTTACAAAGTACTTGTACAACAGAGTTATGTCCACTTTCTGAAATCTGAGAGGAGTCTTGTTCGAAAGAGTTGTTTGCAGAAAATATAAGATTATGCAAATGCAAGTATCATCTCCTAAATAACAACCAGTTACTTATAGTTACAATCCACTTTTTTGTATTCGACAAACACCTCAATATTATGTCCGTATAATGTTTGGAATGTGTGAAGCATGGAAAGAAGGTAAAAAATAAAGCAAGTGGAAGGGTAGATGATCGAAACTCACGGAGCGCCAGAGTCAGCGAGAGTATCTTTGAGAAAAATTGAGATGATGTTGGTTTTGTTATTATTGACATTATATGTTGTATAATGGTTAATGCCCACTAAATCTAGTGACCCTTTCACGCAATTCGACTCTTCTGACGAGAATAAAGGCAGTCGATTTCCAACTCTCTTCATCATCAACGCCGGATAATCTCTGAAGAACAACAGATCCATGAACTTACAACCAGTTGTATTGTTGTTGAGTAAACATATTATGATCTGAGATCTAGATGATGTAATTATGGATAATAAAGGTTTGATGTGATGGAATGTACCATCCCACTCGATCGAGATTCCATTTTAACAGAAGATGGCCCTCTTCCATGATTTTACAGTTGACTCAGTCGGTCTAGTACAAGCGACTCCACTAGTAGCACTCGAGTCTAGAATTTAACTTTGATGAATGAGGGGGTAGTAAGAGGCTGTAGCAGGAGAGAGGAGATCCAAAACCATGGTTTTCGTGAAAGCCCAGAAAAACCAGGGCCTACTTCAAGAGGTTTCATGGTGTATGTGTTTTCGTCCTTTTTTATAGGTTGTATGTGTTTGTCGTCCTTTTTAAAATCCTTTGTATACATATTTCCATCACTGAAGACCATACTTCTTCTAGTTTCTATAAATGATTTTTTTTATATAAAAATCACTTCCTTTATTAAACCAGAGTCTTTATCACAGCCACAAAATTGGCGGTTACTATTATGAAAATAATCGTTGCCAACATATGTTGAACCCATTTATTGTATGTTGTAAATGTATAACTTTTCATTTCATTTGGGAATTTTTCATTTGGAACTATTTGTTATGTTATAAGCTGTTGGTTGTAAATTTCATCATGATTCTCTTCTTTGTTGGTACAAACAACTTCTTTCTCTTTCTTTCTCTATGGTGTATATTTATTGTTATTCTCAGAGAACTTTTCTCTTCAACTTCTTTATTGTCTCCTTGTGTTCCACTCATCATCGTCATGGTCATACTGGATAACCACGTAAGAAAACTGCAATGGTGTTGCTCTCTCAATGACAAAAATCACTATTGAAAAAGACCTAACCACTATACCTTCATAAATTAAGATTGAGTCTTTACATAGAAAATTTCTTTTCACCATTGAGCCTAAGTGATTTGGCTCCCTTAATATTTCTTTGAAGACTATATCATTGGGATTTTTTTCTCTTACATATGTTATAAGATCATTTTGATGAATTTGAGAAGGTTGAATTAGAAGTTTTTCTAAATCCTCTAGATATTCTTTTGGAATATTTACTTCCATACCAATTATTTTTCCACTTGAGTGATATTTTCATCTTTGCTAGCTGACTCTACAACAGTTATTTGTTCCCATGGCTTTGCTCTTCTTGATACTTTATCATCCTCTCATTGATATTCTCATAGTCTCTAGGTTGACACGTACTACTCATTTTTGTTTTCATTTGAATTCTCTTCCACATATGCACTATTCATCTCTTGCACATTGTAGCTATGGTCTAGCTTCTATTATTTGGCTTAAAAATTTGTATGTTTGCTTGTAATTGATAGAATGTCATTTCTAGAAGGTTGATGCTTGAATAATTAATCATTAATGTACTATGGATGCCATTTCTATCTTTATTGATGTACAAATATGTAGGTTTTCATATATTCTACAACCAATTTGGCATTCTAGATATTTTTTATGAATATAAATGCAATATAATTTCTCTCTCTCTCTCTACACACACACACACACACACACACATAGTGTCCCGGGGATTTGGGAAACTGATGCTCTTGACAATCTCACTCTCAAACACTCTCTCACTCCTTCCAACCTTGGATGTGCCCTTTATTATGTAGTTTTGATACCAGGGTTTTGATATTTCATATTCGAACTATTAGCTATTTAATGTATTATAGTAGTTATAATATTGTATGTGGAGTTTTATGACAAGTCTCTCTTTTCTGTGTTGCTTCACCCTCAAAATAAGATTAGAGTCCTACTTGAGTAAGCAAGATGTTGTATCCTTGATCCAAAATATAGCACTTTAATTATAAAAATGATTTTCTATTGTGCTTAACAAGGAATTGTATTGACACAGGTGGTTAGGAGGATAGACTCTTGAAATTTGTCATAGTTGATTGTGATGAATTTACATTCAAATATTATTAAATGTTTTTGATAATATCTTCTAAGTATTTTTCTTATATATACAAATGCTTCTCGATGCATATGTGCATGAGTGTCTAAGAGACATGATTATAGCAAAATCACCATGACCTTGCATAAGTAGTGATTTAAATACAATTACTATTCATTATGTGCATCAAATGAAGAGGAGACAAGAGGAAGGGGTAGATGATACCTAAGTGGGCAGATGGCTAGGAGTATTGTAGAGGAAGGAGGTGTGTGGCCACCAAGTGTAGGGTTCAATGTCGGTTGATAGTAATTTATTTTGAGGGAGGTGTATGTGCCAAAAGGGATTGGGAGATCTGTGAAGGAGGGGAAGGAGCTCTCTCCTCTTGACAATTCAAGAACCTATGGTTTATTCTATGTAAGGTAAATTATGCTCCTTATGGGTGGTTGTGGCTATCTTGGGATGAAGGTCTAGATCATATTTGAACCTTCTATATATAGCTTTACAATCATCATCATAATACTATTTGTTAATAGTTCTGGAGCTTAGGGGGCATGTGAGTCATCGTGAATGAAGGTTATGAAGGAAGAAATCTTTGATAGATTCCCAAAGAATATGTGTCCTTGATGATGGGTGATGAGACCACTTGAAATGTAAGATATTAGTAAATCTGCACACAACATTTATCTATAATCTTACATAAAATAGATTTAGAGAAGTTGTGGGTGGAGTGAAGAAATGAAGAAGTTGTTGATGAAGTCGATTTTCATAGGTGGGGGAAAACAACAGTCAAAATTGAATGCGATGTAAGGTAAGGAGAAGATTGTGTTGATAGTGCACAACATTGTATTCATCATACCGGGAGTTCCTTGACCTCTTGAAAGGTTGACCATTTCCATTTCCATTTCGATCAGAGGGAGCTTTCCCATTTCCTTTGAACCTGTTGTTCCTTTGATTTCCATTCCCTCTGAAGTTTTTATTGTTGTTGTAGTCATCATATTGGGGAGATTCCCTTTTATTGGGGCATTATCTTGCATAGTGACCAAACTTGTTACAATTGTAACATCTTCACTTTCTTCCTTTGGGACCCACTCTTCAATGAATTTTATTTCTCGGTCCAAAATTTTCTTCTTCTTTGCATTAGCGGTGAAGGCAGTAGGGTCACTTCCATTCCCATTTGAGGGATGGTCTCTCTCCATCATCCTTGTCTCCCCTTGAGTGAATCTCGTCAACAATTCATCAAAATTAGGAATTATATTATTATTGAGAATAATGGTATTAAATACATACCATGGTCGGGGCAATCCACCAAGAGAAATGAGAGATCTCTCGGTTAGATATGACCTCTCCAATAGCTAAGCGATCATCCTTGATTTCAGCGAGCCTCATGAAATATGATTGGATGGACTCTCCCTTGTCCATCTTAATGTTCTTCAACTTGTTCTTCAAAAAGAGAATTTGATTAGCATTGTGTTACATAAAATTTTGTCACCATCTCTACAATCCCTCGCCCCGCATATTGGAGGGTCTTTCCCGTGACCTGTGAGCAGTGTCAAACTCTGCAAATACATTCTTTGCATCCTTCTGCATAAGGACATGATTCTTCTTGTTGAAAATTTCCTCAGAAAGCACTCAAAAACCTATGTTTTGGCATTGGCGCAGGTACCCAGTTCATCCCTCGCATCAATAGGGAAAATTTGCACTAGAGGCTGCGCCACCTGGCGCTCTGTCCCTGTGTTAAGCTTGTGCCAGCCTTTTTTGGAATTTTTTTTTAACAAATTGGAGGCGGAAGTTTCCTTTAACCACCTCAGGAATGACTCATTTCAAGTGGTTAACTCGATAAGCCACGGATCTATTCCTTTAGGAAATGGTTGATGGAACATTCTTAGAGGATAAGACTCCCCCCATGATTATAGGAATCCTAACCTCTCCTTCTCCCTGTATATAAACTAGCCTTCTCCCTTTGCAAAGGCTAGAGCTGAACATATAGCTAAGAAGCTGAACTCGGAGAAGAGACATTATAGCTGAGTAATCGCTATAGAGAAGGTTGAACCAAGGAGGATCCCGTAGAGAGAGCCCCGTTTGAATTCCCGACGAGCTTTGTGAGACGTGCTCCGCTGGAACCCTGCTTGAAGAGATCGCAATGTCGAAGCCTGGTTGTACTCTTCCTTATTTAAATTAATATACTCGACTATGATCTTGATTCTATATTTGTGTTATGTATATTTGACACATTAGATTTAGTCTTCTTCGACTAACTGATAGCTGCAGATGTGAATAGTATGTTGTGCATCGTCTTCGTCTCTTGTGTATGTGCAGGTATCTGGGCGTGGGAACGAGCAGATCTTGACCTGTCGGACCATGAGCGAGAGGTAGCCATTCTTTCGGATGACACAGTAGCGTAGGACTTACAGTGAGTTACCTATCAAGTCTTTGTTCGTTTGTTAGCTAAGAATTGATGTCATAGTGTGTCTTCTTTGTGGCTAGACCCACTTTAGGGCTAGTGGGATTGCCTCTGTCCATAGAGGGGATTTACCTCACCAACAAATTGGCGACTCCACTGGGGATCAGTGTGAGTTTGTCTTTCGTCCTTTAGGTCGTCTTCTTGGTATTTTCTTTCTTAGCTTGCTTTTCTGATTATCTTTGTTGAGTCTAAGACCCCTGTTCAGCCCCAGAGGATCAACTTGACCTCTATTTTTCCAAAATTTTCATCTTTCCAAGGTTGGCTTGATTGGCGTGGTTTCCAGCCTGACAGTCATGCCCATTGGCACGTGTTTCCAGTTTATCACTCGTGCCATCCCCTGTCTGGCGCAGATTACAGCCAGACAGTCACGCCAATTCCTATAGGTGCTAGAGTTTTCCCTGTTTTGGAGTTTTTGGTCCATCCTAGTGTCTCTGGGTGTTTTCTTAGCTTGATTTGAATGCTTTGGGTTTGTTTGTGACTAAGATCAGCCTTCTTCCTTCAGTTGTTTGTCCATTTCTTTCAACATCATGGCTTTAGGGGGTTCTAGGGCTTTGACACGCTGAGCCTCCTGTAGGAGTTTGGGTTTCTTGTTTCGCGGTCACCTTCGTTATTTGCTTGATTGCATTCAACTCCCTAGACCCGTTTTGAGTGGTTGCTTTTGGTGAAATGAGTCTTGAGTGAGTCTTGTATTTTTCATTCAATTTGGCTTCCTGTAGCTCCAAGCATAGCTCAAATTACTTGCATGGGTCCGTTTCGACATCTTTCTTCGATTTTAGAGATTGTGACATTAGTTTGCGTTCTTGTCTTGTTTTCTTTTGAGTTGCTTTGTTTCGAATCTCGCATTGGCATTCTCGAAATAGTGTGAAGATTCGTTTTTCATGTTATTTAGTGTGATGTTTGCTCTAGTACATTGAAAAAATAAAAAAATATTTTGTGCTTGCATTTTTGTTTACATCGTAGGATTGGAAAATCTTTTGCATAACTAGCATTCAAAATTCTAGGAAAGATTTTTCGTTCTCATTAGTTTGCATCAAGTTCTGTGGTGAATACTTCTGTGTTTTCTCATTATTTGATATTGCTTGAAATCCCTAACCTTCTCGTAGATAGCTCTTCATTGAAAAAAATGGTATTTTATGGCATGTAGCTTGCATTCAGAAATTTGTGAGATCCAACATTCGGTAGGACCTTGGAATTGAAACATAAATAAAAGATCAATTTAAAATTTATTCAATCAACCTAAGGCAACATTGAAACTTAACGAAAAATTTAGTGGTCTAAGTTAGAGACGTGTTCCGACGTCTTAAAACCTAGCAACTGTCACTCGCCATCTGGCTTCAGACAGCGCTAGTACAGACTTGTGCTCTCCGTACCGTCGAGCATATAAAGGGAGACCCCTATAGGTTGCAATCATTTTATCCGTAGGAAGCTGAGTCTGCCGCCTTGTGACGGTGATACACCGAACATAGCATTCGGGGAGACTACCTACACGTACATCGTCCTTGGTTGATTTTTCTTTCATTTCATAACCAAGGTGTATATGGAAGTTCACAGAAACCCGATACACCCTTCTACCTAGACTACTTGAGCAATCATTTTTTGATCTTTACTGACTCCATAAATTTGAAAAGATCATCGAGCACTTTTCCTTTCATGCTCGTTTCAAACTGAAAGAGACTAGAGCCATCTTTGACTATTTCTTGACTCTTAAAACATGAAACAACAAATTTTTGGTTTCAATTTGGTAAAATAAACTACCCATGATTACACGCCCTTTAAAGTTTGATTACTTGGCCTGTTTTTGTTTGCCTTGATTTTGATCCAAGTGTCTTCTTTTTTGATCTTTTCTCCCTTTTTTGTGTGCTACAATCATAGTAGCGGAACCATCTGTTTCATCTACTCGTAGTCCTTATACAGACGTTTAATCTGAAACTTCACATACTTCTAGGTCTGCCAAGTTTGAGTAGCTGGTCATCCCGTCAGAGTACCCCCTTGGAGAACCAGTTGAGTTCCATTGGCCTTTCCAACGCTTGGTTTGGATTTGGGGTTGGGAAACATTTTCCCCCTCTTACATCGGGATCACCATTTTTGGCTACTATCATACCTCCTAGCCCCCATACTCACGGTGGATTCAGACATGGATTTGTCTATTCCTAATGGCAGTGAGGGCATTCTAGTTTCTGATGAAGAATACCACCTTTTTCTAGAAGACATCCATCCAGACCCTGTTCAGTCTTCACTGTCGGTGTCGCTTCCAGTAGGGTATAGGTCTTTGGGTCAGATTATGGCTGGTATTTCCTCCATGGAAAGTTCAACCCTGTCAAGGGGACCGATTCTCCCGTCATTAGGGATGTCGCTGACGACACCTATCTCGTCAACGCCTTTTGTTACATCTGTCCCCACTAGGCCTACTGTCTATGTGGCCGCATCGGCACCAGTCGTCACCACTCAACCTGCAGGAGTTTCTGCTTCGGTAGAGACTTCGATTATCATGTCCGTCCTTGAAGGCCTTTCATTTGAGGAGTATCAAATGACTTTACAACCACCGAACTCCCAGGTTGATCAGTCCTCTCGGGATCTAAATCGTCCTTATTTTTCTCATTTGGAGCGGATGGAACCCTGATCTATTCAATTCCATTTCAATATGATGAGCACGACAACCCCATCTATTTTCCTGCTCCTGAGGCTTATCATTACATTAACGGTTTTATACCTACCTTGCCTATGCAACCTTCTAACCAACAAGGAAAACCCTTCCAGGGAAAACCTTCTGTTTAGCAAGGATATGCTTCTGGCCCACAAGGACAACCCTTACAGGGACAACCTTCGGTCCAGTAGGTATTATTTTACAGCCCGCAAGGGCAACCTTACAATCCTCAAGGTAAACCTTTAGAGCCTCACCCTGTGGTCTAACCAGGGCAACCTCAAGGACCGGAAGGGAACCGGTGTATCAACCCAGACCTTCATACGGTCTTGGGGGGAAAACCCTTCCATCCCAACCTTTTGTGAAACCACAACAGCCTTATTTTCCAATTGGTCAAAATGTTGCATAGCTAGGGCCATCTTATGGTCCTATCACAGGTCAACCTAGTTATCAGGCACAACCTGACCCACCGCCGCCATCGTGCCAACCTGCTCAGCAAGGGAAACCTGGTGGCCCTCATCAGTCAGGTCAACCTGTTCAACCAACACAACCTGCATAGCCTATTAACCCTGCTCAGCAACCAATCTATTCTATGCCACAACCGAATCAACCTGTGCGCCCGACCTTTAAGGCTCAACAGGGCCCTACTTACCAGCAGCCCGTTCGACCCCAAGGCGGCTATTACCCTCAAGGTCAATCTCAACCGGTATACAACTCGCCTCAAGGTTCTGGCTATTACCCTCAACAGCCAGGCCATACTTATAATCTGCAGCAAAATCCTTACACTGCTCAATCGAGACCCACATATACTTAGAATCAATATCCTGGTTATCAACCCTCGTATCCTGGTTTTTAGCCACCATATCAACTGAATTATCCGACTTATACGCCCTATGGTCAGAATCCTCTGGGACAAAACCAATGGGGGTAGAGTTATGCTCAATTAGGATGGAGTATGGGTACAGGTCCTTACCGGGGACCTGCCATGCCTTTTAACCCTCAATTACCTTTTCTCGCCATGTTGGAGTTACCGTCTGTGTCCAAATTGACCAATGATATGATTCTTCATAATCTATATTGGCCTCCAGTTCCGATGAAGGTGCCTAGTGATTGTCCCAAGTTTGAGGGAAAATCTGGAGAAGACCCCCAAGCACACGTCATGACATACCATTTATGGTGTTCTTCGAATTCTTGGGTGGATGAATTTGTTTTCCAGTGCACTCTTAACGGTGTTGTTTCTAAATGGTATATCGAATTTCCTCGTGGAATTTTTCAAGATTTCAACACTCTCACTATGGAATTCCTGACCCATTTCCAGTTACCTATTCGTTATGAAGCTGGGGCGCATCTCCTCACATCCCTTAAAAAGGACCGGGCTACCCATATCTCGAACCATATTCATGAATGGAGATGGCGTCGTCACCTGATCAAGTTCAAAATTCCTAATCAACTTCTTACTCATTGGTTCACTACCTCTTTTGTCAATCTGATTGCGAAATATATTGCCATGGGGGCATGTGTAACTGAGGAACAAGCCATTTCTCGTGCCTAGTACCTCGATTTAGTGTACTCCCAATCAGGCATTTTGTATGACATCTTGACTGAAGCTCCACGGCCTGGGACCTTTAAAGCGCTGGCTACCCAATCAGTGGACGACGTTATTGGTTCCGTATCTCAGACTTCACGTAAGTCCTCCAATGGGAAGCAGAAATAAAATTCTTCTAATAATTATGCTACTCAGGCTTCCCCAGATTCTGGCAAGACCTCAGAGGTCAACGTCGTTCAGGCCAATCCTGCGGAAAAGACTTCCAAGGGGAAAAACAAGGGCAAAGGCAAGGCCAAATCTGGTGCCCCGAAACCAGAATCGTCTAAACCTCAGGCTGATGATGGTTCACAGCGAAAACCAAAGTATCCCTGCCTGATTTGTGAGGAAGATCACTATACTAAGGATTGTTCGCGACGATCCGAGGTTAGTCAACTGCTCAAAGGTGCTAAGGGAACTCTGATGATCCTTAAAGAACCTTTCCCATCTCAGCAGACCCAGATGGTCGATCAATCGGCACCATCTGCATCTTTTAGCTCTCAGGTATTCATGATGAATGGTTCTGCACCCGTTTCCATCGCTACTCGGTTGAAGGATTATGCTGGATGGCGCCAGGTAGCTAAGAAAGAGGTCGTTGATGGTCCTCCTCCCCCACCTGCCTCTGGTCCCCTTGAAATTGAAAGGACCAGTGTTGAACCCGTTATACAGCCACCTTCTAAAGGTGTTCTTTGGAAATATTCTTATAATCCTAACGCCCGTGTTGCTCAACATTACAATATTGTTGAGGATTTGGCACAAGCGCCTTCCGCGATGTCCACGTTAGAATTACTCCAGAGTTGTTCATCTCAAAGGAAATTGTTATTATCTATGATCAACGGGATTGACCCTGCTGATTCTAGCCTTCTCTCCTTCGATTTAGAGAATTTCGTCCCCTGACTTCTGCACCAGATTGCGCTTGTTATACAAGTTGGTATCAACGGTCTCAACATCCATAAAGCCATAGTGGACAAAGATGCATCTACCTGCGTCATGCCATCTGCTTGCTGGAAGGCTATTGGCTCTCTAGCCCTGAATTCGTCACCTAATTCCCTTGAGGCATTCGATGGAAGGGAATCAAAACCCTTAGGTGTTCTCGCTAGCTTACCGATCACTTTGCCAGGAAAGACAATCAACGTTGAAGTAGAAGTTGTTGATGCTAAATTCAATTACAATCTTCTACTCGAACACAGTTGGACTCACGCCATGCTGTGCGTTATGTCCACCCTCTTTTGACTTCTAAATTTTCCTCATGAGGGAAAAATTATTACTGTCGATCAATTGTCATTCTTTACCTTGTCTTCCAAGAACAACATACCATACGTGGATCAGATTCCTAATCCCTCTGACAGCATAGGGCTAGGTCTTTTCAAAGATCCCGCTCTCATGGGTATTTTTCCATTTCCACCACCAAATACTATTCAAGTCAATATGATCTCTCAGTCAGATGACCCTTGGATCGTCCCTTCACCTGAACAGGTTGATTAGTTTGGAGATTCGATGTCGCTTAGTCCCATCAAGATCAATTATTGTGAGCTTACAGCTACATATGATTCTCCCCCTCCTGAAGCTACTCCTTTGAGCATGGCTCTCAACATGTATTCTCAATCCCCCTAGCTCAGCGATGCGGATTTTCCCGATCCTTTGAAAGAAGTGTTTCCATCCGACGAGGCTATCATGGAAACCATGTCTCTCAAGGATCTACCGTGGAGCGATGGGCATCATCGTTCCTCATTTATTCTTTCCCTCGGGGCCATGTCTAACTGTCTTGAGTGCTTCGCATCCCAAGTTCCTTCTCTGCCACTTCAGATGCCCATTTTGACTCATGGAGTCTTTGCAGAAGGTAACTTGGGGAATATTACTCAAACGATGCCTATTGGCATCTCCGTTAAACCGAGGATCGTCGAGAACATCCATGATTTCCACAGTGGCGCCTGTGGTGGTCACATGTCTAGTTATGCCACTACATAGAATATCCTTCATGCTGGCCACTTCTGGCCATTTATTTTGAAAGATTGCATTGTTGCAGTACGTAAATGCCATGCGTGCCAGATTTATCAACGCAAGATGCGTGCACCGCCTATTCCACTACACCCTGTCATTATCGTTGGCCCTTTTTCCAAATGGGGCATATATTTTATGACGTGTAACCCTCATTTGGCCAGGGGGCATGCCTATATTATCATTGCCATCGATTATTTTACGAAATGGGCCGAAGCAATGCCTACACTGGCTGCGGACGGTAAGACAGTGGCACAGTTCATATTCAATCACATGATTTCTCGGTTTGGTGTCCCTCAAGCCATCGTCATCGAGCATGGTTCTCATTTTCAGGATTATATGATGGCAGAGCTGACATCTGTTACATAGAATTTTGTCACCGTCCCTGCAATCCCTCGTCCCGTACATTGGAGGACTATTCTTGTGACCTGTGAACAGTAAAATGTCCTGAAAACACCTTGATGGCATCCTTCTGCATAAGGGCAAGAATTCTCCCGGAGAACATTTCCTCATAAAATCACTAAAAACATATGTTTGGGCATTGGCGCGAGTAGTCAGTTCATCACTCACGGTGACCTAGGAAATTTACACTAAGCCCGTGCCACCTGGTGCTCTGTCCCTGTGTATTGCCCATGCCAAGCCTATTTTGGAATGTTTTTTAAATATAAAAGGCAGAAGTTTGATTCTAACAACTTCAGAATGAATCATCAAAAGAGGTTGGGTTGTTTGGCTCCAGATCTCCCTGTTTAGGAAGTGGTTTTCCACCTCTCATGGAACCTTCCTAAGAGATATGACTCTCCCCCCATGATTATAGGGATCCTAACCTCTCCTTCTCCCTCTATAAAAGCCTGCCCTCTCTATTTGCAACCTAGTTGAACATTTGGGAAGAAAAATATAGCTGAGCGACTATTGAGTGCAGAGCCAAGGAGAACCCCGTAAGTGAGAGAGCCTTGTCTAAATTCCCGACAAGCTTTGTGAGACACGCTCCGCTGGAAGCCCTTCCGAAGGAAGAACGCGACGTCGGAACTCGGTTGTAATATTTCTTTCATATTTTAATATATGCTCGACTATGTTATTGGTTCCATCGTTGTATTTCTTATTTGTGTAATGCAATTTGATTCAATCTTTTCCGACTGATTGATAGTTACATGTTTGAATTATTACGTTGTATGTCGTCGTTTTTCTCTGCATATGTACAGGTGTCCGGACGTGGTGAGCAAAAGGATTGTGATCTGTCGAGCTAGGAACGGGAAGCAACGCTTCTTCTTCGAAAACAACAGCATAGGACTTCAGGTAAGCTATCCATCATAGCTTTGTACTTTGTAACTAGGAATCGATATCATAGTGTGTTTTGTTTGTTGCTAGACCCACTCTAGGGCTAGTGGGATTGCCTCTATCTGCAGAGGGGATTAACCTCCACAACAAATTGGCGACTTTGCTGGGGATCAGTGTGAGTTTGTCTTTCATCCTATAGGTCATCTTCTTGGTCTTTGCTTGCTTAGCTTGATTTTATGATTATTTTTGCTAAGTCTAAGACCCCTGTTCAGCCCCAGAGAATCAATTTGACCTCTGTTTTTCCAAAATTTTCATCTTTCCAAGGTTGGCTTGATTGGCGTGGGTTCCAGCCTAACAGTCGCACTAGATGGTGCTTGTTTCCAGTTTATCACTCGCGCCATCCCCTGTTTGGATCGGATTACAACCAGATAGTCGCACCAATTCCTATAGGTGCTAGGGTTTTCCTTTTTTTGGAGTTTTTGGTCCATCTTGGTGTCTCTGGGTGTTTTCTTAGCTTGGTTTGAATGCTTTGGGTTTGTTTTTGACTGATAGTAGCCCTTATCCTTCAGTTGTTTGCCCTTTTCTGTCAATTTTTCTTTTCATCCCTAGGTTTTCTAGGTGCTTCAACCTGTTGAGCCTCCTGTGGGAGTTTTGGGTTCTTGGTTTCCCAGTCAACTTCATTTCTGCTTCTTTACATTCAGCTTCTTGGATCCATTTGAGTGATTGTGTTAATTGAGTGATGGTTCTCTCTTTCGTTCAGTTTTACTCTCGTCACTCCAAAACTAGATTACATGGCTTGTTTGGGTCTCTTTTGAGATCTTTCTTTGATTTGAGGGATTTCATCATTGGTTTAAGTCTTGTTGGGCTTGTTTTGAGTTGAGTGAAATTGTATTGTTTCAGCTCTCGCTTCACCATTCTCAAATTGTTGTTTTGATTCATTTTTCATGTCATTTGGTGCAGTTTTTCTGATATATTGAAAAATACAAAAAAAAAATCTTTTGCATTCTTGATTAGCATAGTGAAAATTGGAAAATTTTTCTCATTTCCAGCATTATATAATTCTAGGGAAGAGCCTTTTAGTTTCATTAGCTTGCATCAGATTCAATAGTGGATGTTTTTGTATGTTCATATTATTGCTATCACTTGGAAGCTCTTAACTCTCTCGTAGATAGCCTTTCATTAAACGAAATAGTATTGCTTTGGCATGTAGCTTGCATTTAGAGTTTTTTTGAGATCCAACATTAAATAGGGCCTTGGAATTGAAACGTAAATTGAATATCAAATTTAAAATTTACTGAATTAACCTAAGGCAACATTGAAACCTAATGGAATATTTAGTGGTATAAGTTAGAGACGTGTTCCGGTGTCTTTAAACCTAGCAGCTGTCGATCACCATCTGGCTTCAGACAGTGCTAGTACGGACTTATGCTCCCCGTACCGTCGAGTATATAAAGGGAGACCCCTATATGTTGCAATCCTTTTATTCTTAGGAAGTCGAGTCTGCCGCCTCATAACCATGATACACCGAACATGGCATTCGGGGAGACTACCTACACATACGTCAAGTCCTTGGTTGATTTTTATTTCATTATATAACCAAGGTGTATATGGCAGTTCACGGGAACCTGGTACACCCTGTTACCTAGACTACCCGAGTAGTCATTTTTGATCTTTACTAACTCAAATTTGAAAAGATCATCGAGAAATTGTCCTTTCATGCTCGTTTCCAACCTGAAAATGATAGAGTCACCTTTCTCCTATTTCTCGACTCTTAAAATATGAAAAGGTAGAATTTTGTTTCAATGTCTTAAAAATTAACTACCTACGAAATATTCCTGGTTAAAGTTATTTTCCATAGGGTGTTGTTTTAAAATTTGTTTCTGATGGCAACATTTCCAGAGTTCACTAACCCAGGAATCCCCTCCGAAGGGAATCCTGGTCCTTTTCCCGCTTTTGGGAATGTTAGTGCTCCTTATATGGCAACGTTGTCCTTGCCTGGTTTAACTGTCGGATTGCCTGTATGGTTATTTTCAACCTCGATGGTACCGAGTGTTCCGTCCACCGTACAACCATCTCCTCCACCTGAACAACATCATGTTGCTTCTAAGGTGGACCTCTCCCATTCTTTGCCTATTTCTTCATTTTTCTCTTCTACTTTGCCTGGTGAAAGTATGGACTCCAGTAACTAGGTGGCTAAGAAGAAGAAGAAGAAGTCAGATAAGCAAGAGGCTAATACTACAACTATTCCGCCTAAGAAGCTTTCCCTTGCAGAACCATCCACGCTTCCACGGAAAGTCAAATTCCCTTGCATGCTCTGCAAAGGTAACCATTTGCTTGGAGACTGCCCTAGTATTCCCAAGGTACTTGAAGCATGGTCCGACAGCCACTTGCCATTGCCTTTGGCTTCTGGAAGTCATATTATTGATACATCTTCGACTAGCATTGATAAGACTCATAAAAAACAGGGCAAGATTACCAATCCCTGTAAGTTGTGTGAGGGGCATCCCTCCATTCACCTTTATCTGTACATGGATGAAGCCAAAAGAGTGTTGGACGACCCTACTTTTTCCAAACCCTACCTTCCGGCTGGTTACCAGAAACTTTCTTCGAGTCCTCTGCTATTTGATTCAAAGATCGATCAAGAATTATCCTTGGTTGGTCCCACTCCCTCAGAAATTCGAATTCAGGAATTCGTTCCTGAAAAACCGTTGGTCATGGGATCGGTCGATCTAACCCCATCGTTGGTTCATCAGGTCTTTTCCATTGAGAGTCGATCTCATCCCCCTCATTTTCTTCTTGTTTCTTCATATTCCTCAGACTTGGAAAAATATTCGTCTGTCCCTATAATTCAAGAAAATGCTCCTCTTACTGCCGTGATGGAGGTCCAGAAGAGTGCTCCTCTTACCCCGGTAACATCGGGGGACAACCATCTCAGTTTGATGGTATCCCCCCCAAGTAGTTTGATCACTTCCTTTGATTGGAGTCGATTCTCCGGATACCGCCTCTCGTCTTATGTGCCTTTCAAGATAACGGTACAAACCTTTGATCTGGTCGTACCTAGCACTATTATAGATGAAGGTGTGTCTGTTAGTATTGTGTCTTCCACTACTTGGCAAGATTTTGGTTCTCCACCACTTATGCCCGTTACCCAAATTTTTTTGGCTTTTAACAGAGGAACCAGTCAACCGTTAGGGATCCTTCCAAAGTTGCCTGTTATTTTGGGAGGGAAAACCATCCATATAGACGTGATGGTTGTTCTAGGCCCCTTAGATTTCAATTTTTTCTTGGGGCACGATTATACTTATGTCAAGGGGCCAGTTGTCTCTTCCCTCTTTCGTGTGGTCCATTTTCCACACTAAGGACGAATTGTGACCATTGATCAGCTTTCATTCTTTGGTCCTAACATGACATCTAGTCCACCATCATCCCTTCTAGATTTTTATCCATCGATTGTATATTCCTCGCCATAGGTTAATTATGTGGCTACCTGTCCCATGCCCACCTTTAGTGATAGTGCCATTGTGCATCATGTGTTGGGGGCATAGGGTTCTAATTTTCAAGATATTGTTCTCCCACCAGAGGCGAACCCCTTGGAATCTATGACTTCTTATTCATCATGATGAGTTTTCGTCGGAGCATAGTTCGTTTTCTTGTGTCAAGATCCTTAAAAAATGAAACAAGGTGGTCAGAGCATAGTTCGTTTTCTTATGTCAAGCTCCTTAAAAAATGAAACAAGCTGGTAGGAGCAGAGTTCGTTTTCTTATGTCAAGCTCCTTAAAAAATGAAACAAGGTCTTCCAAGGATAGTTTGTCTTCTATGTCAACCTCATTAAAAAGTGAATTAGTTCCTGAGGATATTTCTTTTAATGTGTCAACCTCGTTAAAACAGTGAAACACTTTCCTGTTCAATTCGAGTCTTTGATCATATCTTGGAAATCCCAGTCGAATCTTTCTCTTGATCTTGTATTTGAACCTTCACTCCATCTACCTTTCATATGGATTGAAGCTTGGGGGGCATGTACCTCGAATTGAGTCATCATGTTGGGGGCATGCTTACCTTTTCAAACACAGTTTTTTTTTTTTTTTTTTTAAATTCGTTTCAAGCTTGTGTAAAAATGAAACTAGTTTCAATCATAGTTTATCTTTGTTTCAAGCTTGTGTAAAAATGAAACCAACTTCAAGCAAAGTTCCCTGATTTCAAGCTTGTTTAAAAATGAAACCATTCCCATTTTACCTCTCGTTATTTCCATTTTATCAACCTGTTTTTCCAGATGATCCTTGGTTCTCTCATTCAATCGTCCCCATCTGCTCGACCGATCATACACCTTCACTTGATTGTGTTACCCATTCCTGAGGAACCGTTGCGATGAGTGGTCTTGTTAGCCAACCTCTTAACCTTTACTTGTTCTGAGGAGTTCCACCATTACCGGAACCAGTAACTACCCTTTATACCACTCGTTCCTCTAGGAGGAGTCAAATTTCAACTCTTCTCTGACTCTCTAAAATTGAAAAGATTGCCGAGACGCCTATCGTTTTGAACTCGTTAAATTGGCTGCGAAACGATATCTACCCAGTATACGTTTACCCCTTTTTCAGGCTGGGATGGATTATTTACGAAAAAGGAATACCCTAGCCTATCATGACTAGGAGGTTCTCTCAGACACGGTTTTCTTCCTTTTCGGATCTGAGGGACTATTTACGAAAAGGGCCTTGCTGGAGTTTTCTTTGCCGCTGTCTTTTAAAACTCTCTAAACATGAAATATGGCGAGTTCTCCCTTTGTCAGACTCATTAAAAACTGATGACATCGGACTCCATTGTCATGACGTTACTCGAGTTTCTCCTTCCTAAGGCTCGTTAAATGTACTAGGGTGGATTTGTCCGAAGGACAAACTTACATCGCAAGCATATGCTATCTCCTTCAAGCCTGTTTTCAAAAATAATTGGGGTACTCGCTAGAAATGGTGGGGGAAAATGGAACCAAGATTTTAGTCGTGTTGGCAGTATGTCGCTCTTGAACATGGCACTTGTCTGCATTCGTGTCGGGTTGGGGACATCTCATCTCGTTATCTGCTTACTTCCATGGGTTTGGGTAATCTCTTTTGACCGCTCATCTTCTCTTTGCCACGTCACCATGACCTTAGATCCCTTGATGTCAAATACTTCCAAATCTAGTGTCGTGCCACCAATATGTTCAAGAGAAGTTTGCCTCTGCAGTTTTCAACCTCCCTCTGATTCTCTGTTAGTCTTGATTCACAAACATCATGTTCCTCTGTCTCGTGTCGACGATGTGGGAAACATTATGGCTCACCTTCAATCAAGGTCACTTCCTGTCGACTCCGGCTCATTATCCAGGAAGCTAGTCTAGAGACTCCCTTCAGGTACCCTGGAGCCTGCATGCCTCAATGGAAGGTTCTTCTCATTCGACGCAAGGTTTTCATTACTGGCCTTTGGTCGGATGATTCTGCGGGTGTTCGACACCAGATCATTGTTCACATTCCGTAGATTGTACCTCTTTTACCTTGAGATCCATTGTCGTTATTGGTGGTTTCTCTCGTGTCTGTTAACAGTTTTCATCATTGGCTAGTAATTAGACGATGTTCTTTCATGTTCGACTTTAGCTCATTTATTCGCATGCTCAAACTTGTACTTTGTTCAGGTCGAGATCGAGAGCAAGACCCTGGATTTTTTCTGATGAAATCCAGACTGCAATTTCTTTGTGGATTATTATGACTTTTTACATGACTCTTTTGATTGGATGGCTGCGACCATACCTGACTCTACTTGTTGATCCTTATTTTGCTGGACGGCTGCGTCCATACCTTGGATCTTGGTTTTTGTACACTTTATCATGGATGGTTGCGCCCATACCACATATCATGTACCAGGGATATCAGTTGTATTTGTACTCACAGGTCTCCCGACGGCAGTGTTTTTAGTTGAACACCTTCTCATAAACAATTTCACCCTTCCCTCTCTCTCGGACTTCATGCTTTAGGGGGCATCTGTTACACAACATTTTGTCACCATCCCTGCAATCCCTCATTCCGTACATTGGAGGAATATTCCTGTGACCTGTGAACAGTAAAATGTCCTAAAAACACCTTGATGGCATCCTTCTGCATAAGGGCAAGAATTCTCATGGAGAACATTTCCTCAGAAAATCACTAAAAACATATGTTTGGGCATTGGCACGAGAAAATAGTTCATCACTTGTGCCGACCTGGGAAATTTACACTAAGCCCACACCACTTGGTGCTCTGTCCCTATGTATTGCCCATGCCAAGCCTATTTGGGAATGTTTTTTAAATATAAAAGGTGGAAGTTTGATTCTAACAACTTCAGAATGAATCATCAAAAGATGTTGGGCTGTTTGGCTTCGGATCTCCCTGTTTAGGAAGTGGTTTTCCACCTCTCATGGCACCTTCCTAAGAGATAGGACTCTCCCCCCATGATTATAGGGATCCTAACCTCTCCTTCTCCCTCTATAAAAGCCTGCCCTCTCTATTTGCAACCTAGCTGAACATTTGTGAAGAAAACTATAGCTAAGCGACTATTGAGAGCAGAGCCAAGGAGAACCCCATAAGTGAGAGAGCCTTGTCTAAATTCCCGACAAGCTTTGTGAGACACGCTTCGCTGGAAGCCCTGTCGAAGGAAGAACGCGACGTTGGAACTCGGTTGTAATCTTTCTTTCATATTTTAATATATGCTCAACTATGTTATTGGTTCCATCGTTGTATTGCTTATTTGTATAACACAATTTGATTCAATATTTTCCGACTGATTGATAGTTACATGCTTGAATTATTACGTTGTATGTCATCATTTTTCTTTGCATATGTACAGGTGTCTAGACGCGGTGAGTGAAAGGATTGTGATTTGTCGAGCTAGGAACGGGAAGCAACACTTCTTCTTCGACAACAGTAGCGTAGGAATTGAGGTAAGCTATCCATCGTAGCTTTGTCTTTTGTAACTAGGAATCGATATCGTAGCATGTTTTGTTTGTTTCTAGAACCACTCTAGGGTTAGTGGGATCGCCTCTGCCCACAGAGGGGATTAACCTCCACAACAACATCTAAGTTGGGTCTGTATCACGACAGATCAACGCCGTACTATCCTCAAGCTAATGGCCAAGTTGAAGATATAAACAAGGTCCTTGTTACAATGCTTCAACGAACAATCAGGATCCACAAATCAAACTGGCATCTCATGTTGTTCTTAGCTCTATGGGCTTACCAAACATCGATCAAGAACGCAACTAAGTTTACCCCATTTCAATTGGTATACGGTTTGGAAGCCACACTTCCGATTGAATATGAAATCCCTTCATTGAAATTAGCTGTGGAATTACTGCCTAATACTTCCCCTGAAGAAGAACGTCTCCTCTATTTAGAGAGATTGGACGAAACTCGTCGCTTAGTTGCCTTGGTCATCGAAGCACAGAAGAAGCGAGTCAAAGCCCATTTTGACCAATCAGTTTCTCCTCGTTCTTTCATTGAAGGCGATCTTGTTCTTCTATATGACCAAGCTCATGACAAGATGGGGGCAAGAAAATTCCAACCCATGTGGCATGGGCCCTACATTGTCAAACGCGTGTTACAGAATGGGGCTTATGAGCTGATTGACTATGAAGGTTGTCCTTTATCGCAGCCCAGAAATGGGTTGTATCTGAAAAAATATTATGCTTGAATCATTCACGTGTGATATGTGTACATAGGTGATTATTTTAATTTTGTATGCATGCTTTGGTTTGATGTGCTTTGTGAGATTTTTTCTGATTATTGGGTCTTTTTTGCTATGCAGATGTCCATTTCCCCTTATGTCAGTTTCGCGAATGCTGCTTCTCGCAGTACCAGGAACTTGTCTTTGGTAGCCTGGGTAATTTATGATCTTGTTGGTGATTTGATTAACTTACAAGGTTTTTGTCTGGGACCAGCCACAAACAATGTCACTAAATATAGTGCAGTTTTGGAACTATTAACCGAGGCAGTCAACCTCGGCATACGCGCATTTCTTGTCAAGTTGGATTCACAACTTGTTGTTCTTCAACTGAATGGTCATTATTCGGTTCAGAACCCATGCATTTTGAGATTGTATTTGCGTATTCGTTTACTTGAAAGACATTTTGATTTCATTACATATCAACATATACCAAGATGAATGAATACATTAACAGATGCAATAGCTAACATTGTGCTTGATAGACATTTCCACAATTTATAAAAAACATCATCATATGTACATAGACCATGTAGAAAATAGATGTATATATCCTTTGTTTATAAGTCGTATGCATCATAAAACCCACAAAAAATTATATGTGTTTGTTTCGGTTACATAATGAGACAACTTGTCTCCCCAAAATGTGCAGAAATGAAGCCTAAGTGCCTAGTCGGCATGGTGCTCATGATAGCACATCATCACCCGTACCAACCACCTCAATAGTGGTGGATACGGCTTGGCACTCCCATAGTATGCCTCTGGTAGGCTCGAGGTACGTCATCAAAACGAGCATAATCTGGGACCCCACGAGTGATTCCCCCCAGGTTCTGCACTAACTCATCGTCAATGCCCTCACCCTGAGGATCGAAGTCACAAGGAGTCCGCCTCGCTATTGGAGACATACCGGCGGGACGCTCTGGGCCAACATCTACATCCATATGAGATTAACTGTCAGAACATGCATATATACTAAAAAATCATAAAAATCATAAAAATAAAAAATGAGTCTTACCAAGTTCTTCGTCCCAATCCTCTCCCTCCGGGAGTGGGAGGTCTGGGTCTCCGGTAAAGTCAATGTCAGTGTAGGTCCAATCCTCCACAACAATCAGCTGTCGTCGGAGCCAATCAAAAAACTCTGGCCTCCAAGACATCTTCCGGCCATCCCCTGCTCTAGGCATCAGTGCCGCCCATCGGGCCATTCATGGCTCTCTCAGTGGTGGCTCCAGGATTATAGTATCCTGGCGCTGAAATATGGGTAATCATTCCAAGAAGAACAATACCAGAATTGACTCATACCAAAACTGCTTTAGTTTGGTCTTCTTGCATTTGGTGAGCTGTCGTTTGATGTTCATGGTTACAGCCTCGGCCCAGTTGAAGATGGTTAGGTTAATACACTCTGAAGCAAGAAGTAATTGCGTCTTCATAGCCTCATGCAGTGCCTGTGATCTCGCGGCCTGCGTGATAGTGTGTAGCACTACTCTCAGTGCTATATCAGGAACAGTCTGGATATCCACTTTACCGCTCCCTGTTCCTTTTCGTGCCCTTGGGCAGACCCTGTTCATTACCATTGTCATGCTTTCCCCAGAAGGCCGGGTACCAATCAGAATAGGGATTGCACCCCTACGCGACAGTCCAATGATGAAATATACATCAGATACTTCAAGCTCAAGCTCTTGGTCCTGAAGTATGAAATTCTCCTGATCTTCATCCCAAATGCTGATGAGATACTAAAGCAATTCGGGCTGAGCCTGGAGACACGGTGTCATAAAGAACTTTTTGAGCCCACAATTCCCGAGGGCATTCATGCATTGTTCGTTTTCCATTGCTTGTTCATCCTCTTCACTGTGTTCTCTCTCCTTCCACTCTATTACCATCTTTTTTCGCTTGGTACCTGCATGAATTGATCATAGGAACATTAGAAATCCACTTGGGTGTTTAAATTTGCAAACTACTGGCTACATTTTCTTAACTTCAAAGTGGATTTTGGGTTGCACGGTTGGCGTGACTGTTTGGCTAATGGTCGCGCCACCTGGCATGACCCCTGTGTAAAACGGGTTCAATTGGCACGGGTCTGTGCCCGAAACCTGCGCCAATCCATGAGCCCTATATTTTGCCAATCCTCCCCTAATGGATCCCAAATGAAAACTAAATGCAGTAAAATATAGCTTAAAATATGGCCAATGGATTCGAATCTTACCTGAAACAGACGAAATCCGAATTGGTCCACTGGATTATCCATAATCGTTGCCTGAAGATCGCAAGAGAAATGGGTCACTGTTCACACATGAAAAGGGACAATCCATGGCACGGGTCACTGTTTACACGTGTCTTTTTGTGTAGTGACAGGTTCTTCACGTGGTTATGACGAAGAGATGAGTTGTATTTTATACCTTTTCAGACCTGGTAAAAACACGAAAGAATTCACTACTGGAGTCACCTTTCAGCTCTTTTATGACTCTCTAAAATTGAAAAGATCGCTGAGGCACTTCGTTTTGAGCTCGTTAAATTGGTTGCGAAACGATATCTACCCAGTATACGTTTACCCCTTTTTTGGGCTGGGATAGATTATTTACGAAAAGGGAATACCCTAGCCTATCGCGACTAGGAGGTTCTCTCGGACACAGTTTTCTACCTTTTCGGATTTGAGGGACTATTTACGAAAAGGGACTGCTGGAGTTTTCTTTTCCGCCTTCTTTTCAAACTCTCTAAATATGAAAAGATGCCGAGTTATTCCTTTGTCAGACTCGTTAAAAACTGATGACATTGGACGCCGTCGTCATGACGTTACTCGAGTTCCTCCTTCCTATGGCTCGTTAAATGTAATAGGTTGGATTTTTCCGAAGGAAAAACTTACATCGCAAGCACATGCTATCCCCTTCAAGCTTGTTTTCAAAAATAATTGGGGCACTTGCCAGAAATGGTGGGGGAAAATGGAACCAATATTGTAGTCGTGTTGGCAGTATGTCACTCTTGAACATGGCACTTGTCTGCATTCGTGTCGGGTTGGGGACATCTCATCTCATTATCTCCTTGCCTCCATGGGTTTGGGTAATCTCTTTTGACTACTCATCTGCTCTTTGCCACGTCACCATGACCTCAAATCCCTTGATGTCAAATACTGGAAAATCCAGTATCGTGCTGCCAATATGTTCAAGAGAAGTTTGCCTCTGCAGTTTTCAACCTCCCTCTGATTCTCTGTTGGTCTTAATTCACAAGCATCATATTTCTCTATCTCGTGTCGATGATGTGGGAAACATTATGGCCCACCTTCGATCAAGGTCACTTCTTGTCGACGCCAGCTCATTATCCAGGAAGCTGGTCTAGAGACTCCCTTCAGGTACCTTGGAGCCTGCATGCCTCAATGGCAGGTTCTTCGCACTCGACGTAAGGTCCACATCATTGGACTTCGATCGATTGACTCTACGGGTGTTCGACATCAGATCACTATTCACATGCCATGGATTGTACCTTTTGTACCTTGAGAGCCATTGTCATTATTGGTGGTTTCTCTCATGTTTGTTAACAAATTTCATCATTGGCTGGTAATTAGACGATGTTCTTGCATGTTTGACTTCAACTCACATATTCGCATGCTCGAATTTGTACTATGTTCGGGTCGAGATGGAGTGCAAGACCCTGGGTTTTGTCTAATGAAATCCAGGCTGCGGGTTCTTTGTGGATTATTATGACTTATTGTATGACTCCTTTGATTGGATGGCTGCGACCATACCTTAGTCTATTTATTGATCCCTACTACTGGATGCCTGTGTCCATACCTTAGATCTCATCATTTATATACTCTCTTATGGCTAGATGCGCCCATGCCACATGTCATATATCATATGTATCAGTTGTATTCATACTTGCAAGTTTTCCGACAACAGTGTTTTGGTCGAACGTGTTCTCATAAAGCATTTCACCCCAGTCTCTCTCTCGGACCTCATGCTTTAGGGGGCATCTGCTACACAACATTTTGTCACCATCCCTACAATCCCTCGCCCCGCATATTGGAAGGTCTTTCCCATGACCTGTGAGCAGTGTCAAACTCTGCATATACATTCTTTGTATCCTTCTGCATAAGGACATGACTCTTCCTGTTGAACATTTCCTCAGAAGCACTCAAAAATGTATGTTTTGGCATTGGCGCGGGTACCCAGTTCATCCCTCATGCCAATAGGGAAAATTTTCACTAGAGGCCACCCCAGCTGGCGCTCTGTCCCTGTGTTAAGCCTGCACCAGCCTTTTTTGGAATGTTTTTTAACAAATTGGAGGCGGAAGTTTCCTTTAACCACCTCAGGAATGACTCATTGCAAGTGGTTAACTCGATAAGCCATAGATATCTTCCTTTAGGAAATGGTTGATGGAACATTCTTAGAGGATAGAACTCCCCCCATGATTATATGTATCCTAAACTCTCCTTCTCCCTCTATATAAACCAACCTTCTCCCTTTACAAAGGCTGGAGCTGAACATATAGCCAAGAAACTGAACTCGAAGAAGAGACATTATAGTTGAGTAATCACTATAGAGAAGGTTGAACCAAGGAGGATCCCGTAGAGAGAGCTCTGTCTGAATTCCTGACGAGCTTTGTGAGACGTGCTCCACTGGAACCCTGCTAGAGGAGATCGCAACATCGAAGCCTTGTTGTACTCTTCCTTCTTTAAATTAATATCCTCGACTATGATCTTGATTCTATCTTTGTGTTATGTATATTTGACGCATTAGATTTAGTCTTATTCGACTGACTGATAGCTGCAGATGTGAATAGTATGTTGTGTATCATCTTCGTCTCTTATGTATGTGCAGGTATCTAGGCGTGGGAACGAGCGGATCGTGACCTGTCAGACCGGGAGCGAGAGGTAGCCATTCTTCCGGAAGACACAACAACGTAGGACTTACGACGAGTTACCTATCAAGTATTTGTCCATTTGCTAGCCAAGAATTGATGTCATAGCGTGTCTTCTTTGTGGCTAGACTCACTTTAGGGCTAGTGGGATCGCCTCTGTCCGTAGAGGGGATTTACCTCACCAAAAAATTTCTAGCCCTGAACATGCCAACCAACTTATCATACATCTCCTTAGATGTTCCCAACTCGGAGATATAAGCAACTAAGTGCTTATGAGTAGAATCCCTGATGAGTGCAAATTTTTTAAAATGGACATCATAAAGACTTCTAACCAGCCCATGAATATCTCTCCAAAACTAAAATAATTCCCTTGCAACCATCTGGGAGCATACGATACTGGTTCTACTACCTCAAATTTAATTCAAGTGTTGTAGGATAAGACCGAGCCTTTGTCATAAGAAGAAACTAATCCTCATAAATTTTTTTTCTGCATGAAAACATAGTGCTAGAACCCTCAATTCAAGGACATCCTCAATTCCTTGTGCACAAATAGGGTCCAAAGATATTTTTCCCACCCCACATTGATGGGTGTGCAACCCAAAAAAAATTCCATCATACTTCAAAACTGAGATAAATTCTGAGCGCACATTTTTGAAAATGGCCATCATAAAGACTTCCAGCCCATGAATATTTCTCCAAAACTGAAATTCTTCCCATGCAACTATCTGGGAGCATACAATACTGGTTATATTGCCTCAAATTTAATTCAAGTGTTGTAGGATAAGGTCTAGTCCTTGTCATAGGAAGATAATCATCCTCATAACTTTTGTCTCTGCATGAAAACATGGTGCTGGAATCCTCAATTCAAGGACATCCTCAATTCCCTGTGCACAAACAGAGTCCAAAGATATTTGTCACACCCCACATTGATGGGTGTGCAACCCAACGTAAATTCCATCATACTTCAAAACTAAGATAACTTCTGAGTGCACATTTTTGCTAGAATCCTCAATTCAAGGAAATCCTCAATCCCCTATGCATGAACAGGGTCCAAAGATCTTTGTCATACCCCACATTGATGGGTGTGAAACCTAACACAAATTCCATCATACTTCAAATTTGATATAACTTCTGAGTGCACATTTTTGCAAATGGCCATCATAAATACTTCCAGCCCATGAATATCTATCCAAAACTGAAATGCTTCCCTTGCAACTATCCGGGAGCATACATTATTGGTTATACTGCCTCAAATTTAATTCAAGCATTGTAGGATAAGGTCGAGTATTTGTCATAGGAAGATACTCATCCTCATAACTTTTGTCTCTACGTGAAAACATGGTGCTGTAATCCTAAATTCAAGGACATCCTCAATTCCCTATGCACGAACATGGTCCAAAGATCTTTGTCACAACCCACATTGATGGGTGTGCAACCCATCACAAATTCCATCATACTTCAAAACTGAGATAAATTTTGAGTGCACACAGTGCTGGAATCCTCAATTCAAGGAAATTCTCAATTCCCTGTGCATGAATAGGGTCCATATGTCTTTGTAACACCCTACATTGATGGTTGTTCAACCCGACACGAATTCCACCATACTTCAAAACTGAGATAACTTATCAGTGCACATTTTTTAAAATGGCCATCATAAATATTTCCAACCCATGAATATCTCTCCAAAACTGAAATGATTCCCTTGCAACTATCTGCTAGCTTACATTACTGGTTCTGTTGCCTCAAATTTAATTCAAGTGTTGTAGGATAAGGTCGAGCCTTTGTCATAGGAAGAAACTCATTCTCATAACTTTTTTCTCTGCATGATAACATAGTGCTATAATCCTCAATTCCCTATGCATGAACATGGTTCAGAGATCTTTTTCATGCCCCACATTGATGGGTGTTCAACCCAGCATAAATTCCATCATACTTCAAAACTAAGATAACTTCTAAGTGCACATATTTGAAAATGGCCATCATAAAAACTTCCAGGCCATGAATATCTCTCCAAAACTGAAATACTTCCCTTGCAACTATCTGGGAGCATACAATACTTGTTCTGCTTCCTCAAATTTAATTCAAGTGTTGTAGGATAAGGTTGAGCCTTTTTCATAGACATAAACTCATCCTCATAAATTTTGTCTCTGCATGAAAACAATGCTGGAATGAATATCATCAGCCTCACTATCATCTACCAGTTTCTCACTAACTATGTCATTGTTTCGATCCCCACTCTTATTGAAATTCAAAATGGATTTCTTGTCTACTACTGACTCAAATATATTGAGATGATTTAACCACAAGAGTTTGCTTCAGTCTTGCTAGAAAATTCAACTATATTGTTTCTATCTGATCATTCTCCCATTTTTCTAACATTCACTTGTTCACTATTTAACTTTACAAGGGTAACCTCAAGCTAGAGTGGTGTCTGAATGTGGACCTGGACATAAGGCAGTGACTCATTTTTCAATGATAAAACTAAATTTCTACCAAAAGATGTCTAGGACAGGGCCATTCACCATAATTCTCGACCCTCATTTTTATCCTGCTATATTTTCCATGAACTTATTTATCATAATAGTTGTAGGTGTTAAACACTGAAACACACCACATATGATTTGAGATTGTTTTCCTTGAGAAAAGCGTCTAGATCTCATTCTACATTAGGGTTTCTGTGGTATCTTCCCTCTGGATCTGCAATACCGTATCCAAATTTACCAGCAATGTTGTCTCTTTCTAATTATATGTTGCCTTCTCCATCTAAGATAACAACAACTTCTTCAAATTATGGCCTCAAGGCTTCCTCTGTAAGCTTGTAAAAAAAATTGTTTTTTTTTTTCTTTCATCAAATGTACCATGTAGTGTTGACTCCTCTCTCCACTTACCCTTTGCCAACCCTTTCAACCACCATGCTTTAAGAAATATGCTAAACCATGAAGTAAACTTTAAAGCTACACCTAAAGCATTGCCACAATGTTCTCTCTTCTCATGCCACTGAATTCGGATGCTTTATATTTTGGAAGAAATCTTCATATTATTTTTTTATTTTGACCTTGTGACATCTTACATAATTTATGTAACTCATGATTTTTCTGGAGTACCCATTATTGTGTATGAAAACTAATTATGGGTACTCATGAGAAATCATGAGTTACATAAATTATTAAAATTATTGAGTGCCATGTTTAGCTCCCCACTCTTATTTAAATTCAAAATTGATTTCTTGTCTGCTACTTGTTGGCTCGAGGGGTCCTGACCCAGGTTCCGAGGTTAAGGTTTGCCAACAAAACCCTATACTACTGGCCCTTTCGGTAGTGGCCTGCTTGCGTAGGCCAAAGTCTCACCCGAAGTAGTAAGGGAGGGTGCTAGAACCAGGTTTTTGCACCCTGGGAGAGGTCAAGTAAGTTAGGCAGAGCTGCATTCGACTTGACAATTATCAGATCACATATTACAGAACCCACATCTATCATCTCCTCCGCATCCACGTGTGCAATATCATGTATAATTGCAACAAATCACAGATATAGGAAAATAAGGCAACTATCGCAGCTATTCTTGCATCAAGTCTAAGAAATAGATTCAGATCAACGACTAATGAAGCATAAAAACATGGTGTAGCTACTTGCAGAGCTCAATATAGAATTATGCATACGATAATAGACCCAGATCACAATATAAACACGTAACACCAGTATTTACGCAACTTAAATCAATGACATAGAGCATACAGAAACATATATCACAGATACAATAGATTCAGAGATTTCAACAACCTTCCGCATTCATTAATCCTTCAGTTCCTTTTACAATACCCAAAACACCAAACCTGTGCACATAGCAGCAGGGTCCGCACACATCAGGACTGAGGATCTCTGCGCACGCAGCCAGTAGGAGTCCTTTCCCCAAAAACCCAAACGGATCTACTAATTCGCAATTTGCATCAATCTTAATCCTAGTCTGTCTTACAACTCAAAAGGGTTCAAATAATTATACTATTTTAGCCTACGCATCCAATGGTCCGCAAACCATGGTTTGCGGAATCTTGGTCTACCCTTGACCCACTTACAATGCATGGGGGGCTTTGACCCACCCCAAAACCCCTGCTTTAGACTAAATATAATAAAAAATATATAAAAATGGACCATATTCACAACTCTTGTAGGAGACCCTGTTCCAACAGTCCCCCAACACAATCTTGTGACTCGTCTCGAGTCACTTGTGGCAGTGGGGTCTCCATCTACGCCTATATGGCTACTCCGGCCATAGAGTCATTTGATTCGATACGGTTTGAGCCGGCTACCATTGATGTAGCCGGGGAGCATATTTCTGCGCAAGGTAGTAAGCCTAACTGCTCTGCCATCCGTGATCTCCTTAAATGTGTAGGGACCAAGCCAATGCTGCCGGAACTTCCCAGGATGCTTTGCAAACTGGCTATCGTACAAGAGGACCAATTGGCCTTCTGTGAAAGTCTTTTAGCGAATGTGTTGGTCATGCCAGGCTTTATCGTGGGCCTTCTGAACTTGCTGATGGAAATTCGCAATAAACCGATCTTCCTCCAAAGCCATAAGCTGCGCTAATCGCTCTTCCATGACGTCTGGTTTTGCCATGTTTGTAAATTCTACGATACATAGACTAGGAACAATATACTCCATGGGAATAATGGCTTCTTTACCATAAACCATCCTGAATGTGGTCTTTCCTGTTAACTTCTCGCAGGTTTTTTGATAGGCCTAGAGGACCGACAGGATGCGCACGTCCCAATCGTTGCGATCAACATTTCATACCTTAGTCAACACGTGCTCCAAGATTTTATTAAAAGCTTCAACCGCGCCGTTGGCCTGCGGGTGATATGGCGTGCTCTTCGCATGATGGATCTGGAATTCCTCAGTCAAAGCTCAGATTGTTTCATTAACAAAGTGCGTACCTCTGTCACTCATGAGAATCTTCAGACATCCAAACCTTGTTAGGATTTGTTCAAAGATGAAATGCATAGTGGTATCCACAGTACAATCCTTTACTGCTTGTGCTTCCACCCACTTGGTTACATAGTCGGAGGCCGTAATAATGTAGTGCACACCCGTCTTTTTTCCTGGGGGGTTGATAGGCCCGATGAAGTCAATAACCCACTTATCAAATGCTTGTAGGGCCATTTGTGGTTGAAGGGGCATTTCATCTCTACGAGATGGCCTCCCTATTTTTTGGCACGTATTGCAAGCTTTACAATAGTTGTGGGCGTCAGTATGAAGGGTTGGCCACCATAACCCAACCTTCAAGATCTTTTGCGCCATTGCTTTCCCTGTGTAGTGACCTCCTGCTACTCTGTAATGAGCGTCGGTTAAGACAACATGCCTTTCATGCTCCAAAACATATTGCTGCAATAATTCATCAGCCCCCATCTTATATAAGTGTCTTGTGATGATAGTAAAGTCTGCTACCCAGGTGGCTAACTCTTTTTTCTGCTATACAGAGTACTCTAGAGGTACTGTCCTAGTAGTCAAGAACTAAATGATATCAACAGAGTGTGAATCGACTACCTTGATAGCAAATAGTTTCGCATCACGCAATCCATCTTCCAGGTCAGTTGGCTCCTTGCCACTCTCTATTCGGGACAAGTGGTCCGGCCCAGCATTCAACTTGCCCGTCTTGACTATGATTTCAAAGTCATACTCCTGAAATAGAAGTAGCCACTGACATATTCCCCCCCCCCCCCCCCCAACACAGGCTTATTGACCAGGTATTTTAAAGCTGAATGGTTTGTGAAAATTTTGAAGTGACCTCCTAGCAAGTAATGCCTATATTTCTGCAATGCGTAAACCATGGCCAATCCCTCTTGCTCGGTGGTGGAGTAGTTGCGTTCCGCTCCAGAGAGCTTCCTACTTGCAAAGGCAACCAGATGGTCAATATCTCCTTCCCCTGGCTGTGTAAGGACAACCCCGAGAGAAACGTCTGACGCATCGAAATGAACATGAAATACCTTCTCCAATCCAGAAAGATGAGAATAGGTGTCGAGACCATCTTTTCTTTTAGTAGCTCGAAGCTCTTTTGACATTCGTCATTCCAAAAGAATGAAACATCCTTCTTGAGCAATTTTTCCATAGGGGAATTAATTAGTGCATAGCCTTGAATGAATTTCCTGTAGTAGCCCATGTGTCCAAGGATTGAGCGCAGTTGTTTCTCTGTGGTTGGCACTGGAAAATTTATGATAACTGCGATTTTGGCAGGATCTACCATTAGTCCTTGCCGACAAACTATGTGGCTGAGCAAGATTCCAAAGGGTATGCAGAAGATACACTTCTTGATATTTAGGGAAATTTGGTGTTTCCGGAAGGCATCCAACACCATGCATAGGTTTGAGACGTGTGCCTTGACTAGGCCAAAGATAGTCCAATCATCGAAATACACCTTGAGGAACTTGTGAATGAATTCTTTGAACACTGCAACAAAGACCCGGGAGAAGATCGCAGGGGTGTTTTTGAGTCCAAACGGCATGACAGTATACTGAAAATATCCCCACTCAGTAGCGAACATGGTTCTACTGTGGTCCTCAGGTGCGATTATTATCTAATGGTATCCTAAGAACCCGTTCATGAAAGAGTATGCTTCCTGTCCTCCCGTGCTGTCTAAAGTTTCGCCTGAGAATGGCGTTGGGAATGGATCATGAACACAAGCATCGTTTAACTTGCGTAGGTCCACATAGATCCGAATCTCTCCCTTAGTTTTTTTCTCCTGAATCACCATTGGACTGACCCAGTCTGATTGTTCAATAGGTTCAATGAATCCGGCAGCAAGCATTTTATCGAGCTCCTCCTTAACCTTCTGCTTATATTTGGGGTTCAACCTATAAGATCGCTACTTTATGGGCCACGCATTGGGTTTGAGAGTGATATGAATGACCCCTAAGTCCTCCGTGATCCCCTTTAGTTCAGAAAATTTTATAGGGAACATGTCCTGATATTCTGTAAGTAATTCAACCACTTTACCTACTGTATTCTCATCCTAGTAGTCCCTGATATTAGCCAATTTAGGGTTCTCTTTCATCCCAATGTTTACTTCACGCAGTTTGAGAGGCTTAGTGACATCCACTTTCCTTAGTGGAGGTCCTTCAACGGCGCGCTCCCCTTTCGACTCCGGGATAGAGACAGACCACAGATCATCTTCACCTTCCTTACTTTCCAAGCTGCGGCAGTTGACAATATCCTGCATTTGCGTTTCCCATGTCGGCGTTCTGAATACTGCAGAAGAGCTGGTCTTGCCAAACACGAACGTATCTATGTCTTGCAGAGCTTCTTCAAGTGCCTCGGAACCCCATATCAATCCAAATGTTCCTGTAAAGTCATTCTTCAAAGTTTCCCAGTGGCGGGTGCGCTGATGTAGCTTCGCATCCAGGTAACAGGTAGTGGGGATTGGACCTGACACGTGAATGAATAAGTGAACCCACTCCCCTGTAGTTCAATCGTCCCACGCCTCCATCCATGCAACCACGTGTTCATGTGGATCCCCTGAGCCAAAGAATAGCTTGACCCGTACCTCTGCTCTGGTCTCAAATCGCAATAGCATCCTGCCCCGACAATCCTCCCATGTTGGGAACACTTCCTTATGCGTCTCCCACCGTCGTGCAGGGGTTGCACACATTGCTAGGTAAGGGCCCATAACCTTCGTTCCCTGGGAACCTCGACTTCAAATGCCTGTAGAAAGTCCCTAATATTATCAAACCCATTGAAATAAGGTAGATCTCTTACCTCTAAGGAGATGCAGTGGAAGTTCTTCGTGATTCGAAGACATCTCAGTGCATAGACATCATGTAACCAGTTTTGCAAATTCTCCATCTCCCCATTAGCGTTAGAGAAACCTTCGCTGTCGTTTTCCCAGAAAAGTACCCCCTCCGCCGTGGGGTTGATATAGTCTTCATCTCGCGCAGTCAACTTATAGATGTGATCTACATCCTCTTCATCACACACTGGTTCTGTGTATCGTTCACCCTCCATCGGATCTAATGGTACTAATACCCTTGTACCGTTATTCTCGAATACCATGCTTCTCTTATTTAGGTTAATGATGCCTCCCGTATCAATGGCCCAATCCAAGCCTAGGAGCGCATGGTAGGGGTTCGCATCTTCGACAATCTGAATTACTTCAAATTCAGCCCGAACCTTAACCCCTGCGATATCCACCATAGTCTTCGATAGTCTTCCTAATGGAATGATCTTTTGTTGATTGGCCATACAAAGCTGGATAGTGGACTATTCCAACTTAGGTTCCCCCATGTGTTGCCAAGTTTGTTTTGGTAATACATTCGCGTCCGACCCTAGGTCAAAATAACCTGATCCATCTCGTAATCACTGATCTGCACAGTCAAACGCATCTCCCTGCCGGTGCGTTTCTTATACCTATAAAGTTTATGTACGTCCTTGATTTCCGGAGGGAGGATAGGTTGTGTAGCGCAGCTATCTATTAATGCCTGAAGATTTTCCACAACCCTCGGGTTGCGCAACAACTTCATACATGCTTGTAAAAAGGGTTTGACCTCCTCATCTACCTTGAGGTCCTTAGGCGGCTACGAAGTAGATGCCTCTGCCTCGACAAAGTCCTTGCGAGCTGCGACAAATGTTTCTTTCTCCTTCTTTAGATCCAACCCTTCCTGTTTACTAACTTCTGGTCGGATCAAAGGCTCGATTGTAGTTTTCTCCTTAGGCTCCCTGGTGGCCATCCCACTGCATGTTACGAAATTTATGCTTAGACCTTTGTCTCGTAGTTCGGCCTTAACCCTCTGCACATTCTGCGTAGGTGTCGACTGCTTTTCCTGCATCTTCGCTATCAAGACTAGACAGTCTTCAATCGCATGGTCTAGCTGCCTGCAATACCGGCAGGTCTGTCTGGGTTTGGATAGTCCTTGGAAAAGTGCCCTACCTCTCCATAGTTATAATAGATGAGTTGCCCTCGTCCCCGACCTGCGCTTCCACCTCTTCCGCCTCCCCCGTCCCTTGCTGGGGAGCCCCTTGCGCTCGAGAGAAATCTAGGTGAAAATGGGTTTGACTGCACCCTATAGAGATTCCCTCGATCGATCATCAAATCATACGTCTGGAAGTTCTGTTCATCATGTCCTACCGACCTGCAGAACCTGCACCATTGCTGTTTTACTTCTGGGACGTACACAGCAAGGCGGGGGCAGTGGTTCATGTCATGCAACCCTACAAAACGGAAATCATTGCACCATAGTGCCGGCCCACTTGGTCCTGCCACTTCCCTAGGGTGCAGAGGACTAGGTCCCCTAGCCTACATGTAGTCTGTTAACAACGAGCAGTGATCCTTGGTGTGACCATTTATTCTGCAACGTATGCATCATCTTTCCGGGCTAGCCTCTGCACTTCGCTCCTTTTGCAGGTTCTGGTTCTCCATGTGAATTGCCTCCAGTTGTCCTTGGATCTGCTGGATGCCTAGCTGGGCATCGTCTCTAGGCACAACTTCTAACTTCATAGTGACCTCCAGGGATTTTTTTGGTGATTTGAAAGTTTAGTGACCCATAGGTACGCGCAGGTGAGGCAGAAACATAGAAATGAACCACTCCGTGTGCTGTTTATCGTCGTAATAAAATCCTCCTTCCCTAATCACCTTCTTCAACTGTTGATCGGACTCCCATACAGATTCAGAAGGCCCTTGCTTGAAATCCTTTAGATCGATCACTATTTGAGAGTAGGACTTAGGCTTCTTGAACTGTTGTTTTAAGGCATTCTTGATCTCTTCGATGGTTGAGTTGGCATGTTGTCTGATGTATCCCATGTACCAATCCAACGATCTTCCTTCGAAGGCAAGGGACAACTGCACCCTCTTTACTGCATCACTAGCTACGTTCTGCGCAATCCATACCAATTTTGCGACAAACCACAACTGCTCCATGTCCTCATCTCCCACACCCTTAAAGGTAGGCAATTTCATGTGCACAGCCATGTCATCTTCTGGTGGTGGAGGTGTAGGTGAATTATTACCCCTACGCTGGTTTGGAAGTTTTGTGGCTGGAGGACTCTGCGCAACTGCTTCTCTTACCAGGCTGTAGAAAGATCTACCTCCTTCTAGGTTGGTCTGATATTATTTACCGCTTCACGTCGTACTTCCGTCTGGATCAACGGTCATTCACTCGGTGTGGCTACACATAATACTTTTTTCACACAGTAATATCTTAATCAGCAATGGTAAAGTCTTCAGAAACTTACCCCTAAATCCATTGAAGAATATTCACTCTACTTCGGAGTAGGCGAAGAATTTATCGATGGCAAATTCCGTCAAGAATCCTCCTAGCATGCTGTCCACCCAGTGAGCTACGGTATGAGTGATGGTTTTATCAGCCTTCTCTAACTGCTGGATCAATTCTGGGGTCCACTGTGTGACCCGCTCGTCCTTCCAACACTTCTGAAATTCCACAAACCTTGCGAGCCACTCCTGGAGCTCGATCACAATAGTTACGAAGAAGATCTCGTAGATCTCTGTTGAAATATACCTGTTTTTTGACTCTTCGGTGGTCAACCTCTTACTACGGTTTTCTGTCACTGCGAATTCCTGAACTTGTCGTTCGAACCATTCATCTATTTCTTTTCTTTCAGGTTTCTAGTATGGCCTTGACATTACCCAATCTCTCTCTCAAAATGCTCCCCGTCCTAGAAATGGAACCATTTATTGGCAGGAGGGGTCCTGACCTAGGTTTGGAGGTTAAGGTTTTCCAACAAACCCCTATACTACTGGCCCTTTCGGCAGTGGCCTGCTTGCGCAGGCCAGAGTCTCACATGAAGTAGTATGGGAGGGTGCTAGAACCAAGTTTCTGCACTCTGGGAGAGGTTAGGTAAGTCAGGAATAGTTACATTTGACTTGAAAATTATTAGATCACATGTTACAGAACCCAGATATATCAGCTCCTCTGCATCCACGTGCGCAATATCATGTATAATTGCAACAAATCGCAGATATAGGAAAATAAGGCAACTATCGCAGCTATTCTTGCATCAAGTCTAAGAAATAGATTCAAATCAACAGTAAATGCAACATAAACACATGACACAGTTACTTGCAGAGCTCAATATAGAATTATGCATACCATAATAGTCCCAGATCACATTATAAACACGTAACACCAGTATTTGCGCAGCTTAAATCAATGACACAGAGCATACATAAATATATATCACAGATCCAATAGATTCAGAGATTTCAATAGCCTTCCACATTCATTAATCCTTCAATTCCTTTTACAATACCCAAAACACCCAACCTGCACACATAGCAGCAGGGTCTGCACACAATAGGACTAAGGATCTCCGCGCACACAGCTAGCAGGATTCCTTTCCCCAAAAACCCAAACAGATCTACTAATTCATAATTCACATCAATCTTAATCCTAGTTTGTCTTACAACTCAAAAAGGTTCAACTACTTATACTATTTTAGTCTACGTATCCAATGGTCCGCAAACCATGGTTTGCGGACTCTTGGTCTACCCTTGACCCACTTACAATGCATGGGGGGCTTTGACCCACCCCAAAACCCCTACGTTAGACTAAATATAATAAAAAATATACAAAAGTGGACCATATTCGTAGCTCTTGTAGGAGACCCTATTCCAACACTACTCCCTCAAAGTTGCTAATATTATTTAACCACAAGTGTTTGCTTCAATCCTACTAGAAAATTCAAATATATTGTTTCTATCTTACCATTCTCCCTTTTTTCTAATATTCACTTGCTCACTGTTGAGTTCAATATTTAACTTTACAAGAGTAACCTCAAGCTGGAGTGGTGTCTGAATGTGGACCTGGGCATAAGGCAACGAATCATTTTTCAACGATCAAACTGAATTTCTACCAAAAGATGTCTAGGACAGGGCCATTCACCATAATTCTCGACCCTCATTTTTAGTCTGCTTTATTTTTCCATGAACTTCGTTATCATAATAGTTGTAGGTGTTATAAATGGGATAACCACTAAAACACATCACATATGATTTGAGATTTTTTTGCTTGAGAACAACGTCTATATCTCATTCTACATCAGGGTTGTCATGGTATCTTTCCTCTAGATCTGCAGTACCCTCTCCAAATGTACCAACAGTGCTGTCTATTTCCAATTATATGTTGCCTTCTCCATCTAAAATAGCAAAAAATTCTTCAAATTATGGCCTCAAAGCTTCCTTTATGAGCTTGTAATTTTTTTTCTTTTTCTTTCATCAAATGTACCATGCAGTGTTGACTCCTCTTCCCACTTATCCTTTGCCAACCGTTTCAAGGACCATGCTTTAAGAAATATGCTAGACCATGAAGTAAAATTTAAAGCTACACCTAAATCATTGCCACAATTTTCTCTCTTATTATGCCACTGAATTCGGTTTCTTTATATTTTGGAAGTAGTTTTCATATTATTTTTTTATTTTGGCCTTGTGACATCTTACATAATTTATGTAAGTCAGGATTTTTCTGGAGTACCCATAATTGTGTATGAAAACTAATTCTGAGTACTCCATAAAAATCATGAGTTACATAAATTATTGAAATTATTGAGTGTCGTTTTTAGCTCCCCACTCTTATTGAAATTCAAAATGGATTTCTTGTCTACTAATCCCTTAGAGATGCTGAGATGATTTAACCACAAGAGTTTGCTTCAGTTCTGCCAGAAATTCAACTATATGTTTCTATCTGACCATTCTCTCTTTTTTCTAAAATTCACTTGTTCACTGTTGATTTCACTATTTAAATTTACAAGAGTAACCTCAAGCAAGAGTGGCGTCTGAATGTGGAGTTGGACACAAGGTAGTGACTCATTTTTCAATGGTCAAACTGAATTTCTACCAAGAGATGTCAAAGACAAGGCCATTCACCATAATTCTCGACCCTCATTTTTAGCCCGCTTTATTTTTCCATGAACTTCTTTATCATAATAGTTGTAGGTGTTATAAATGGGAGAACCACTGAAACACACCACATATGATTTGAGATTGTTTTGCTTGAGAAAATCATCTAAATATCATTCTACATCAGGGATGTCATGGTATCTTCCCTTTGGATCCGCAGTACCCTCTCCAAATGCACCAACAATGATGTCTCTTTCCAATTATATGTTGTCTTATCCATATAAGATAGCAACAACTTCTTCAAATTATGGCCTCAAATCTTCCTTTGTGAGCTTGTAAAAAAATTGATTTTTTTTTCCATCAAATTTACCAGCAGTGCTGACTCCTCTCTCCACTTACCCTTTGCCACCCTTTTCAGCCACCATGCTTTAAGAAATATGCTAAACCAAGAATTAAACTTTAAATCTACACTTAAAGCATTGCCACAATGTTCTCTCTTCTTATGCCACTGAATTTGACACCTTTATATTTTGGAAACAATTTTCATATTATTTTATTATTTTGACCTTGTGATGTCTTACATAATTTATGTAACCCATGATTTTTTTGGAGTACCCATACTTGTGTATGACAGTTAATGGCTATTCTATACTAATATATTGGACCTATGTTCTTCCAAAATTCAACGTGAGAGCTTTGGAAGTATTATTGCATGTTTCTGATATTCCTCCATAAATGTTTTTTCTTTTCATTTGCCACCTTCAAAATTAGAGTTCCATGATCCACATCAACAATATTGGTTCAGAAAGGAAGCTACGGAGGTACTTTATGATACAAATTATACATATGGGTAGATGTTTGCTAATTAGTTTATAGGCTTATCATAACTATGGCATATGACCCCCAGATCCAAACTAATGTGCATTTTAATGAAAATATATAGGTTGCAGATAAAGTGGAAATGTTGTTTAGAGAGGTTTTTAATTTGCTGTGTTAGATAAGACAGAAAATCGCCACATTTGGATCCTTTTATTTTGGTATTAAGGTTAATGAATCAAGGAGACAAATTGTAGAGCTTGAAGGGATGTTGCATAAAGAGATAGTTGAATTTGAGGGGATATTATAGATGTATATAAAGGATGTTTAATATAATTTAGGTTTTCTAACATGATATTATGCTAGAATAATATTTCTACTTAATGAATATTTCCATATTTGTTTATAGAAATTTCTTTGTTGGAAATAATTTCCTTAGAGTAATTCGTTATTTTAATGCAATTCGTCAAATTCAAATAGGGTTTGTTGCAAGAGGCCATCATTATTGACGAACAAGTTGCAGTACAAGGAAAATACCCTCTAGCGGAAAAGACCCTAGAATTTACAATCTATAAAGGTTTCAATATAATTTTTAAAATTCTAATTCTTTAAATGGTGCTAGCTTAATGGAAGAGCACCTGCGTTACAAGAAGGAGGTTGGTGGTTCGAGTTCATCATGCCCTGATATTATTAGGGAATGGCAACAATTAGTTTTTGGTGACAGATGCTCTTTTTACCATTACCAATGAGCTTATGGTGACATTTTTCGACCCTCACCAAAATATGAAATGGTGACGGTCAACGAATGCCACCATATATACGCATCAATAGTGACGGCCCTCAAAAGTCCATCACCATAAATCGTTGTTTTTGATATGAAATGGCGAGGGTCATTGTTTTTCATTATAGTCATTATTCTTGACATACCTTGATGTCACCAATGATCTTATCATGATTTTTTTTAACCCTGACCAAATATGAAATGGTGACGGTCAATGAACGTCGCCATATATATGCACTAATAGTGACGACCATGAAAGTTCCATCACAAAAAATAATTTTTTTTCATATGAAATGGTGACGGTCACTATCCCTCATTATAATCAATATTCGTGATGGACCTTGAATGTCACCACAACACATATTTTCGGTGACACCACCTTTGGTGACGTTCAGTTTTTTGGTGATGGAGGCTATTTTTCGTCACTATTACTCATATGAAATGGTGACGGTCACTATCCGTCATTATAAATCATTATTGGTGACGAACCTTGAATGTCACCACAACACCTATACTTTCGGCGATGCCACCTTTGGTGACGTTCAGTTTTTGGTGACGAATGCTCTTTTGATCCTCACCAATAAGCTTGTGGTGACATTTTTCACCCCTCACCAATGTCCTTTTTTCTTGTAGTGATGATTCCTTGGTTGAATATACAATAGGAGATAGAGTGGTTTTGAGCAACAAGCTTTCCCTAGGAAAAATATCTGTGTTGTGGATCGATTTGTTTCTTTCTTTTACTTGGTGTGATTGTGTGATCGTGTTTATTTTCCACAATTAATTTGTAGAAGGTTTCAATATCTTTCTTTAGCATATCGCATGATCGGATTGAATCCAACTTTCGAATTTGAAAAAATATTCTTTGGTGCGACAGGTGGATCAAGATGGCTTTCAATGGAATAAGATTGGAATATGCACTCAAGGGAAGTTCTAATTATATTGCATGGAAAGACATAATGGAGGCAGTTCTGGAGGACAATAGGTTGAAAGAAATTTATCGATATTGATATTCCAAAGTCTGCAGCAGCAGATGCAACTCTTCTTGATGCTTGGCAAAAGAAGGTTGCAAAGGCGAGGAGGATCTTATTAGAGGGATTTCAAGATCACATTGTCTCGAGTCTCCATGGAAAGGCGGCTCCATATGCAATGTGGAAGGCCTTGACGGATATGTTTCAGAACAACAGTGACCATAGAAAATTGGCTTTGAAGGACAAGCTTAGGAAAATCAAAATGGAGAAAGGCGACACTATTCCGAAATACTTGACCAAGTTCATCCAATGTCGAGATGAGCTTGGAAGTGTCGGGATTGCTGTAGCGGATGATGACTTGGTGAGCCTAGCACTTCTATGCCTTCCCATGAGTTGGCATAATTATTAGGACTCTGTCAATGGAAGGGAAAAGTTACCAAATTGGGAGCGACTTTGGTTGGATTTGGTACAAGAAGAATTCAGGCAGAATACTAGGGATGGATCCTCATCCAAGACAAATGATGAGGAAAATTGCGCCTTGGATGGTAAGGAAAATAAGGGGAAGGGAAATAAATCCTATTCCAAATCTGAGATCGGCAAAGAAGGGGAAGGGAAATAAATCCTATTCCAAATCTGAGATCGACAAAGAAGGCAAGAAGTGTGACATGTCCATAGTGAAATTTTTTCACTATCATGAGCATGGAAATTATGCCACTAATTGTCCACAGAAGAAGAAGAACAATAAGAAGGCTTCAGGATCTGCAGCGGGTGATGCTTTGGCTTCACAGCTCAAGTTGGGCTTCTCACTCATTGCATGCATGGTGTCTAGTGAGATGGGATCAGTGTGGTACTTGGATAGTGGTGCATATTTTCACATGATGGGAGACAAATAAATCTTTAGTAGCTTGGAGGAGAAGGATCTTCAGATGCACATCGAGATGGGTGATGACGGGAGGTATAGCACTATCGAAAATGGTACCGTTACTTTCCAAAGAAATTTAGGTAAAACTTTCTTATTAAAAGTTGTCACGCATGTACCAGGCTTGAAAAATAATTTAGTTTTAGTTGCTATGCTGGAGGATAGAGGATATTATGTTGTTTTCAATGAAGGGAAAGCATTCCTTCGTCACAAAGCCACAGGAAAAGTTAAGAAGATTGGGGTTTGTGTGAAGAACCTCTACAAAATTGATGTAGATGGCTGTGCAACATTAAAGGGTAAAGCAGACATAGTGGTGAGTCGGGCTGAGGGTGAGTTATGGCACAAGAGATTGGACCATCTAAACCACGGTGCTTTAAAGGTCATGCAACATATTTCTATGGGGCTTCCAAAGGGTACTCTTGCGCAAATAGACACATGCAACGGATGTACCATGGGGAAGTATACAAAGGCCACTTTTCACGAAAAGGAGAACCGAGGAGCGGAAATACTTGAGAGATTTCACTCAGATGTGTGTGGATCATTCTCTATAGCTTCTATAATAAAGCATAGGTATTATGTGATTGTTGTTGATGATTTTTCTAGAAAGTGTTGGATCTACTTCATGTAGAAGAAAGATCAGACGTTCTCAAAATTTTGTGAGTTCAAAGAACTGGTTGAGAAAGATACACGGAAGCAAGTGAAGGCTCTAAGGAGCGATAATGGTGGTGATTACATATTAATTCAAAAACTTCTATGCCAAAGAAGGAATTCAGAGAGAGTTGATTATTCCTCATAACCCACAATAGAATGGAGTTGCGGAAATAAAGAATAGAATAATTGTGGGTGCGGCATGAGCTATGTTACATGATCAGGGCCTACCGTTGCATCTATGGGAAGAGCCATGTAACACAATGCTATTTTTGAAGGACTGTAGTCCTCATTAGATACTTGGCATGAGTACACCAGAGGTGGATTTTTCTGGTAAGAAACCTGATGTTTCATATTTTAAAATTTTTGGCTCATCTGATTATTTCCATGTGACCAAATATTCCAGAAAGAATCTAGAACCAACAACATAGATTTGTATATTTGTGGGGTACACTAATACTCCCCACAACTATCGGGTGTATTTTCCAAACAACAGGATGATAGTTGTCAGACAGGATGTAAAATTTGATGAGGAAAAAGCCATGCGATTATCTCTTGAGAGGGAGCTTGATTTGCATGCAGATGAGGAACTCTTGGTTACAAAGTATGAGCCTCAAGAGGTGGAGCAGCCACATGTGGAGGATCATGGAGTGGTAGAAACCACTCATGTAGAGCCCTCCATCATACATGGTAGGAGGCACACCATAGAAGCTGACAGATTGAGACTTGATGTGGCAGAACATGTAGGAGCACCTACATCACTGCACAAAGACAGTCACCAGACATGTTTACTGGATACATGGATCTTATGAGAAAGTTTATTGTGATAGAACCATCCTCTTTTGAGGAAGCAGTGCAGCAACCAACTTGGGTTGATGCCATGGTTGAGGAGTATGACTCCATCATCAGGAACAGTGCATGGGAAGTAGTCCCAAGACGAGTCGGGAAGTCAGTGGTTGGATCTAGATGGATCTATAAGGTGAATCAGGTAGCAGATGGGAGCGTGGAGAAGTACAAGGCTAGATTTGTAGCCAGGGTTTCTCACAGGTTGAGGAGATTGACTATGAGGATAATTTTGCACCGGTTGCAAGGTACTCGTCGATCAGATCTATCCTTGCACTCTCAGTGCAGATGGGGTAGTAGATACATCAGATGGATGTGAAGACTGCATTTATCAATGGATTTATTGAGGAAGAAGTGTACATTGAGAAACCAGAAGGTTTTGAGACCTTTGACGGTGAGTCACATGTATGCAGAATTAAGAGAGAATTGTATGGGCCGAAGCAAGCACCTCGTGCTTGGTACACCATGTTTGATAGCTATTTCACCGGGTTGGGCTTCATGAATAGTGAAGCAGATGCGAACCTATACCAGATTGTGGTTAATGGTAAGATTTTGATTATCGTACTTTATGTTGATGATATTATTCTGGCAGGTGATGAGAAGCTCATAACTTCTTTCAAAGAGGATATTGCAAGAGAGTTTGAGATGAAGGACATGGGACTCCTTCACTATTTCCTTGGTTTGGAGATATGGCAACGTGATGGGGAGATATTTGTTTCTCAAGGAAAGTATGCCAAAGAGATTCTGGGGAAGTTCCACATGGAGATCTGTAAACCCATGGATACTCCTCTTGTAGGAAATTGGAGGAAGTAGGATGCTACTTCAGGCATGGTAGTGGACGCTACTGTTTATAGGCAACTTGTGGGTTCACTCATGTACTTGGTGAACACACGACCATACATATGCTACACAGTTAACCAACTTAGTCAAGCTATGGTTAAGCTGACCAAGCTCTTTTGGAAGGCAAGGAAGCATGTTTTGAGATATCTCAGGGGCACTATAGAGTATGGATTGTGCTACAAATATAAAGAGGGATTGAAGCTTCAAGGCTTCACTGATGCAGATTGGGAAGGCAGTTCATCAGACAGGAAGATCACATCAGGAGGGATCTTCAGCAAAGGATCGACAACATTTTCTTGGTATAGTAGGAAGCAGAGATCAGTTGTAGTCAGTTCATCCGAGACAGTGTACATGACAGCTAGTCAGGCGGCATGTGAGGCCATCCGGATGAGGAAGATACTTGTTGGTTTGTTTGGTTGTGAGATGGATTTGACGGTGATACATTGTGATAACCAGAGTTGCATAAAACTCTCTGTTAATCCAGTATTCCATGATAGGTCCAAGCATATTGACATCTGGTGCCACCATCTCAGAGATTGTGTTCAGAGACACATTATGTTACTTCAGTACATTCCCACGGAGGATCAAGATGCAGATATTCTGACGAAAGCACTCTCCAAGGGAAAATTCGAATACCACAGAGGTAGGATCGGGGTAGCTGATAATCCCTTTCTTATTCAGAGGGAGTGTTGAAATGTCAACAAGAAATGTGTGTCTAATTTAATTTTCCCTTAATTAAATTGGACAATAAATTGTAATCTAATCTCATAATCACTTGTAATAGTTAACTGAGTGTGATAGGCTCATTTAGCTCATGAAATTCGGGTTGAGGGTGGTTGGTGAAGCATGTAGAGTGATTCTATTTGTTTTAGAGTCGAAGTTGCAGTTAGTGTATTAGTTTAATGCATGAGAATTCAGTTAACTCAATTAATTGAGTTAAAATCAGTTTAACTAGTTGTAACTAACTGTTGCACTAGTGAGAGGTCAAGTGAATTAAATCAGATTTAATTCACATGCACTGATATGTCAAGTTCCTGATGATTTACTATTAGTAGCTACATACATGTCAGTTATGATGAAGACCCAGTTGAGACAGAGGTTAAAGGGATGTTAACTATCAGTTGTATTATTAGCAAATTGTCAGTGCGCAATTAGACACACATAGGATTTCCCATGAGCGTTGCACAATTTTCGAAGGTTGAAATTCCTAAATAATAGGGATTTAATTCTCTTATAATTGCGCAAGGTAGGCAGGCTGAGTAGAGGTAGGAGATTGGCTAAGTGTAGGTCGATTTTGTCCAGATTAGTGTGAGACAGTTGGTAGAGTGCAACAAACTCTTGTGAGAAGAGTGCATTGTATTGTTTCATGATTCCTTGGTTGAATATACAATAGAATATAGAGGAGTTTTGAGCAGCAAGCTTTCCCCAAGAAAAATATCTTTGTTGTGGATTGATTTTCTTGTTTCTTTTACTTGGTGTGATTGTGCGATCGTGTTTATTTTCCGCAATTAATTTGTAGAAGGATTCAATATCTTGCTTTAGCATATTGCATTATCGGATTGAATGCATTGGTATACATATTTTTTGTATAATTTCTACAGACTTAGTTTCCCAAAACTTACAAGATAATTGTTCCTCATGTATTTTTCCATGATAATGAATGTGTGTTACATTCCTGGTCTGAAATGGTCTTATTAATGTATGGGGCATAGCTTGTGATTTTATTTTCTATAGGATTGACTAATATGTTGTTGTCACTGTTTTAAAGGTGTTGGAACAATACATAATTGTCTTGGTTATGTTTTGCAATAGGTAGAATGGAATTCCTTGTATAATTATAATGGCATGGCTTTAGATAGTCACAAATTCTTAGTATCACTAATCATGTTTCTATGTAATGATGTTGGTAAATTGTCCTTCTCTAGGTTTATTTCCCTGTTTATTTCACCCGAATGACATTCCCAGTGTTCAACTATGTATGCCTAGGCTCTGGGGCATGCAGTCTATTCTCATTAAGCTCATTCATAAATAGATCATATTCTCTATGTTGTCATTGAGAATGCTTTATAAGCTTGGCAATTTTTTTTTATGATTTCAACACTTTGGGCTTGAGGTGGCATTGTATTTATTATATCTACACACATATAATGAGAATTGTTTCCGGATTCCACTCTGTACATATATATTTTGGTACTAGGCTAATAGTAAACTCTAGGTTGTAACATGGTAGTTTTTATGCTTTAGAAAGGTTGGTATGGAATGCACATTGTGCATCCTATTGGGAGACAACAATTTGTCTCTGTAATAGATTATTTATGTTAGCAAGTCGAGTCTTGGAAAGAGGTTCGATGATCACTCAATCCAAGTTATAGTAGCAAGGAAATGCTTGCATGGGAAATGCGAACCTACATGGGTGATGTGGCATTTTTTCACACTACAGTAGATATATCCCTAAAAGAAAATAAAAAATTGGACCCGGTGTCTTTAATGTACACGACAGTCAACGTGAATCAATGCAATCATAATTCAATAATCTATCTATCATGATAATGCCTTGGGTGTTTTAAAGGCCTCTTTGAAGGTGATTAAAATGGACTTCCCTGTAATGGGATGATACGTTCAATTACAGTGCCATCGTTCCATAGACACAGTCATTGTGGTGAATGGAATTAGATGGGTTTCGTATATCTCCAACTGTGTCGCCCAACAACACGCTCGTTGCATTGGTTACAAACCACAAGTAGTGAACGTTTTTAACTTGTCACGCACAACGATATTAATCCTCTATATTGATTGAGCAAATATAACCACTACAAATCGGGCGGAGTCGAGCCAGGTCAGGCCGACCCTGTTTTCGGGATTTGGACCCTTGGCAATTTATGCAAGGTTGGGCACAGTTGCCAAGCTAACGCATCGTGAGGGTGGTGACAGTGACCTCCAGGTTGGAGTAAGATGGTCAGGATTCAAAGCAAAAGGGAAACATCATGGATGCCGAGAGGAATTCAGACCGACCTTATGGGTATGCCGAAGGGTTGGAAGGTTGGGGTCAGACCCACGAGGTAGAAACGATAGCTGCTAATCGAGTCGGGTCCTGTTGAATTTTGCTTACCGTCGGACGCGTTGGCAACTGTGAACAGTCTAGAAAATTTATGTAGACGCCATGCTCGCCATAACGTTGTGTATGGTGTGATACATAGATATGTCCACATATATAAAATATACAACGCTTATTGAATACAAACGTATCAAAGTAATACATGGGAAGGGGCATATTTACATCTATACATATATAATTATAATATGTATGTATATATTAAATAACGCTCATCAATGACCAAGGGGTTGGATCTACGGCTATATCATAACCATGTGGTTGGGATGTCCCATCACATAGATGAATAAATACTAAGCCATATATGCATTATATGTATGTAGCCATAGAACCACTTTTGCATAGATAATATTAGGAGTCGTGAACATAACCAACAGTGGGGTGTTTATAGGTGGTAGGGAAGATAACCTATTAAATTAGAATCTTTAAAATAAGTATAATTTAAGACCCGAGAGTCCAAATTGGGAAGAAAATTATATCACTGAAAATGTCTCACTGATTCAAGTGCAATGGTGACATGAGTTTTGAGAAATCGTGAGAAAGGCAAAAAAAATACATCCTATTCCTTTAACTGTACCACAGTATTTGGGTAAGTATCACGAATACTTCACTGTGGGTAAGGTGGGGTATTTATAGTATAACCTTTTCCTTCCCAGTTTTTCTTAGGTAACTGCTTCATGTTGCATTATCGTGCAATGTGATCAAGATTGTGGCATTTAAAGAATTCTATATAATACTTGAATTAGGAGGAGCAATTGACATACACTTTTTGCTATTGAAACCACATGAATCTTGTCTTTTTGAAAACTTGTTTCTAGAGGTTTTATAATAATCTTTATCATAATATTTGCAATCCCAAGTAATAATCAAGAAATATAATTTGATACATGGATGAGATATATGTTCCAAAAAAGTAATAACCAAGAAATATAATTTGATACATGGATGAGATATATTCCCTTGAAGATATTCGGAAAATATTCTACCTTGGAGGAGGATTGATTCTTTATTTATGCTTATTTTTCATTAGATTGTTTCCTACTTCTTGATAGGGCTTGTTAAGAACATTAACACAACTTCCTAGAGTAGCAACACCTCTAATATGGCCTTCCTAATCTCTGTATTCAAAATTTTCCTCAAATTCAACCTTTGGATACTTGGGTCTTAGGTCTTAATTTTAAGGAGAATTAAATTTATAACCAAGACCTATTTTGTCGCATAGAGGTCTCAGACAACTAAGAATATTATCCAAGACTTGTGAGATCTTTAGGTTCTTATTGAGATTTTGAACTTCAACCCTTAACGAAACAACTTATTCATTAAGTTCCACACATTCTTCTTGTTTCTGCAATACCTAAATCTTCATTACTTCTTCCATTCTCTTTTCTTCTTCAAATTGGGATTTCAAGGAGATGATTTCTTCTTCTACTTTGATAAATTTGTGATCCTTCTCTTTAGAGTCTTGCATATTTTCTTTCAGTTGCTTCACCGGGGCATCCTCATTATGTTTAGATTCTTTTAATTGTGTCTCAAGAATAGAAACTTCATGATATTTGATTTCCAATAGCTCCCTTATTTATTTGTTAAGAGATGTGACATTTTCTAGCTCTTGCAGAGTAGCAATGAGCTTGTTGTATCTCAAGAAACAATCCCTTGGCTGTGGTAAGGAATCAATGCTTAAGAAATTTTATAAATTTATGTCACAATTACCATATCAGTTGGCCTTTGTTTAACACCCTTGGTATTCAGTTACTTAATACCCTCAATAATCTGATAATGAAAGCCTTCACAATGCCATAAACTGTTGATATTCGAATGGAATGAAAAGAAGAATTGTAAAGGAAATTCTAAATGATATGCTGAAAACATAGAATCTACCACTTCTAAGTTTAAGAGGAAATTCATGGAAAAAGAAGAAACTGTTGGGTGTGGACCCTGATTATCTTGTTTATCTTGTATCACAGCGTTGGACCCCTGTACCTTAATGGGGGCGGCAACGCTGCCCATAATTAAATGCTACCTGGGGGTCTAGGGGGGGTGGCTACGACTTTATGGAGCCCCCTCTTGGTGGGGGGTTTCGGGGGCAGCGCCTCCGAAGCTAAAAACAAATGTAAAATTGCCTTGTAAAAGTATAGTAATTTCTAGTCAATCTAGGCTGTTCATTAGGCAGATGATATGATGGTAGAAGTTATGTTTAGTTTAGGGTTTTTTGCCCTAAAAAACAACCCCTCGCTTGTATGAGGGTATTGTATTGCGGCTGTGGATTGCATGTGTATTCTCAGAGCAAGAAACATAGAGGGAGTCTATGAGAGAGAACAGAGGATATTACAACAGATCCGCTATAGGTTGTGTCTCTTCATTTTCTTGGATAATAAAAAGGAAGGACTGGCTGTTCGGGGTGGATGTAGCCCAAACTGGGTGAACCACGTATATCTGTGTCTCTCTGGTTTTATGTGTTTTGTGTGCTTGTGTTTTCCGCATATTTTATGTGTTGCATTGCTCTGTTATATATATATATATAATTTTCTAACAACTAGTATCAGAGCCGAAGGTCTATTTGGCTGATAAACTCGCAGGAAAGAAGGGTTCTTGGTTCGAGTGGGAGCAATGGCGGAAGATGGTAAGTTTAGGGTCGAGAAGTTTAACGACCAAAAATTTCGGCTGTGGAAGATGCAGATGGAGGACTATCTGTATCAGAAAGATCTGTACCTACTGTTGAGCGGAAAAACAAAGAAGCCGACGGCTATGAAAGACACAGAATGGGAGATTATCGATAGAAATGCACTCGGAACAGTAATGTTGTGCCTCGCGACGTCAGTACCGTTCAATATTTCGAAGGAAACAACAACAGAGGGTTTGATTAAGGCATTGGCGAAATTATATGAAAAACCCTCGGCCTCAAAGAAGGTATTTCTTATGAAACATTTATTTAATATGAAGATGTCGGAAGGTGGATCTGTTGCAGACCATTTAAATGATTTTAATACAGTTACCAGTCAGTTAAGTTCTATAGGGGTAAAATTTTATGGTGAAGTTAGGGCTCTTTAATTTTTGTGCTCATTTCTAGAAAGTTAGAATGGTTTAGTGATGGCCATTAATAACTCTGTCTCTAGATCTAGTACTTTAAAGTTTGATGATGTTGTCGGTGCTATCCTTAGCGAGGAAATGTGACGGAAAAGCTCCGGTGAGACATCGGGTAATGCTTTGAGTGCAGAGTCTAGGGGAAGAAAAATAGAAAGAGGAAAGAGCTTAGGATATTGCAGTAAATCAAGGAAAGGCAGATCCAAGTCCAGATCGGGGATAGTGTGTTGGAAATTTGGAAAGAAAGGACACCTGAAAAAGACTATAGATCTTGGAAGGGAAAAGAAGGAGACGCATAGCAAGAAAACAATCATGAAGCAAATGTGACATGTGATGTGTTACAAGATGCCTTGATTCTTTCTTTCGAAAATGTTACTGATTCCTGGGTAGTAGATTCAGGGGCTTCATTCCATACCACACCTGATAAGAAATATTTTCATGACTATGTTCAAGGAGATTTTGGACAAGTCCGTTTGGGTGATGATAGACCCTGTAAAATTGTTGGAATGGGTAAGGTTCTTGTAAAACAACAGAATGGAAACCAATGGCTATTAAAGGAGGTAAGGCATGTTCTAGATTTAAAGAAAAATTTGATTTCAACAGGGCACTTAGGCGGTGAAGGTTGTGTGACAACTTTCACAGATAAAACCTGGAAGGTCACCAAAGGAGCCCTGGTAATAGAAAAAGGCGAAAATGTTGGTACATTTTATTTATGCAATGGTATTTCTAACTTTGTTAATGCTTTAACTTCCAAAGGAGCAGATGCAACATTATGGCATCATAGGCTCGGACACATGAGTGAGAAGGGGATGAAGATTCTTCACTCAAGAAATTTGTTGCTAGGTTTGAAGAATGTTGATTTGGATTTCTGTGAGAATTGCATTTATGGAAAAGAAAAAAGAGTCAGATTTCTCAGTGTTGGGAAAGAAAAGAAGAGCGAAAAATTAGAGCTTGTGCATACAAATGTATGGGGACCTGCTCAGGTATCATCTCTCGGTGGCTCTCGTTATTATGTTACTTTTATTGATGATGCAACTAGAAAAACATGGATTTATTGTATTCAGAATAAATCTGATGTATTTGATACTTTCAAGAAATGGAAAGCTTTGGTTGAGATTGAGACAGGAAAGAAGTTGAAGTGTCTTAGATTAGACAATGGAGGTGAATATTGCATCAAAGAGTTTGATAGGTACTATTCAGAGCATGTAATTCGCAGAGAGAAGACAGTTCCAAGAACACCACAAGAAAATGGTGTGTCAGAAAGGATGAACAGAACAATCATGGAGCGTGCAAGGTGCATGAGATTGCATGCAGGATTGCCTTTACAATTTTGGGCAGATGCTGTAGATACTGCTGTTTATTTAATAAATAGAGGGCCTTCAAGTTCCTTGGATGGTGGTATTCCAGAGGAAGCATGGACAGGTAAAAAGGTAAACTACTCTTTTTTAAAGCCTTTTGGTTGTGAGGGCTTTGTCCATATTAATAAAGAAAATAGAACAAAGCTTGAGGCAAAATAAAAAAAATGTACCTTTATTGGATATGGTGTTAATGATTTTGGTTATCGCTTATATGATTATGAAAATCACAAAATCATTAGGAGCAGAGATGTAATATTCAATGAAAAGGTATTGTATAAGAATCAGTTGCAAGAAAAGAAACAGGAAAAAGAAAACAAAGAATACACAGTTCTTGATGAGATCACAGAAAAGGTAAAGGTGCCTGAAAATAATAATAATCAAGAGCCACAACAACAACAACCACCACAACAGCAACAGGCACCTCAAACACCTGAAAGTGGTGTTAGAAGATCTACCAAGATAAGTAGACCCCCTGAACGATACTCTCCTTCATTATATTATTTATTGTTGACTGATTCTGGTGAACCTGAATGTTATGAAGAAGCAATGTAGGTTGAAAGCAGGAAGAAGTGGGAGCTAGCCATGGAAGAAGAGATGGACTCCTTAATGCATAACCAGACTTGGGACTTAGTCAAGTTGCCTGCAGGTAAAACTACATTGCAGAATAAATGGGTTTACAGGCTGAAGGAAGAAGATGGAGGAAAACAGAGGTACAAAGCTAGACTTGTGGTGAAGGGGTTCGCACAAAAGAAAGGTATTGATTTTGATGAAATATTTTCTCCTGTTGTTAAGATGAATTCAATCAGAAATATCTTAAGTCTTGTAGCAGCGGAAGATTTACATCTTGAACAGTTAGATGTAAAGACAAAATTTCTCCATGGAGATTTGGAGGAAGAGATATACATGCAGCAACCAGAAGGATATGAGGTAAAAGGGAAAGAAAAATTGGTGTGCAGGTTAAAGAAGAGCTTGTATGGCTTAAAACAAGCTCCAAGGCAATGGTATCTAAAATTTGACAAGTTTATGTCTGAACAAGGTTATACTAGATGTCACTCTGATCATTGTGTTTATCTAAAAAGGAAAAATGATGGTAGCTATATTATATTGTTATTTTATGTAGATGACATGCTTGTTGCAGGGTCTAACATGCAGGAAATAAATGTGCTCAAAAGAAAATTGGCAAATTCATTTGCAATGAAGGATTTGGGAGCTGCAAAACAAATCCTTGGTATGAGGATAACTAGAGACAGGGAAAATCACAAATTAACACTGTCTCAGAATGAGTACATAGAAAAGGTGTTGAAAAGATTTAATATGCAGAATGCAAAACCAGTTAGTACACCTTTTGCTAGCCATTTCAAACTTAGTAAGGAGATGTACCCCAAGACCCAAGAAGACATGGATTATATGTCTAAAGTTCCATATGCATCAGCAGTTGGAAGCTTAATGTATGCAATGGTCTGCACAAGGCCTGATATTGCACATGCAGTGGGAGTTGTAAGCAGGTACATGAATAATCCAGGAAAAGAACATTGGATGGTAGTAAAATGGATTCTCAGATATTTGAGAGGTACCAAAAATCAAGCATTATGCTTTGGTGGTTCAAACATTGCTCTACAGGGATATGTTGATGCAGATATGGCAAGTGACAGAGATAACAGGAGGAGCACTACAGGATATGTATTTACTGTAGGTGGAACAGCTGTCAGTTGGGTTTCAAAAATCCAGAGTGTTGTTGCACTTTCAACAACAGAAGCAGAGTATGTTGCTGCTACAAAGGCTAGTAAGGAAATGATTTGGTTACAAAGGTTTATGGATGAATTGGGTAAGAAGCATGATATGGGCACGTTATATAGTGATAGCCAAAGTTCCATTCATCTTGAAAAGAAATAAGCATTTCATTCCAGGACTAAACACATCCATCTCAAGTACCATTTCATACGGTCAGTATTGGAAGATGGACAGTTGAAGTTGGAAAAGATACACACTAGCCAGAATCCTGCAGATATGCTAACAAAAGTTGTAACCAGGGAGAAATTGAGAACATGCTCAGTTTCAATTGGTGTTCAAGGATGATGATGAAGATGAGAAACAGCTAGGTCCAAAGAGGAGTCATTGTCCAGCAAATGAGGCAGCGGTGGAGTTGCTACAGTCAGTCTCCAAGTGGGAGATTGTTGGGTGTGGAGCCTGATTATCTTGTTTATTTTGTATCACAGCATTGGACCCCTATACCTTAATGGGGGTGGCAACGCCGCCCGTAATTAAACGCTGCCTGGGGGGTCCAGGGGGGGCAGCACCCCTGAAGCTAAAAACAGATGTAAAATTTCCTTGTAAAAGTATAGTAATTTCTAGTCAATCTAGGCCGTTCATTAGGCGGATGATCTGACGGTAGAAGTTATGTTTAGTTTAGGGTTTTTTTCCCTAGAAGTAAACCCCTCGCTTGTATGAGGGTATTGTATTGCGGCTGTGGATTGCATGTGTATTCTCAGAGCGAGAAACATAGAGGGAGACTGTGAGAGAGAACAGAGGATATTACAACGGATCTGCTGTAGGTTGTGTCTCTTCATTTTGCTGGATAATAGAAAGGAAGGACTCGCTGTTTGGGGTGGACGTAGCCCAAACTGGGTGAACCACGTATATCTATGTCTCTCTAGTTTTATGTGTTTTGTGTGCTTGTGTTTTCTGCAAATTTTATGTGTTGCATTACTTTGTTATATATATAATTTTCTAACAGAAACTCGAAATAATATGCTGCAATCATAGAATATATTAGTTTAAAGTTTCATAAGGAGTTTGTGAAGAGAGAAGAGATGAGGTGAAGGATCACAAATTAAGGTGATTTAACTCTTACTCACAGATGTAATTAAGAGACCGGCTGCTATATTACTTCACTTCATTCAAAGAGGAATAGAGATAGAGCAAAACAGGAAAGGCATATTAACATCAACAGGTGTAGGAAAATTGATCTTCTTTCATCAATTTCTTAGATAATCCAGTTCTAAACTAACAGTCCTCCAGAGGTCCAAAACTTGGAACCCCTTTTCTTTATTTCTATCTTACTTAAATACATCACAGTGGTTCGTAACTCCTGAAATTCTTGAAAAAACTCTTCGAATACCTAAATTGTTAAGATTACTTATGCAATCATACTTGAGAAAACAAATTAAAACTGGAAATATTTTAGTTTTGTTGAATCTGATGTTGCTAAAGCATCCTCCTGAAGTTCCGAGGTGTCCTTTTTGGTCATGATGCAGTGGCTGCACAACTCTGTAACGACGCCTCAGTGCTCGACTTGACCCATTTGTCGTGCTCCCAATAGGGCCACTATACGCTCTTTTGCCTGACTTTGCCTATGCCCCTGTGCTTCAAACGTGGTCAATCATATCACCCTCTACCCGACTCTACCTCTTCTCCTTTGATCTATGTCGGGTCACTTACTCGAGTATGTTTGCCACGTTCTGCCTATTTCTTCATTTCCAAGGTGTTTCACTGGTTTCACGTTATAACGCTCTTTTATTCCTCCGACATGGTTTAACACACGAAAACGACTTACTTCTGGATTTGAAAACCTTTGGAATTCACCTTTGAAACCGTGTCGCATCCACCTGCACATCGCACTTCGACACTTTAAACATTTACCTCTACACTTATTCTTTAAAACTTGAGATTTGCGATCGTCCCCCACCGCATCACATATCGCACTTCAACGCTTTTAACATTTACCTCCACACTTATTCGTTAAAACTTGTGATTTGCGATCAGGCCCCACTGCATCGCATTTCACACTTCGACGATTATAACTCAAACCCTTTGCACTTAACTCTTAAAACTTGCGATTTGTGATTGCGATCGGGCCCCACCACATCACATATCGTACTTTGGTGCTTTTAACATTTACCTCCTATGCATATCATTTGAAAGTTGTGGTTGGCAGTTTGAGATTTAATCTCCACTATTTATCTCTCCACCCAAGTTCTGCGCTTTGATCCCTACCGTCCGTTTTTCCCTTTGCGCCTCCTCCAAAACTCTTAAGTGTCTAAGGGAAATATGCCATTTCTCTATCTTCTCTGATTTGAAATTAAAAGTTGTGGGCTCCAGCTATCACCATGTAATGTCTTCATTGAAACCTGAAACCACTTGCAGGGCACTTAAGCGGTTTTTGGAATTTGAAGAGAGTGTTCCCGTAGTTGATGTCAGCCATCGATTTGTAGGTGAGCGGATTTAACCAAACTGCTTGCGGGGGCATTCCTTATTATAAACCTTGTGCAATTTGTGCTCCTAGGTTGCCGTTGGATCTCAGCGCAATTTGAACTATTCTGCATGTGAATGATCCCGATTCGACCCACCTTCACATCTCATCACGTAATGTTAATGTACCAACATATAAATCAAAATTATTCTTTGAGATACAAAATTTTACCATTTCTAACATATATGATTTTTTGGTGTTTTTGAAAAACATTTCAAAGGTAAATGCAAATGAGCCACAACAAAGCTCATCTTGAATATATTTCAAATCTTGGTCCTTTGATCCATCTTCAACTGATTGACCTCTCAAGCTCATAATAGGTACACATATATGGAATATAGAATGCTTGTTGAATACAAACATATCATAGTAATACATGGGAAGGCGCATATATATATCTATATATATAACGTTCATCAATGACCAAGGAGTTAGATCCAGGGCGAGATTATGACCATGTGGTTGGGATGTCCCATGGCATATATAAATAGATAGGCTAAGCCATATATGCATTATATGAATGTAGTCGTAGAACCTAATTTTCATAGATATGATTAAGAGTCATGAACATAACCAACAGTGGGGTGTTTACAAGTGGTATGTAATATAACCTATTAAATTAATGAACCTTTAAAGGAGTATAATTTAAGACCCGAGAGTCCAAATTGGGAAAAAAAAAACTTCCAATTCCTCTAACTGCACCAGCGGATTTGGGTAAGTATCGTGAGTAATTCATTGTGGTTAAGGTGGGGTATTTATAGTAGAACCTTTTCCTACTCACGCTTGATTAAGTAACCACTTCATGTTGTATTATCATGCAATGTGACCAAGATTGTGGAATTTAAATATTTCTATATAATACTTGAATCAGGAGTAGCAATAGACATACATTGAAACCATATGAATCTTGTCTTTATGAAAAATTTATTCTAGAGGTTTGGGAATCATATTTGTCATAGGATTTGCAATCCCTAGCCTTATGCCCAAATTAAAAAATAAAAAACAATAACCAAGAAATATACTTTGATACGTGCAAGAGATATATTCCCTTGAAGATCTTCGAAAATCTTCTACCTTGGAGGAGGATTGATCTTTTCTTGATGCTTATTCTTCATTAGATTATTGTCTACTTCCCGATAGGGCTTCTTAATAACATTAACACAACTTCCTAGAGTAGCAACACTTCTAATCTGGCCTTCTTAATCTTTGTATTCAAACTTTTCCTCAAATTCTTCCTTTGGATACTTGGGGCTTGGGTCTTATTTGCAAGGAGACTTTAATTTATAACCAAGAATTATTTTGTTGCATGGAGGTCTCTAAAAAACTAAGAATGTCATCCAAGACTTGCAAGCTCTTCAGGTTCTTATTGAGATTTTAAACTTCAAGCCTTAATGAAACAACTTATTCTTTAAGTTCTGCACATTATTCTTGTTTCTTTAATACCCGAATCTTCATTACTTCTTGCATTCTCTTTGCTTCTTCAAATTGGGATTTCAAGGAGATGATTTCTTCTTCTACTTTGATAAATTTATGATCCTTCTCTTTAGAGTCTTGCATCTTTTCTTTCAGTTTCTTCACCAGGGAATCCTCATTTTTTTTAGCTTCTTTTAACTGTGTCTCAAGAATAGAAACTTTGTGATCTTTTCTTTCCAATAACTCCCTTATTTATTTGTTAAAATATGTGGCATTTCTTAGGTATTGTAGAGCAGAAATGAGCTCATCTTGAATAGATTTCAAATCTTGTTTCTTTTATCCTTATTCAACCGATTGACCTATCAAGCTCATAATAGGTCCATATTTAGAGTCAACAAGCACCATTCTTGTTGCATCCTTTTGTCCTTCATTATTTTTATGTTTGACTCTTTATAACGTAGTTTTTAAAGAGATATTTTCAGCTTCTAATGCCTCACAATGAATTTTTTCTTCTTTTAGCCGAGTCTGCCTCACTTCATCCAACCTTATTTCTTCTTTTAGTTGGGCCTTCAAAGTAGAAATATCATTATCCTACTTCTTCTAGAATTCATGTTTTCTTTTGTAATATTGGAGTTTCTCTTCTAATTGATTAACCTCTCTTCTTTAAGTTTTTAGTTCTTTTAGGGAACTCTTGAGTTCACCTTCATAATGTGATTTCGCTTCAATTTCATCTTATATTATCTTCTTCAATTAGTTAAGGAATATCATCTTCATTCTCTGTAATAAGATATGGGAACATAGAAGTACAATGACCTTCTTTATCAAAATTGAAACAAAATGCAATACCTAATTCTTTAGTATCCATGAGCATGTAGAAGGTGTCTTTTTTGGGATATGATATATTTCCCACATGATTGTATCCCTTCTTTTGTTTATATAACTTCTTCTTACTCTTCCCTTTATTGGTCATAGCTCCTTTGATCTACCTTCGAAAAGTTATTTTTTCCTTAAGGCACACACTCTGATACCATTTGTTAGACCAAAGATCACACTGAAGGGTGGGGGGGGGGGGGGGGGGGTGGGTGGGAGTCAGTGTGGTGGAAATTTTATCACTTCAAAACATTTTATTAACAAATAATTATGTCAAAATGTACTAAAAACACTATCAAAAAATGGAACAATGCATCTAGAAGCCATCATCACATCAACAATGCATCAAGAATCCATAACATGAACACAAGGGGACACAAGTTTTTACATGGAAATCCTTATGTGAGAAAACCACAAATTATTCTTCTCTTCTTCAATTCATTACATAGATTTGCAGTTACTAACCTAACAGAGGCACCCACCCCCAAGATATGAAACAAACTACTTGTGGTAGGCTACAACCTGATTGAGACACCAACCTCGAAAATGTGTAAGCAATGACATGCAATAGGCTACAACTTAATTAAGGCACCACCACAGTGATGTGAAAGCTTCAAATTAAGGTAATCTCCAACCTTATTAAGGCAAAAACCTAAGTGATGTGCACGATTTGAATTTTCATAGGATACAACCTAATTGAGGCACAAACCTCAGTGAAGGAACCCACCTCCTTATTCAATTTATGTGGACCACTTTTCATAATATTTCAAACTAGATCCACATGCTCTTCAATCAATATAAATACTCAATCTAAACAAATTTTTGTTGTCATAATATTTTCAACAACTTGTCTTACCTTGTCCATACTCTATTCCAATGTCTTGTTCATTAATAGTGTCAAAAAACCCTTCTCAAACATGTTCTTTTAATATGTCCAAAACCAACTACATCTTTCTCATAAGCCCCCAAAACACATAATAGAGATTTTGATCATCAATAATGCATCATCAATTATTCTCATGCCTTCACAAGTGTTCAACATTGAACCTTTATCATCATGCTTCTTCCAGAATCAAATTTGGCTTTGAAATGAGCCCAGAAACCCCCCAAAACCATATAAATAAAAAATTAAACTAATTTTTCTACATAATGGTCCTTTCATGGCAATTTCTACAAACTGTCCTCTTTTTCGAAGACTTTCTACAAAATGAACACTTTTGGCTTCTTATTTGTTCGAAAAAATGAAACTTATGGGGTAAAATAAAAAATAAATTTGTTGACCCGATAATCGTTGGGACTCAAACATGTGACCTCAGCTTATACAACACGAATTCGCTATCAACTGAGTTACAAAATGTTGCTTATGGTACCATGCTCTCAAATTAATATTTTTATGGATGAGCTAGAGGGAAATATTTGAACCTGTGGCATGTCAACATTCAACCTCCACGTCAATCCTTTGCTTATTGTATATCCATGTGTCAGATGAGGTGTTTGTGGGGTTTTTTGTCATGGAAAATGATACCAATCCATGTATATATCATGTTGTAGTTTGCGAGATCTACTAATGTGGGATATCCTTAACCAACCCCTGCGATACAATGTCAAGCATTCAAAGAGAGCAATGATTGTTCCCATGGTCGATCCACATGCTACCTTCTCAGAGTGATCTGGTTCCAATTTCACCATAGATATATTTGTATTGTAAACATGTCAAAATAACCATTGTAGCACATAATTAAACTTTAAAATATGCTTCTATGCATTTGACCTTTGCTAAGATAATAAAATACAATGCATATATATCTAAAATCAACCAAACCAAACATTAAATTTTGCTTCCAAAAAATTGACCTTTCCTAAGATAACGTTCAAATATATATATAAAATTTTCTAGACCAAACATTAAACTTTGCTTCTAGACATTTGACCTTCGCTAAGACAGTGAACGTCACCACATATATGTAAACTTAGGTAAACCAAATATTAAACTTCACTTTAAGACATTTGACCTTTGTTATGTTGCATATAACTTGAATTTAAAAACCTTAGTCCTAAGTCCATGCGTCCAAACTCAAAATTAATAATTCGCCAATCCTATAACTTGTTATTCATTCACTCATCAACATTGTTTCTCTCTAGAGCATTGGGTCATATGATATATATATATATATATATATATATATATACTTATGCATGTGGTCCCGAGGGCCGACCAGAGGCCTTTGATTATGTTATCAATTCCGTAAATCATGTGACATTCTAAGTTGACAATATGATTAGGGGTGGAACCCAAAGACATTAACACTCATTCCAATGTGACCCAATCCCTAGTGGTCCAAGGTTGTCTAAATGATGAGTTAAACATGACATCATCATGCCATGTGGAAGCCTGTGAGGGGTGCCACATGTCACCTTCTTTCAACCTTTTTACCAATCATAATGCCCCATTTGTGCATGCCATGTGGTAGTACCTGGTGGAGTGGAACCACATCACCCTATTGACATCATCTAAAGATGTGTGATGCCACGTATTTTCCACCTCATACATGCTACCACATCATTTCTTTTAATTAACCATCATGTGTCAGAGTTTCCACGTCATGGATGATTGTGCAAGAGGGCCATGTTTCATCTGAATGAAGATTCCACACCATCACTACTGCATAATCACTTTTGTCCAATAAATTTATGTCACGTGTCAATGTCTCAATGTTCCATTGGAGATAATTAATTTCCATGCATGTTTTCTATTAATCCATTATTCACATTTTGATTACCGTTAGATTTGATGGAAGATGCACATTATTTAATTGCATTAAACACTGTGCAAGTTAGCATGCCTAAAGCCATTGATTGACCTGCCAATGATGGATCCATCATCGAAATGTGTAACCTTTAAAAAATTTGGTGACTTGAGTTTGGGCCTCATAGTTTAGGTCATTTACTAATGTTGATCTTAAAATGGCCATAACTTCTCATTTGGGAGGTGTTTTTTAGAGTGCGATATATTGTTGTAAAGGTCTCAACAAGGACTAACCAACCATACCATCCATAGAGTCATTAGGACATCATAAATTTGACAAAAATATCAAGAAAACTTATACCTCTTTGAATCTCTTGATGATGGCATGCAAGAGTTCTAGCTATCATAATACTTCCTTTCATTCATGAATGACATCATTGTTGCCTTGGACATCCCTTTTGACATTAATGGCACTTGTTGTCATCAATTACAACACTATGTGAAACAATAAATTAATGTTGGATTTAATTAAATACATGCTTAGGGATTGTGGCTCTAGATGATGATCATTTACTTGATTTTATTACACACTTGAACTTTCAATAATTTGTTTATAATGAGGTTTATGATGTAATCAAATAAGGGAAATATATAATAAATTTAGCATAATGTGACATCCCTCACCTTACCCCTACATTTTTAATATTAAATTATGATATAAATGTCAGTGTTGGAACAGGGTCCCCTAAAGCTGTGAATTTTGTACAATTTTGTATATTTTTGGTATTAATTATTCTAGCGCAGGGGTTTTGGGGTGGGTCAAAGCCCTGAATGCATTGTAATGGGTCAAGGGTAGACCTAGAGTCTGGAAACCATGGTTTGCGGACCACAAGAAAGCGTAGACTAAGTCGTTATAAATAGATGAACATTTTGAGTCTTAAGGTAGGCAAGAATTAAGTCTGATGCTAAGTGCAAATTTTTAGATCTGTGTTGGGTCGTTTGAGTAAGGACTCCTGCTGGCTGTGTGCGCGGAGATCCTTAGTCCTGCCTTGTGCGGACCCTACTAGCTATGTGTGAGGCTATGTTTGGATTGTAACTGGGTTTCTGGATGCTAATATATGCAGATATAGGTAAAGTATCTCTGTGTTATCTGATCTGATGTGTTACTGCTGATGCGAACCCTTGGGATCTGTTGGAGCTACGAATACAGTTGTGTTATCTGTTTATGCTGCGAGTATGTCTGTGTTATGGTATGGAGTGTATCTTTAATCTGTTATTGATGTGTTTATGATATTATGTACTGATAACTGATATGCACATGGATGCGAAGGTAATAACTAGGTTTGTGCATGGTAATAGCTCTGTTACGATTAGTTGCGGATTATACTATTAAAAAACCCGCGAATAGACCTGTTATGTGCGAACCTGATAAGTTATGAACTAATATCTACTTGACTTACCTACTCTCTCTCAGGGTGCGGAAACCCGGTTCCAGCACCCTCCCATACTGCTTCGGGTGAGACTTTGGCCTGCGCAAGTAGGTCACTACTGAAAGGGCTAGTAGTATAGGGGTTTGTTGGAAAACCTTAACCTCTGAACCTGGGTTAGGACCCCTCAAGCCAACAAATGGTTTTTTTGCCGGGACCGGGAGAATTTTGAGAGAGAGATCGGGTAATGCCAAGGGAACATTGGAGACATGAACGGAGGGAAATTGAAGAGTGGTTTGAAAAATAGGTTTAGGAATTTGCGGTAAAAGAGAATCGCAGCACAAAATTGACAGCAGAGAAGTGGAAGAATAATTACATTTTCACCAAAGTATACGAAATTTTCTTTGTAACATTTACGAACGAGCTCCAGGAGTGGCTGGCAAGGCTCATATATTTCCAGACGTGTTGGAAGGACGAGCGGGTCACGCAGTGGACTCCAGAGTTGATCCAGTAGTTAGAAAGGACTAATAACACCATCACTCATACGGTAGATCACTGGGTGGATAGTGTGCTGGGAGGATTTGTGACAATTTTTACAGTCGATCAGTTCCTGTCCTATTCTGAGGCAGAGCAGAGGTTCTTCAAGGGTTTCCAAGGTAAGTTTTTGAAAATGTTTCCATTACTAATTAAAATATTATTGTGCAAAAATGGAATTATGTGCAGCCATACAGAGTGAATGAGCTCTGATCAGAGCGAGGGTACAACCCGAAGCGACAAGTACTACAGAGTCAATCAAGAAGGGGAAAGATCTGTTTACAGCCCATTAAGAGAACTGGCTACGCACAAAGGAAATAGCCCTCCTACGACACCACCTTCAAATCCGCATAAGGGTAAGAAATCACCCACACCTCCTCCTTCGCCGCCACCCCAGAAGTAGATATGGCTGTGCACATGAAGCTACCCACCTTCAAGGGTGTAGCAGATGAAGATATGGACCAATTCTAGTTTGTAGCAGAGTCAGTATGGATTGCACAGAATGTGGCCAACGATGCTGTAAAGAGGGCGCAACTATCCCTTGCCTTAGAAGGAAGAGCTTTGGATTGGTATATGGGATACACAACTCAGCATGTGAATCTGACCATTCAAGAGGTTAAAAATGCCCTAAAAAAATAGTTTTAGAAGCCTAAGTCCTACTCTCAGATAGTTAATGACCTAAAATATTTCAAGCAAGGGCCCTCTGAGTATGTATGGGAGGCTGACTAGTGGCTAAAGAAGGTGATCAGAGAAGGGGAATTTCTGTATGATGAAAGACAACACAAGGAATGGTTCATCACTATGTTACTGCCCCACCTACGCGTACCTATGGGTCAGAAAGCAATTGAATCGCAGGAAAAATCTTTGGAGATTGATATGAAGTTAGAAGCCACGCCAAGAGATGATACCCAGTTGGGAGTACAAAAAATCCAAGGGTAGCTGGAGGCGATGCACATGGAAATCCAAAACTTGTGAAAGGACTGAGGGAAATAAGCTAGCCCAGATGTATGGTGCATACGATGCACGGTATCAGGCCATACCAAGGATCAATGCCCATTGTTAACAGACTACCTACAAGTTGGGGGACCCATTCCGTTGCGCCCTAGGGAGACTATGGGACCAAGTGGACCAAAATTGTGGTGTGATGATTGTTGCGTAGATGGCTTGCATGACACTAACCACTGCCCCCGTCTGGGTGCGAATGTTCCAGAACTGAAGTAAAAATGGTGCCAGTTTTTCCGATCAGTAGGACATGATGTACATAACTGCTGAACTTATGATTTAATGATAGATCGGGGAAACCTATATAGGGTACAATCAGACCCTTCTTCAACAAGATCCCCCTCGGGCATAGGTGGCTCCCCAACTAGGGGCAGGGGAGGGGGCAGAGGTGGAGGCGTAAGTCGGGGAAGAGGACAACTGATTTGTTATAACTGTAGGGAAGTAGGGCACTTTGCGAGGGACTGCCCAAACCATACAAGGAAATATTGCAAATACTGTAGACAACTAGACCACGTGATTGAGGACTATGAAATTCTAATAGTAAAAATGCAGGAAAAGCAGTAGACACCTACGGAGAATGTGCAAAAGGTTAAGGCAGAACCTCGAGATGAAGGACCAAGCATTAATGTCATAAAATGCAGCGGCATGGCCATTGGGGGAGCTGAGGAGAAAGCTGAAACTAAGCCTCTTATCTGAAATCAACTATCAAACAAAAAGGTTTGGACCTACAAAAGGAAAAGGAAACCTTTGTCGCAGCTCGCAAAGACTTTGATAAGGCTAAGACATCTACTTCTCAAGCCCCCGCAAACCTCAAAACATATGACGAGTTCAAACCATTTTTGCAGGCATGTATGAAGTTGCTGTGCAACCAAAGGGCCATAGAAAATTTCCAAGCATTAATAGACAGTTGCGCAGAAAGAAATATTACACCCTTGGAAGTTAAGGATGTGCACAAACTGTACAAGCATAAGAAACGTACTGGTAGGGAAATGCAGCTAAAAGCGCATATTGGTGATTATGAAATGAATCAGGTTATTTTGGACCTTGGATCAGATGCGAATGTACTGCCCAAGAAAACTTGGTAGTGAATCGAAGAACTTAAGTTGGAATGGTCCACTATCCAGCTGCGCATGGCCAACCAACAGAAGATCATACCATTGGGGAGACTGTCAAAGATTGTGGTAGATATCGCAGGAGTTAAGGTCCGGGCCGACTTTGAGGTAATTCAGATTGTAGAAGATGCAGACCCCTATCCTACACTCTTAGTATTGGATTGGGCCATAGATATGGGAGGTATCATCAACCTAAAGAAAATAAGCATGGTGTTTGAAAATGAAGGCACGCGGGTGATAGTACCATTAGACCCTGCGGAAGGAGAATGATATACGGAGCCGGTGCGCGAAGAAGAGGATATGGATCACATATATAATTTAACTATGCAGGACAAAGATTGGATCAATCCTACAGCTAATGGTGTGCTTTTCTGGGAAAAAAGATAGCGAATGTTTCTCTGACTCCGACGGGGAGATGGAAAAATGGCAGAATCGGTTAAATGATGTATCTGTGCTACGATGTCTTAGAATCACAAGGAACTTACGATGCATCTCCTCAGAGCTAAGAGAATTGCCCTACCTTGATGGTTCTGGTAGTATTAAAGAGTTTTTGCGAGCATTTTAAGCTGAGTTTCCGAGAGAGCAAAGGTTATGGGCCCTTATTCTAGCCATGCTTGCAACACCTGCGAGATGGTGGGAAACACATAAGGGGGCGTTTTAGGATTTGAACCTCCAGTTCACTTGTGCGTAAAGACATTCCTTAGCCCAGGGAACCCACGTGAGCATTTGTTCACTTGGATGGAGAAATGGTGTGACTGGACTACAGAAGAATGGGTTCACCTGTTTATCTATGCCTTGGGACCAATTCCCACCACATGGTATTTAGATACGGAGCTACATCAACGCACCCGCCGTTGGGAAACATTGAAGGATGAGTTTGTAAGGACATTTGGTTTAGTAGGGGGAACGAAGGCACTTGAAAAAGCTCTGTAGGAGATAGATACCTTATTATTTTATGAATCATGCCCTTATGCAGCATTTGGGGCACCTACATTGGAAACGAAGATGCAGGATATTGTCAACTGCCGAAATTTAGCAATAGAAGAGTGCGATGAAGATACAAAATATCTCTATCCCAAAGTCAGAGGGAGAGCGCGTAGTTGCTGGGCCCCCACTACAAACTGTCGATGTTGCTAAACCTATGAAGCTGCGAGAAGTCAACATTGGCATAGAAGAGAAACCTAAGTTGGCTAAAATTGGGGACTCCTGGGATGATGATACAATAGGAAAAGTGGCAGAACTGCTCACGAAATACCAGGACTTATTCCCCACAAAGTTCTCAGAACTCAAGGGGATTACAGGGGACCTAGGGGTCATGCACATCACTTTAAAACCAGATGCGCGCCCTGTGAAGCAGTTTCCTTATCGGTTGAACCCTAAGTATAAGCAAAAGGTTAAGGAATAAATTGATAAAATGCTCACCACAGGTATCATCGAACCGGTCGAATAATCAGACTGGGTAAGTTCGATGGTGGTTCAGGAGAAAAAGACAAAGGGGGAGATACAAATATGTATTGACTTGCGCAAATTGAATGATGTATGCGTGCATGATCCCTTTCCTACACTGTTCTCCAATGAAATCATTAATAGCGTAGGTGGGTAGGAATCATACTCATTTACAGATGGGTTCTCAAGCTACCATCAGATCAGGATCGCACCTAAAGATCGTAGCAAAACTACATTTTCCACTGAATCGAGATCCTTTCAATATATCGTCATGCCATTTGGGCTCAATAATGCCCCTACCATAATTTCTTGGGTGGTGGTCGTAGTATTCAGAGAGTTCATCCATAAGTTTTTGGAGGTATATTTTGATGACTGGACTGTCTTCGGCTTGGTGAAGAAGCACGTCTCGAACCTGCACATGATGTTGGATGCCTGTAGGAAGCACTAGATTTCCATGAATATCAAGAAGTGGATATTCTGCATACCCTTTGGAATCTTGCTCGGGCACATAGTTTGTCCGCAAGGATTGATGGTTGATCCTGCCAAAGTCGTAGTTATCATAAACCTGGCAGTTCTGACAACTGAGAAACAACTTCGTTCGATCCTCGGACATACATGCTACTACAGGAAGTTCATTCAAGGGTATGTGCTAATCACAACGCCTATGGAAAAATTTCTTAAGAAGGATGTTTTGTTTTTTTGGGATGACGAGTGTCAGAAAAGCTTCAATCTACTCAATGAGAAGATGGTCTCTGTGGCTATTCTCATCTTTCTTGATTGGGAAAAGGTATTCCATGTTCACATAGATGCATCAGAGATCACCCTGGGAGCGGTCCTTACGCAGCTTGGAGATGGAGACATTGATCATCCTGTTGCGTTCGCTAGTAGGAAACTCTCTAGTGCAGAGCACAACTACTCCACTACAGAGCGGGAGGGATTGGCTATGGTCTATGCATTACATAAATATTGACATTATTTGTTAGGAGGGCACTTCAAAATGTTTACAAATCACTCAGCTTTGAAGTACCTGGTGAATAAGTTTGTGTTGGGGGGGGGGGGGGGGAATCTACTGATGGCTACTACTGTTTTAGGAGTACAACTTTGAGATCATTGTCAAGCTAGGGAAGTTGAATGCTGGACCAGACCAAGTGTCCCGAATTGAGAATGGCGAAGAACCGACCAACTTAGAAGAGGGATTTCCTGACGCGCAATTGTTCGCTATTAAGATAGTTTATGTGCACTTCTCCGACATCATTTAGTTCCTGACTACGGGCATGGCACCTGCGGAATATTCGGTACAATAGAATAAATAGTTGGTAACTCGTGCAACAGATTTCACCATCATCACAGGTCATCTATACAAGATGGGAGCTAACGAAGTGCTGTGAAGATACATTTTGGAGCATGAAAGGCACGCTATTTTGGTAGAGGCTCACGAGGGTGTAGCAGCAGGTCACTATGCAGGAAAGGCAACGACGCAAAAGATCTTCTGAGATGGACTATGGTGGCCTACCCTGCATAGTGACTCTCATGACTATTGCAAAGCCTGTGATATGTGCCAATGAATTGGAAGAACCTCATGCAGAGATGAAATGCCCATGCAACCGCAAATGGCCCTGCAAACATTTGACAAGTGGGCCATCGATTTTTTAGGGCCTATCAACCCACCAGGAAAGAAGACAGGTGCGCGCTACATCATAACTACCATTGATTATGTAACTAGATGGGCCGAAGCACAAGATGTGAAGGATTGCACTGTAGATACCGCTACGCACTTCATTTTTGAGCATATTCTGACTAGGTTTGGATGTACGAAGATCCTAACAAGCGACAGAGGTATGCACTTTGTTAATGAAACAATACAGGCCTTGACAAAAGAGTTTTAGATCACCATGCGAAGAGCACTCCGTATCATCAACAGGTAAATGGAGCGGTAGAAGATTTTAATAAAATATTGGAGCAAGCACCGACTAAGGTCTTAACGCCAATCACAACGACTGGGACGTGTGCATCCCGTTTGTTCTTTGGGCCTATCGAACCACCTGAAAGAAGTTGATAGGAAAAATTCCGTTTAGGATGGTGTATGGAAAGGAGGCCATTATGCCCATGGAATATATTGTTCCTAGCCTGCGCATTGCAGCCTTTACAAATATGGCGGAGCCTGATATCATGGAGGAGCGTTTAGCATAGATTGTGGCTCTAGAAGATCGCTTCATTGCTAATTTTCACCAACATTTCTAGAAGGCTCGGGATAAGGCATGGCATGATCGAAATATTCTACAGAAGACATTTGTGGAGGGAAAATTGGTCCTGTTGTATGATAGCCATTTTGCGAGACACCTAGGGAAGTTCCGTCAGCACTGGCTCGGTCCATATATGGTTAAGGACATTACTGATGGAGGAGCGGTTCGGTTAGCCACGCTGCATGGTGATATGGTACCAGGATATGTCAATGGCAGTTGACTCAAACCATATCGGATCAAATGAACATATGGTCGGAGTAGATGTATAGGGTGGGGTATGCCCACCAAGGCAGATAAGGGTAGGTAGGACCATTGTACGCATAGAGAGCGATCGCAGGATTGGAGGCCTAGAGAGGTGCACTGGGAGCGTAGGGGTGTGTTCGGAGCACAGAAGGTGTGCTGGAAGCGCATATGTGCGCTAGAAGCGCAGGAGGTACGCTAGGACTGCAGGGGTGCACTGGGCGCACAGGAGGTGCGAAAACTAGCCAATGGAACAATAATATCAGGTAAATGGAAAAAGTTACTGTTGAGAGGAGCGGGTGACCAACATTTAATGAGGTGATTTCCGAATATTTTTGACCATTTACTTGATGGTAAGTTCCAAATTAGGTTCACCCAACCGTTGATCGATCCCCGCGGCTATAAAAGTAGGAGGATAGATCAGACAAGGGTTCCGTATCTCTTGAATAGTTTGTACTTGGTGTGTTTGTCCTTGGAAAGTTTGTGCTGTAAGATTTTTTGTGCCTATTGCGTCCCGTTCATGTCTGAGCATCCTACACCCTCTAACAGTAGCAACCTTGAGTTCATTTTCTGCGCCAGAATGACGACCACTAATTCCGCTGAACCCTCAGAACCTATGACCTCGACGGAACAAGAAACCGAGGAAGTAGTGGAAGTTGAATCAGAATATGAAGAGGTTATATCTACGCCGAGTCAAGCCAAGAAGAAGGGGAAAGAAAAAGTGCAAGGATCAGGGAAGCCCACGAAATGGGCTAGGATGAAGTCCCACACCTCACCTCGAAATGTAAAGTCCCCACGGGCGACGGCTTAGGTAGGTTCGCCCAAACCAGTAAAGAGATCGCTATCTACTCAGGAAAAGGCCTAGATAGTCGAGCCAATCAATTGGTTACCACCTTTTGTTTGGCTTCGCAGGCCCTCGACACGCATGCCAAAGAATCTTGATGGCTTGCACACCTACCTGTAGATGCCGCTGGCTCCAGGGGAGGTCCCCATCATTGGAGAACCCTTTGGAAAACTCCAGAAGGTAAAATTCGATGACCACGACTTCCCCAATTTGGAGGCCTTCCCTGAATTGGCGCTGGAGCTCTACCTCGAAAGGGTCTTGGAATATGACAGGATAAATATTGTTCCGATGTGCTAGGTATGCGGATTGGCAGGTTTTGGGCTCTTAAAACTATTGAGGATGCCACATTTTGGCCACTAAAACATAACAGACCGCCTGGTGCGTCAGCTGCTTGCCTTGGTTCATGATGGCTGCCTATGGATCCAGGATTGAATCCCCATCGATGCCGTGCTTATCCATCGAATTTCTGGCCTCACCATGGAAGGGCTGGACCTTATGCAATGCGTCGGAAAGAAGTATGAGGGGAATATTGCTGACAAGGTGCGTGAGTACTACCATGTGGAGCGGAGCATGTGAGGCTTCATGATCAAAACCATCAGTGACCCCGACACGCAGATGGGTACCTTGTTGATGGCGTGCAAGATGATGTGCAAATTCCAAGTGGCCACCGTCCTCGAATACATGATTCAGTTGGCAGGAAGATGCGAAAAAGGGGTTTGTTTCAATTGGTCCCAGTACCTGTGCAACGAGTTTCTGGCGAATGTCTGTGAATCTTAGGATCAGGGTCACGCATTCTGTTACTCCTAGCTGCTGCTTCTCATTGCGTTGGTTGCCTGGGAAGCACCTGAGGACTTTTTCCTCCCTAAGCTCACCTTAAGCATGTGCGATGGGGCCAGATATGCAACTTGTAGGACTCTAAGGACATGCAACGCATTGAGGACAATCAAGTCTTCTGGGCCCTGTTTCAGAGTGGGCTCACAGCAACTATCAATTCCAGGCCGTGCTTGTCACCAACCATTTACGATAAGTATAAAAGCATCGCCACATTATAGGTAACTATGTGTAATTTATAAATCAGAGGCTGAAAGGATCTGGCGTGGGTTTCACTCCCCTATATGGTTGTAAATGAAGAGATTGAACGTTTAGTTGCACAATGGCCTCCGCATTGGAAGCTTGGCTTCAAAACAGGTGCGAAGGGCACTGAAGGAATGAGCACCATGAAGGTCACCCCACCTGTCATCACCAAAGAAACCGGAGGACAGGGCAAAAGCATGGGGAAGTGCGCAGAAGATGCATCGTAGAAGGGTTCGAAGTCGGGTAAAATTACGGGGAAGGGCGTAGAAGCAACATCGCAGAAGGATTCACAGCAGGATCTGGGTGCATAAAGTCAAGAGGCAGGAGGTGCTGACTCCCCTAGAGGCACAAAGAGGACTGCTGACCCTGTTAAAGGGCCACTAAAGAAGAAATGATCTCAGTGACCCAAACGTGATGAAGGTGTTACGCTGATAGAAGGGGACCTGGAGCAGACTGTAGATGCGGTTACTTTGGTTGTAGAGGAAAAAGGGCTGGCTCTAGAAGAGCAGCAGAAAGATATGGTTGACACCCTCTAGGTAGAGCTCCGAGCCCTGCAGTTAAAAACTAACACCTTGCAGACAAGTATGATCTAGGTCAGATTGGCCCCAACAACTAGCAGCACAGTAATCAATACGCCAGAAATCTGCCTCTACCCTCTTCCAGACGCAACCCTCATACTGAGTCCACACGACTTAGGAGTGCAAGTCCAGGTCTGCACGGAGGTGCAGTTGGATCTCGCTTGCTTGCCACATGAACCATTGTAGCTTCTTCACGCATCCCTGTTTGAAGAAATTCAACACAGTGAATGCCAGGTGCACAAGCAGCTCAGTACAACTAAGCAGATAATTGAAGAAAAAACCACTAAGGCATCCCAAGCTCAGGCTGCCTGTACCCTCATCTCCGTGCATCAGACAGAGCTAGAGCACTTAATCAGTAGGCTCTGCGCGGACGTTACTGACGATATCCCAGCTACTGCCATCCCCCAAGCCAAGATTGAGGGGTTGGTCACAGCATTAAAGGCCTCGAGGACCGAGATCCAGGTGGTAAAAATGCAAATGGAACAGCAGATTGCAGATCTACAGGCTAAGTTGCAGCCAGAGACACCTCTGGAGGTACGGGCTTAGTGAGCAACGCTGGTTACAAGGGCCACAAACGTGATCACAGGTCAAATTTCTCAGGGTGCCCAATTATTGGAAACAATGATGCAGCTATGGACCAAGGTGCATCGTGACCCTCTCCTACGCGAAATCAACCAAGAGTTGCGCTAGAAGGAAGAAGAGTTCGAATAAATGGAAGCCACCCTAACCACTTTGGTCCCTGCTCAGAGATTGGCTCGACTGCACGCCAGCCATGCGATCAGAGATGACATGGAAGCTCTTCGACAAAGGAAGAAGACATTGAGCGATCACCTCAACCATGGGAAGATGAGGCCCTCAAGTTATCCCAGGATGTTGATGTCATTATCAAGCATTTGAACCAAACTTTGGAGAGCATCACCGCTACTACCGAAGGCCCTACTTTACAGAAATTTGTGGAGATCACCCAAAATTACACTGCGCAAAGTGAAGGAGTGCTACCCCCGCTAGTGGATGCAATCAAGAAGCTATAGGCCAAGATGGAGAACCCACGATCGCAGTGACTCGGGACGAGTCACAAGATTTTGTTAGGGGACTGTTGAAATAGGGTCCCCTAAAGCTGCGAATTTTGTACAATTTTGTATATTTTTGGTATTAATTTGTCTAGTGCAGGGGTTTTGGGGTGGGTCAAAGCCCCGAATGCATTTTAATGGGTGAAGGGTAGACCTAGAGTCCGCAACCACAGGAAAGCGTAGGATAAGTTGTTATAAATATATGAACATTTTGAGTCTTAAGGCAGGCAAGAATTAAGTCTGATGCTAAGTGCGAATTGTTAGATCCGTGTTGGGTCGTTTGGGTAAGGACTCCTACTGGATATGTGTGCAGAGATCCCCAGTGCTACTGTGTGCGGACCCTATTGGCTGTGGCAGCTGTGTTTGGATTGCAACTGGGTTTTTGGATGCTAATATATGTGGATATAGTTAAAGTATCTTTTTATTATCTGATATGATGTGTTATTGCTGATGCGAACCTTTGGGATATGTTGGAGCTATGAATATAGTTGTGTTATCTATTTATGCTGAGAGTCTGTCTATGTTATGGTATGGAGAGTATCTGTAATATGTTATTGATGCGTTTATGATATTATGTACTGATAACTAATATGCATGTGGATGCGAAGTACTAACTAGATCTGTGCATGGTAATAGCTCTGTTATGATTAGTTGTGGATTATACTATTAACAAACCTACGAATAGAACTGTTATGTGCGAACTTGATAGGTTACGAACTCGGATCTACTTGAATTACCTACTCTCCCTCAGGGTGCGAAAACCTGGTTCTAGCACCCTCCCATACTGCTTCGGGTTGGACTTTGGCCTGCACAAGTAGGTCACTGCTGAAAGGGCCAGTAGTATAGGGGTTTGTTGGCAAACCTTAACCTCTGAACCTGGGTCAGGATCCCTCAAGCCAACAGCCAACATCGAGAAACACATCTGCATGATATTTTTACTAAGCATTAAAATTAATCAACTAACAACTGAAGGACAAGCCACTTTATGGATCCAAAGCTTGAGGAAAAACTAGTTTGATTGCTAGCATGCATTAAAATACATAGTCGACCACATTGAAGTTCTTAACACTATGAATAACTAACTCACCCACATGTGCTAACATATGTTATGAGATGGGATCATGCAGTGTGGGCAGAGGAACATGTTGGGGTCCTGAATAGTCCTCATTTTGACATCCTTTTACCATTTCGTTCATATTTTTCATGCATTCTCTTGCTACATTTCCAAGCTATAAGGTCATCTAGGTCATGCTCAGACGTAATAAAAGGTATCATTCATTCATAGCTTGTGTCTATAGTTTATTTTTGAAAATTGATTGAAACACTATTACGGTTACTAAAAAGCTCATATTTTGTAGCTAACCAATGTTTCTACAGTTAAGTCCAAGGTTAAGCAGGTCCCAGCGAGATTGAAGGTGAACAAGATACATGGATGAATGCTAAATTTCGAGCACATGGATATCCACCTATCATGCCTATGTGGAAGATCATAGAGCTCGATAATTTGGCTGGTAAAATAAGAAGTCAACTCTAGTTATAAAAGTATATCCTCAAGTAGAATTTTAAGGCATGTAGTTTCATCATCAAACGAGCATGGAATCAAGCGAGTGAGATTTGGATTTAAAGTTGATGATGTGTTGATATGAAATATTCTCATGATTTTTTCTTCTAGTAGAAAATCATGAGAAGCATATTTCCTATTTCAATTATAACATTTTATTGTCAATCAAAGAACTAGTTTCTTGACTTGTATTTCTTTGCAATTGTTAGTCTAGAGATATTATAAATTGCTTTGAAAGAAAAGACAACACGTCAATTATTGTAATTTGTAATTTTTGTTATCATTAGAGACTCATTTTTTAGTAATATAATTACTTTGCTCTTAACAATATTACACATGCTTTGGTGATTTGATTTGTTGATCTGAGTTCAAACTTCGCTTGCACTCAATAGGAGGCCCCCCTTGAAGAATTGTGAGATTGTATAGTTTTGTTAATTTTGTTATTTTCTGAGCAATAATTTTACTCTTTTTTTTTTTTTTTGAGTTAGATATTTCATGTTTTTTTTTTTATGCCTGGTTTATTTCATTGTCGATTTGAATACAATAGGTTGAGCACTCAATTAAAACCGAAAACAACAAAACATTTCTCTCATCAATTTGCTTGTTTCAATTCATAGCTTAGTATAAGATTTAATTCCAGTATTTGGATTGGTTCTAGTTAAGATGGTGCACATTAGTAATCTTTAAAGACTTTTATTTCTTTTCAACTTGATTTCATTTTTTTCTCCTTAATCATATTTAGAATTGATTTCAAAGCATTTAGATTTATTTTGAATCGATTAGTGTAAGATTTTAATTCTATTCATTAGAATAACATTTAAATTATGTTTATTAGTGTAGCATTTCAATTCTATTCATTATATTAGAATTTAAATCTTTCTCATTAGTATAGATTTTGATTTTTGTTCATTAATGTAGAATTTCAATAACATAGACTTTCCATTTTGCTCCTTAGAGTAGGTTTTCAACTTCATCTCTTAGAATAGTTATTTTGATTCATTGCATTTGAGCATAAGTTGTTTTGAAGTTTATCTTAATTCTAAAGTCTTATAGAAATAACATGTGCATACACTTAATAAGAATTAGTCTCGAATAGATGAGATTTATAATTTGTCTTTAAATTTGATCAGAATTAAATCTTTGTAACAACGTCCTCCCACATTTACCCAAGCTAATGTTAGAAAATTAAATATTACAGAGCAATGCAACACATAAAATATGCGGAAAATACAAGCACACAAAACACATAAAACCAGAGAGACACAGATATACGTGGTTCACCCAGTTTGGGCTACGTACACCCCGAACAACCAGTCCTTCCTTTCTATTATCCAGCAAAATGAAGAGACAAAACCTACAGCAGATCCACTGTAATATCCTCTGTTCTCTCTCACAGTCTCCCTATCTGTTTCCTGCTCAGAGAATACACATACATTACATAGTCGCAATACAATACCCTCATAAAAGCGAGGGGTTGCCTTCTAGGGGAAAAAACCCTAAACTAAACATAACTTCTACTGTCAGATCATCCGCCTAATGAACGGCCTAGATTGACTAGAAATTACTATACTTTTACAAGGAAATTTTACATCTATTTATGGCTTTGGGGGCGCTGCCCCCGAAACCCCCACCAGGGGACCGCTGGCCCTCGGACCCCCCAGACCCCGTGGGGGGGACAAGGCCCCCCGCACCCCCCCGCGTGCAAGGGTGTACAATTTTCCTGGGGTATACATCCAGCTAAAACAAGGATCTCCGAATCAGGACGAAAATCAGGCTCCACACCCAACAATCTCCCACTTGGAGACTGATTGTAGCAACTCAACCGCTACTTCATTTGCTGGACAATGAATCCTCTTTGGACCTGGCTATTCCTCATCTTCATCATCATCCTTGAAGACCAATTGAAACTGAGCATCATTCTGGCTAGTGTGTATCTTTTCCAACTTAAACTCTCCATCTTCCAATACTGACCATATGAAATGGTAATTGAGATGTATGTGTTTAGTCCTGGAATGAAATGCGGAGTTCTTTGCAAGATGAATGGCACTTTGGCTATCACTGTATAACATGCTCATATCATGCTTCTTACCTAATTCACCCATAAGCCTTTGTAACCAAATCATTTCTTTACCAGCCTCTGTAGCAGCAACATACTCTGCTTCTGTTGTTGAAAGTGCAACAACACTTTGGATTTTTGAAACCCAACTAAAAGCTGTTCCACCTACAGTAAATACATATCCTGTAGTGTTCCTCCTGTTATCTCTATCACCTGCCATATCTGCATCAACATACCCCTGTAGAGCAATGTTTGAACCACCAAAGCATAATGCTTGATTTTTGGTACCTCTCAAATATCTGAGAATCCATTTTACTGCCATCCAATGTTCTTTTCCTGGATTATTCATGTACCTGCTTACAACTCCCACTGCATGTGCAATATCAGGCCTTGTGCAAACCATTGCATACATTAAGCTTTCAACTGCTGATGCATATGGAACTTTAGACATATAGTCCATTTCTTCTTGGGTCCTGGGGCACATCTCCTTACTAAGTTTGAAATGGCTAGAAAAAGGTGTACTAACTGGTTTTTCATTCTGCATATTAAATATTTTCAACACCTTTTCTTTGTAGTCATTCTGAGATAGTGTTAATTTGCGATTTTTCCTGTCTCTAGTTATCCTCATACCAAGGATTTGTTTTGCACCTCCCAAATCCTTCATTGCAAATGAATTTTCCAATTGTCTTTTGAGCACATTTATTTCCTGCATGTTAGACCCTACAACAAGCATGTCATCTACATACAATAACAATATAATATAGCTGCCATCATTTTGCCTTTTTAGATAAACACAATGATCAGAGTGACATCTAGTATAACCTTGTTCAGACATAAACTTGTCAAATTTTAGATACCACTGCGTTGGAGCTTGTTTTAAGCCATACAAGCTCTTCTTTAACCTGCACACCAATTTTTCTTTCCCTTTTACCTCATATCCTTCTGGTTGCTGCATTTATATCTCTTCCTCCAAATCTCCATGGAGAAATGCTGTCTTTCATCTAACTATTCAAGATGTAAATCTTCCACTGCTACAAGACTTAAAATAGTTCTAATTGAAGTCATTTTAACACCAGGAGAAAATATTTCATCAAAATCAATACCTTTCTTCTGTGCAAACCCCTTCACCACAAGTCTAGATTTGTACCTCTATTTTCCTCAATCTTCTTCCTTCAACCTGTAAACCCATTTATTCTGCAATGTAGTTTTACCTGCAGGAAACCTGACTAAGTCCCAAGTCTGGTTATGCATTAAGGAGTCCATCTCTTCATCCATGGCTAGCTCCCACTTCTTCCTGCTTTCAACCTGCATTGCTTCTTCATAACATTCGGGTTCACTAGAATCAGTCAACAATAAATAATATAATGAAGGAGAGTATCGTTCAGGGGGTCTACTTATCCTGGTAGATCTTCTAACACCACTTTCAGGTGTTTGAGGTGCCTATTGTTGTTGTGGTGGTTGCTCCTACTGTGGTTGTTGATTATTATTATTTTCAGGTACCTTTACTTTTTCAGTTATCTCATCAAGAACTGTGTATTCCTTGCTTTCTTTTTCCTGTTTCTTTTCCTGCAACTGATTCTTATACAAGACCTTTTCATTGAATATTACATCTCTGCTCCTAATTATTTTGTGATTTTCATAATCATATAAGCGATAGCAAAAATCATTAACACCATATCCAATAAAGGTACATTTCTTTGATTTTGCCTCAAGCTTTGTTCTATTTTCTTTATTAATATGGACAAAGGCCTCACAACCAAAAGGCTTTAAAAAAGAATAGTTTACATTTTTACTTGTCCATGCTTCCTCTGGAATACCACCATCCAAGGAACTTGAAGGCCCTCTGTTTATTAGATAAACAACAGTATCTACAACATCTACCCAAAATTGTAAAGGCAATCCTGCATGCAATCTCATGCACCTTGCACGTTCCATGATTGTTCTGTTCATCCTTTCTGACACACCATTTTCTTGTGGTGTTCTTGGAACTGTCTTCTCTCTACGAATTCCATGCTCTAAATAGTACCTATCAAACTCTTTGCTTCAATATTCACCTCCATTTTCTGATCTGAGACACTTCAACTTCTTTCTTGTCTCAATCTCAACCAAAGCTTTCCATTTCTTGAAAGTATCAAATACATCAGATTTATTTTGAATACAATAAATCCAAGTTTTTCTAGTTGCATCATCAATAAACGTAACATAATAGTGAGAGCCACCGAGAGATGATACCTGAGCAGGTCCCCATACATATGTATGCACAAGCTCCAATTTTTTTCTCTTCTTTTCTTTCCCAACTCTGAGAAATCTGACTCTCTTTTGTTTTCCATAAATGCAATTTTCACAAAAATCCAAATCAACATTCTTCAAACCTGGCAACAAATTTCTTGAGTGAAGAATCTTCATTCCCTTCTCACTCATGTGTCCGAGCCTATGATGCCATAATGCTGCATCTGCTCCTTTGGAAGTTAAAGCATTAACAGAGTTAGAAATACCATTGCATAAATACAATGTACCAACCTTTTCGCCTTTTGCTATTACCGGGGCTCCTTTGGTGACCTTCCAAGTTTTATCTGTGAAAGTTGTCACACAACCTTCACTGCCTAACTGCCCTGTTGAAATCAGATTTTTCTTCAGATCTGGAACATGCCTTACCTCCTTTAGTAGCCATTGGTTTCCATTCTGTTGTTTTACAATAAATTTACCCATTCCAACAATTTTACAGGGTTTATCATCACCCAAACGAACTTGTCCAAAATCTCCTTGAACATAGTCATGAAAATATTTCTTATCAAGTGTGGCATGGAATGAAGCCCCTGAATCTACAACCCAAGAATCAGTAACATTTTAGAAAGAAAGAATCAAAGCATCTTGTAACACATCACCTGTCACATTTGCTTCATGATTGTTTTCTTGCTGTGTGTCTCCTTCTTTTCCCTTCCGAGATCTACAGTCTTTCTTTAGGTGTCCTTTCTTTCCGCATTTCCAGCAAACTATCCCCGATCTTGACTTGGATCTGCCTTTCCTTGATTTACTGTGATATCCCGAGCTCTTTCCTCTTTCCATTCTCCTTCCCCTAGACGTTGCACTCAAAGCATTACCCGATGTCTCACCGGAGCTTTTCCGTCGCATTTCCTCGCTAAGGATAGCACCAACAACATCATCAAACTTTAAAGTACTAGATCCAGAGATAGAGTTACTAATGGCCATTACTAAAACATTCCAACTCTCTGGAAATGAGCACAAGAATAACAGAGCTCTGACTTCATCATCAAAGTTTACCCCTACAGAACTTAACTAACTGGCAACTGTACTGAAATCATTTAAATGGTCTACAACAGATCCACCTTCCGACATCTTCATATTAAATAGTCGTTTCATAAGAAATACCTTATTTGAGGCCGAGGGTTTTTCATATAGTTTCGCCAACGTCTACATCAAATTCTCTGTTGTTGTTTCCTTCGAAATATTGAAGGCGACTGACGCCGCAAGGCACAACCGTACTATTTCGAGTGCCTTTCTATCGAGAATGTTCCATTCCGTGTCTGTCATGGCCGCCGGCTTCTTTGCTTTTCTGCTCAATGGTAGGTACAGATCTTTCTGATATAGATAATCTTCCATCTGCATCTTCCACAGCGGGAAGTTTTGGCCGTTAAATTTCTCGACCCTAAACTTAGCATCTTTCGCCATTGCTCCCACTCGAACCAGGAACCCTTTTTTCCTGTGAGTTTATCAGCCAAATATACCTTCGGCTCTGATAGCAGTTGTTAGAAAATTAAATATTATAGAGTAATGCAACACATAAAATATGCAGAAAATACAAGCACACAAAACACATAAAACCAAAGAGACACAGATATACGTGGTTCACCCAGTTTGGGCTACGTCCACCCCGAACAGCTAGTCATTCCTTTCTATTATCTAGCAAAATGAAGAGACAAAACCTACAGAAGATCCGCTGTAATATCCTCTGTTATCTCTCACAGTCTCCCTATCTGTTTCCCGCTCAGAGAATACACATACATTACACAGCTGCAATACAATACCCTCATAAAAGCGAGGGGTTGCCTTCTAGGGAAAAAAACCATAAACTAAACATAACTTCTACCGTCAGATCATCCGCCTAATGAACGACCCAGATTGACTAGAAATTACTATACTTTTACAAGGCAATTTTACATATATTTTTGGCTTCGGGGGCGCTGCCCCCGAAACCCCTGTCGGGGGATCGCTGGCCCCCGGACCTCGCGGGGGGGACAAGTCCCCCCCGCACCCCCTTCGTGTGCAAGGGTGTACAATTTTCCTAGCGTATACATCCAGCTAAAAAAAGGATCTCTGAATCAGGAAGAAAATCAGGCTCGACACCCAACAACTAACCGTTCCATCAGGGTAAACATATGGTGAAGAGTTAATATGATGTGATTAAACTCCCCAAGTACAGTTAAGGAAGTGGAATCTAAAAACCAAAACCAAATTGACCTTCCTCAGGATCTACAAGACCCCTAGGGGCTAACCAACCATTCCATGTGCTCAACCCTTAAGTGAACCTGCTCTTTAACTGAACTAGATCCCCAGTCGCACCCATGACAAGCGTTCAATGTGACTGAAACCCTCTGGTCACATGGACAACAAGGGCATCCATGCGACTGCAAAAATTTCCAAGTAGTTCTATGCTAGTGACCCTAAATTTTGAGCCAGTTTTTCAGGGCTAGGACTCGTGACTTTGCCTAGAACTTGATGAAATTCTCATAAATGATAAATAAAAAGGGTACAAGGCTTCTAATGAAAAACTTGAACAAGGACTTGACCTGACAAGGCCTAGCCATGATAGACATTTCGTCAAAAACATCATGAACATGTAATGTATAGGTCATAAATACACATCTCAACATAAGAATCACATACTTATCTGAGATTTGTCAAGAAGGTTTGATGCCCTCTCATAATAGTTGCATTATCATCTATTAGGTCATGCATTCATTGAAATTTCATTTACTAAACAAAACATGATGAGAGCCATAACTCAAGTATGTCATAAACCATGCTTATAACCAATAGAATAACGATGTTAGAGAAACCATAAAAATCAAATAATGACAAGCACATTTACTCATAAAATACAAGAGGAAATCAACTCTTATTAAGATATGCAAAAGGCAACCAAGTTAGGGACTTCCACGTACCACCCAACCATAGATTGGCTTGAACCAAATATTTATTTCAGCCAATCACCCCATGCCATATTCCAAGCATGATTGTGGAACTCACAACAAAACTGGCCATGCTTCTCAGGATTTACCGCAAATCTCGCCAAAACTGGTCAAGGATTTTTAGGCCCGAAGCAAGAAACTATACAAATAGGCTTTACTATATATCCCGCGCCAAGGGATTCCTAGGCCCAAATAAGAAACATATACTACCCGACTTTACCACAATCCCACCACATACCAGTCTAGAGATCACTAAGCCTATACAAGCATAGATGCCTCTAGATCTCTCCACCTAAACCGTGAGGAATTTTTCCATCTCCACCCTCTAGGATTTAGCATATATATTGTCATTTAATAGTCAAGGATTCCTATGCCCAACAAGGGTATAGAAAACTAGGATTTACCACAATCCCACCTTTATCGGTCCAGGGATTCTAGGCCTTGTGATTTTTCCTGAGACAACCCTACTCAGTTTCAAAACCATCCGACAATCTAGCTCAACCAAGTAAGAGAAACCCCATCACACAATGGCTATCTGGAAATGGAAAGGAAAGGCTGAAAATCACTGTCACACTTGGAAAAACCAATGCCAATGATAACAACAAGACAAAATATGTTGAAAATGGCAACAAGAAATATTGAAAATGGCACCCATGAGGCCTCTGATTTAATTTTCCCTTAATTAAATTAGAAGTAAATTGTAATTCCACATCACATGACAACTTGTATGAGTTAATTGAGTCAGGAAAACTTAGTTAGCTCAGTCAATTCGAGTTGAGGGTCAACTAGAGGCATGTAGAGTGTCTCCAACTTTTTAGGAGCCCTGGTTGAGTTTATTTTGAGTTGTAATTAGTTAACTAAATGTATTTGAGTTAAAATCAGTTTAACTAGTTGTAGCTGATGGATGACCTAGTAAGAGGTCCAGTGAATTAAATCTGATTTAATTTACATGCAATGGTCAATCAGATAACTAAAAATTCTTTATAAATAGTTTTTGCATGTCAGTTATAAGGAAGGCCCAATTGATATTGGAGTTAAAGGGAAGAGGACCATCAGTTTCATAATTAGAAAATTGTACAGGCCATGCATGAGGTCATCTAGAAGCCTTGGATGTATTGCGCAATAATTAATTGGAAAATTCCTAATTAATTATAGGGGCTCAATTAGCTCACGAATGTGTAAGCCAGGTTGGTCAGATAAAGGCAAGGAATTGGTGAAGTATTGGACTGGTTTTTCCTAGATGAGAGTGAGACAGTCTACAGAGTGCAGAGGTTTCTTAGGAAGGGAAAAAAAATTGTATTGTTTCATGTTCTTGAATTTGTGCAATATACAGATGGCGGGGTTTTTAGCTAAGGCTTTCCCCAGATACATCTTGTGATGTGTGATTGATAATTCTTTCTCTTACTTGTTTATGTGATAGTGTGATCGTAATTGGTTTCTGCAATTTGTAGAATTGATTCTGTATTTTGTTTTAGCATATTACAAGATTAGTTGAATCTATTTATATATTTCTACATGGTATCAAATAAGGAATCACTATAGAAGAGAAGAACTGGAGTTTGTTTTGAATAGGTACATCGAATTTGCGTATTTATTCTTCAGGACCGACAAGAAATCAAGATGTATTTCATTGGCTCGAGACTCGAATATGCCCTTGAGGGTAATTCAAATTACATAGAATGGAAGGATAGGATGGAGGCAATTTTAGAGGAAAACAGGTTGAAGGAATTCATAGATAGTGATATTCCCCAGGTCCTAACAACAGATGCTCAAAATCTTGATGCATGGAAGAAGAATGTAGCAAAGGCGAGAAGGATTATGTTAGAAGGAGTTCGAGATCATATTTTCTTGAACCTCCATGTAAATGAAACTCCATATGCTATGTGGAAGGCCTTAAAAAATCTGTTTCAGAATAGTAGTGAACACAGGAAGATGGCGCTGAAGGACAAGCTTAGAAATATCAAGATGGAGGATGGCAAGACGATACCAAAATACTTGACGAAGTTCCCTCAATGTCGAGATGAGCTTGGAAGTGTTGGTGTGACAATATCCTAGGATGATTTAGTGAAACTAGAAGTTCTAGGCCTTCCCAAGAGTTGGCACAACTACAAGTATTTGGTGAATGGGAGGAAGAAGTTACCAGAGTGGGAGCGATTGTGGTCCAACTTAGTTTAAGAAGAAATAAGGTGGAGCACCAGAGATGAGACCTCTTCTAAATACAAAGAAGAATATTTTTCAATAGACGGAAAAGGAAAGAAATCCAAGGGAAAGAAGTCCCAAGGCGAAGAGGGCAAGAGAGACTTGTCCAAGATCAAGTGTTTTCACTGTCACGAGTATGGGCACTATGCCATGAAATGTCCACATAAGGCAAGCAAGAAGGAGCTTGCAGTTGCAGAAACAGGTGAAGCTCTGGCTTCACAGTTCGAGCTTGATTTTAGTCTCATTGCATGCGTGAACAACACTGTAATGGGATGCATGTGGTATCTCAATAGTATTGCCTCGTTCCATATGATGGGGAATAGAGATCTCTTTAGTGACTGGCATATGTAAAATTACCTTTCAGAGAGATTCTGACTCCCCTCTCAAACTAAATGATGTTTTGTTTGTTCCAGGAGTAAAGAAGAATCTTGTTTCTGTAGTGGTATTGGAGGACCATGGCTATGACGTGATATTTAGAAAAGGAAAGTTTTTCCTTAGACACATCGCCATGGGAAAGGTGAAACATATCGATGTGCGAGTCAAGAACCTGTATTCTCTCAAGGTCTAATATGCATGCAAATATTTGAGGAGAAAAGAAAAGTTTAGAGACTTGATGGTTGAGAGGGAGCATAAATTACCTCTAAACATGTAGCCTCAGAAGAACCCTACGAAGGTTGTGGAGCAACCACAATTGGAGAATTCAAGAGGAGACCAAGTGGAGACATCCACTCAAGCAGAGACCTCCAATAGGGGGGGAATTTTGAGCCAGGTGGGTAGAGGGAGCACATGCAGCCATAACTCTAGGTGAGAGGTGGGGCGATGTGAAGTCATAATCCCAAGTGAAGAAATTTGGGTAGGATCCATTGAGATGTATTGTCTCATGGATCAATACCTTGCTATGGGATCCCACAATACACAATAGCAGGATAGATCAATAGTGGTTGATGTGGTCATATGTCAGAGTGATAGATGTTAGATACCAGAGCGCAGATCATAGTTGGTAGCAGTGCAGATGGCATAGGTGCAGAGTCAGTAGCAACACAATGTTTTCAGTAGACAATGCAGTAGCTAGTAGCAGTCAGAGAATTTGGAGATATATGCATCGTATTGATTTAGTTTGGATGCTTTTTCAGCTTTAGAAGTTGTATTACTAAACAACACTAGAGAAGTGTTGCATACAGAAAATTCCAAAGGTACAGGATCATGATAGAGTTGAATTCCTTTCTTATTGAGAGGGAGTGTTGAAAATGGCACCCATGAAGCATCTTATTTAATTTTCCCTTAATTAAATTAGAAGTAAACTGTAATTCCACATCACATGAAAGCTTATACGAGTTAACTGAGTGAGGAAGACTTAGTTAGCTGAATTAATTCGAGTTGAGGGTCAAACTAGAGGCATATAGAGTGTCTCCTACTTTTTAGGAGCCCTGGTTGAGTTTATTTTGAGTTGTAATTAGTTAACTAAGTGTATTTGAGTTAAAATCAGTTTAACTAGTTCTAACTGATGGATGAGCTAGTGAGAGGTCCAATGAATTAAATATGATTTAATTCACATGCAGTAATCAATCAGATAATAGATAATTTTTTATAAATAGTTTTTTCATGTTAGTTCTAAGGAAGGCCCAGTTGAGATTGGAGTTAAAGGGAAGAGGACTATCGATTGTATAATTAGAAAATTGTACAGGTCATGCATGAGGTCATCAAGAATCCTTGGATGTATTAAAAAAACATTAATTGGGAATTTACTAATTAATACGGGCTCAATTAGCTCAATAATGCGTAAGCCAGGCTGGTCAGACAGAGGCAGGGAATTGGTGAAGTATTGGACTGATTTTTCCTAGATCAGAGTGAAACAGTCATTAGAGTGCAAAGGTTTCTCAGGAAGGGAAATATCATTGTATTGTTTCATGTTCTTTGCTTTATGCAATATACAGATAGTGGGGCTTTTAGTTAAGGATTTCCCCAAATACATCTTGTCTTGTGCGACCAATAATTATTTCTCTTACTTGTTTATGTGATTGTGCGATCATAATTGGTTTATGCAATTTGTAGATTTGATTCAATATTTTGTTTTAGCATATTACAAGATCAGTTAAATCTATTTATATATTTCTAAAAAATACAAACATGCATATACCATGCATGCAAAAACTAGCAAGGAAACCTTACATGCAACTTGATATCTGTAGGTAATCACATTGTAGCCGCTTGATCCAACTCTTCCTTGCTTGATATTTACTTCCCTTGGCTTTCTTGTCCTTCCTTTCTCTAATTCTAGAGTGCTCCAAGAATGATCTAAGTGTGCAAGATTATGTGAGAGAGAGTATAGAGAGAGATCCAAGCTAAACCTGAAAAAGGTTGTGAACTAATTCTCATAAGCCTTTTTATCAATGAGGCCTCTAATTTCTTCATTTTCCATTATTTTTCCTTCAATTTCCTTCTCACATGCAACCTGTGACCTTTCACCTTCATTTTCTCCTAATTTCCATTATTTTCATAAATAAAGTGTAAAATAATGCCTCTTTCCTTTTCAATGCCTTTGTCATTTCCTTTTCCAATTTACCTTAGCCATAATAAACCAAATGAACACATGTTTTTCCTAGCATTCAGCTTGGAATATGTGTCCCATGACCTTGGTCTTATTTTTCCTTTATTAACTTTATTACTTGGAATTTTAAGATGAGGCTATTACAGACCCATCCCCCTTTGGGGAACACCATCCTTGCCGTTCAATGACACCTACAACCAAAAAAACAGCTAAAAACCAAAACATACTACCCATGGAGCTTTAGAAAACAACTCGTTGCAACATTTACAATGACATCCTACTGAAAACATGACAATTGTACCATTTAATGGAGCTTTATAACATATCTCATTATGTTATTAACAATAAAAACCACATATAGTTATGCACCTTTGCTTCAACCAACAAATAACCATATTGTTTATGGAGCTTTATAAATCCAGTTCGATACATTATTTACAATAATATACACATATACACATATGCACATTTAATAAACCAAAAAATAAAAGGATACAGTGCCTGCATCCACAACAAGGGAATCCAAAGGCTCATACCTCCACCCTCAAAAGTAGTATCAGGATTCACTTCCTTCCCAGGAAGTCCAAAATCCATGGAAAAAGTGTTGTCCTCTGAGATAATTGGGGTCAATAAATTATGCCAGAGCATCTATAATATTTTTTGTTTGTTTTAAGTTTGGAATTTTTGGATGACCAATGCATAAAAAAATTTGAAACAATTGTGTCTAAACTCTAGACAATATTAATTAACAAGGAAAAGGGTTGTTGCTTATTTCACATAGCGATTTAAGATTTGCAGGTGTTTAAGAAGTAAATGTAAGAATATATGATTACTTAAGTATTCATAATGTTTTAGATAACCATACGTGTGAAAACATTTAAACAATGTTCAAAAGACTAACAAAACATATTTAATATTATGAAGATGCTGATAATTTACTGATGTAGAGGGATGGACTTAAACAGAGAGTTCAGTAAACCATTCTCTGATATAAATGATAACCTGAGGGGATTTAAGATAAACTGAAACTAAGCTATTTCTTACCGAGTTATCTTCATATTAATTAAATACATGCAGAGGATAAGATGTAATGAAAAATAGGAAAACTTACAGGAGAAAAAAGCTATATGAAACAAATCCAGAATCCTTTATTTATCATTAATGATCAAAGTATATACACTGCTACTTACAAAATGATTATCCAAGGGTGAAACCCTTAATAACTCATAATGAGAGTTATTTATACTAGTTCTAAGACTAAGAAAATATCTAGAACTGATTACAATAATATCATCAAATAACAAGAAAAAGGAAACTGCTGGATGATCTGCCACTATTTTGAAGGAAACAGTTGATGATATGGCCCTCAAAATGTTGTTGTGCTGTCATGCTTTTAGGATCAAAAGTTACTCAATTGTTTCACACAATTTATCCCATATTTCTTCACTTGGGATTTCTAAATTCACCACTTTTATGAATACGTCATCCACCTCTGTATATCTGTCGAAAGTTGGCTTGTCGATGAACAAATGTTTGATTTCATGTTTGATGACCAAATCAAACTCTAAGGGTTCTAGAAATGCCTTCCCTATTATCTGTACTTTGATTCCTACAAACTTTGCTTTATCTACTGCAATAGTATACAATTTCTTGCAATAATCTTCTAAATTAACCAACTTATCATTGGGAGTTACCAATCTAGGTAGTCATTTCCGGTTCAAAACATTTAACTTTGAATGAAACCATTGGATAGCAATGTCCAAGGTCTAACATTTTGTTTCTAGCTGATTAATCAAAATTTTATTCTGTAAGACCTTCTTAATTTCTAATATGGTGTTTGTTCTATCAGTTATGTTCATCTGTTCCAACTCTGCTCTTATCTTTGAATTTAGTTCCTTTATTATGTCTATGGCTTCTCCTGGTTTGGTCTTCAGTGATGCTTTATTTTTTTCTATCACTGCTTTGCATCTGGTAATGAGTTCCTGCTGTTCAAAGATGATATGTATGGATGTCCATACATCTATCATGGATTGGCTGATCTCTGTCCAAATACTTTCCTTGGCTTGGGCCAAGGTATCTGCCATTAAAAACTCACTCTCTAATTTTTAAATCTTGAGTCCCAATCTATGGGACTTTTGCATCTCCTCCATATACAGAGTAGCATTCTTGATTTTATATGTTTCTAAGTTTTGAAACCTTTGCAATAACTTCTCATTTTCCTTCTTTCGTGTGGCCAATTCTTATGCTAAATTTTTTGGATCAGTTGTTGTTGATGTAGACTCAATTGTTGTTGATGATGAACTGGGCTCTGTACCTGCAACTTATATTGGGACTGCTATAACTGGAACCATGGAAATATGAGCTTCTTTTTTCTCCTTGAGTAGTCCTTCAATCTGCTCTTCCATTTTATTTATCTGGATTTTTTTCTCAATGATAATCTTGAGAATTTCTTTTCTGTTATGCTCACTCTCTTCAATTTCCTTGGTTTGTGGGTCCTTTGTAGAAGGAAACTTCAACTATTTTCTCAGAACGGCAATGTTTGCATTTTTCTTTTTAATAATTTCTTATATTTCCTTACAGTCCTTTGGATCATATCCAATTTTGACTACAATATCTTCCAAGGACTTGAGCTTGTTATCTTTAGCTAAGGAAGATAAATTTTCAATCTTAATCTGATATTGAACATTGGATAAGGCAGTCCTAAGCTTAGAAAGAGACATAGCTGTAGTAGTCATGGTGGAAAAAAACATCTCACCACACTTTCTGTGCATATCCATTTGATTAATTGGATGTATCTCATTGGTATCAAATGAAAATATGGTCTTCTTGTAGTCTAATGGAGATTTAGGAAATGGAACTTGGGCTTGTAAGAAAGCCATTTGCATCTTTCCTTTCTCATTGTCAAAGGCAGAGAGAAGCCCGTGTTGAGAAGTGGAAGTTTGTTTCTAGAACTAGATGTACACATTAGAATTCACAACCTCATTCTTCTGTTTAATTTCCAGGAACTTTGAGAAGATATTTTGGTCATCTATTGAACTAGTTCCTATAATTCCAGAGCCTCTCTGGAAGGTGAAGCTGTAGGAAGAGTGTTTGGAACACTCATTCCTGCTGATGTGGAAACATCTGGATCTCCAAGGTCAATAATCTCTGGTTGTTTCTCTTTTGTAGATATTTCCAAGCCAGTCTTTGGCTTCTTCTGTTGAATAATGAATCCTCTGATTAGCTCCATGGAAGATGGAGTTTCTCCCCTTACCCTTTTCTATTTCTTACTCTGAGCAACAAGAGTATGTACATTTGAGGAGGATAAAACTTGTTCCTCTGCCCCTTGAAGTGTAACATTAGGCCACTGCTCCTGGTTCATGAACTTTTCTATCTCTAGTCTTAAAGCTGAAATTATACCAAAAGGGTCATAACACTAGGTAAAACTTAGTTGAAAGTTCATGTTATTCAATAATGTATCTACCTCAATAGTAGCTGATATAGTGTTGCAGATGAATGAGCCCATATTTGATTTTATTTTGAATTGAGATTTTCTCTTGCCTGCCACAAAGTGCAGGTCATCCATGTTGATCATCTGCCTAATATATTCCAAGGAAAATATTCTTGTTTGGTTCTAATCGATGATGTCAATTAGAGTTTAATTTATTGTCAACCTGGGAAGGTAAAATTAGAAGTGCTTATCTAAAATATATAGATCTAGAAAGATTCCTAATTTGTCCAAGATCTTAAAGTCCCCTTACAATAACATATTCATTAAGATCTCTTTCAATAACTAATCAAACCTAGATCTAACAATTGTTTGAGATCTATAGTTCTCTTACAAGAACATATTCTACAAGATCTCTTCCAACATTAGAACATCTAATAAGAACTTAAAAGCTGAAATGAAATAAACCTAGATCTAATAATTGTATGAGGTCTTACAGTTCTCTTACAAGAACTCTTTCAAATAAGACTCTTCCAATATTAGAACATTTAACAAAACTTAAAAGCTGAAATCAAACAAAAACATAAAATAAATCATACCTAAAATAAACAAATAAGCATGCAAGTGAGGCCATGGGGGCCCTCCATAACTCCACAAGCACACCACTTTAATGGAGACTCAGATGTAGAGGCAAAATCTAAGTATGAATCCTTTATTTGAAAATCTCCATTACAAACCAACTCTAAGCTTCTAAGATTACATACTCCAAAATTCTAAGATTACAAAACTTCAAGATTACAATATTACAAAAACTTCAACATTACAAATGGAGGAGATTGTACTCATATTTATACAATGAGATGAGTAACAAACTCATAATGATCATCCACTAATCTCTCTTTTAGTTCCATACATATCTCAACCATCTAGACACATAACCCCCTTTGTCCTTTATCTTCTCCATGAGATCATAATCTTCTCCATGAGGTTTATCTTCTCAAATTCGAATTTGATCCTTCAAGGCCACATAAAGGTGTCTTGGAAGCTTCCTTGGCACCTACACATGTCACAAAAACAACCCACTTTCCATATATAATGTAAAATATATTATTTTCTAATATTTAATCAAGAATTTCTCTCAAAAATGCTTAAAGATAAATAATATTTGGAAAATATAAATTAGAACCATTAATGGTGAATAATAGGGAAAATGAAGTGACATGGTGGTGAATAATGGGTGATAAAATGGAAGCATAGGTGAAAAATGTATGGTAATGAGTGACATTTTGAAACCCAAACATACTCTCCAACTGAAGCTCTTGCATGTCCTCATGCAAGCTACTACAATGACTTATTTGATTTAATTCTTAGATGAACTTCCTTTTACAAGATGTTTGGTTCTTGTGTAACAAACATCTTTCAATCATGGACTTCCTTTTAACTTTGCACTTCTTTGGATAACTTTTATTTTTGCAAAGCATTTGCATCTTTTAATGATTGGTTCTTGTGTTACAATCATTATTTACTTTGTTGAGATCTCTGTTTAATGATTGGTTATTGTGTTTACAATCATTATTTACTTTGTTGAGATCAATCATTTTAAGAAGTCATTTAATATGCTCATCATATTTAAGAAGTCATTTAATATGCTCATCATTTTGTAGTAGTTTTATTGTGGGAAAACTATGTGGGTTAAGATGTAATATGAATGAGGGAAAAAAAATGAAGTGTGAAGTGTGAAATTCCCCCCTCCCCAACTGATGGTTTTTGGCAATTTTTTAATGAGAAAGGGAATAGTGAAATAGTGGAATATTTTCCAAACATCATCATTTTAGCATCTAAAAAGAATTTCAAGATTAAAGGTTAGAAAACATCATACCTTACTTACCTACAGAAGTGGATGAATCATGCATGTTCAGCTGCTGCAATTCTGATCTGAGGCAAGTTGTGGATGAAAGATGGATCTGTATTGTCGTATCTGCTGCTGGATAGTCCGATGAATATGATAAGTCTGCTAAATATGGCTGAAAATGTATAAGGCTTGGAAGGTATATAAAATATAGAAGTTACATTTTCCTCCCCCCAACCTTATTTATTGACTTGTCCTCAAGTCATGACAAGTTGAAAAAGAAATGAATGGAAATCTGCTTCATCTGCTACAAAATATGGGTCTTCAAGTCTTCAACGGTCGATGGCACAAATCTTACTATGTGATTAAATGTGCTGGTGTCGAACATAGCAAGAATTTTTTGACTTAGTGGCCGTTAATGAATGCCACTAGCCAACACAAGAGCTCCCACCATTGATTCCAATGGGAGTCAAGATGCCTAACACATATTTGTAGGTACAAAAAAGTTTGTTGTAGTCGAGTCACCTACAAGATCCAACGAACAAGGGATATTAATGTACTCCCATTGTTCATTGGCAAGAGTACTTGCCATTAAGGCATGCAAGCCTCTAGGTGTTTTTACAAAGATAATTAGACTCTAGGACTTTGACTCAATGATATACATAGAAGCAGGGTTTTATTTAGCGGAAATGAAAAATGGTAGGAAAAGGAAAATGGAAATGGAATATGGATTTTATTGATGTGTTAGGAATAGATGAAAGGAAATGCATGGTGAATGAACAAGAACTCTTGCTATAAAAAATGGACATGGAAATGGTATGCTTTATGGATTGACAATTGGTGGAAAAATGTTTTGCAAAAAGGGAGGTGTAAGGTAATGGTTGTGAACATGGATTTGTCATTATAATTTTTCATGAATTTAGTCGTTTGAAGACCAATTGTGCGCACAATGTAATCTCCTTAATGAATACTTGATTATCCTGTAACCTGTAAAAAAACTTGGTACAAAGAAAACATAAGTGTGCTCTAGAAGAAATGGCCAGTTCCTTCATAATTCTTACGCAAAAATTTCATACCAAATAAAACATGTTAAGGACAATCAAAGGTGTTGAAATTGAATTAATCATGATATTAAAATCAATCTATTCTTTAAAAATAACCATGAAAAGTAATACTCCATGTTTGTGTCAGATGAAATATGCTCGGCAAAAAGATTGGCATTAGAAAGATTTGTTGTGTTCTGCATATTAGTATGTCATATAAAAGCATTCAACAGAAATATGTTATGAGTTTAATGCCAACTTGAAGCTATCGAAATAAGATAATCATCATCTATAGAATCTTCCAAATGTTTGAAATTTGTTTCCAAGTGTTCCATTATTTATTTTCAAACCTGCATGAATTTTGTGAGAATTTTTTCTATTTTTTATTTATTTTTTTTAAATAAAAAAAATAAAAAATGAAATTATTATTATTATTATTTTAATAACAAAATTAAAAAACAAATTTTTTTTTTTAATTTGTTATTTATTTATTTATTTTTTAATAAAGAAATCAACAAAAACAAATTCTATTAAAAACTAATAAAGAAAATTTCTAAAAATAAACTAACACTAAAATGGATTTTCTTCCAATATCCCTAAAAAAACCACACAAAATCCTCCAAAATCAATGAAAAATCTGGCTTTTTGTCTAAAAAAATCAAGAGAAAATAATGTAAATGCCAAATCTTTCCAAGATAAGTCAAATTAGATTTTTTTATCACTAAATTGAATATAGTGGAGGCATTTTAGGCAAATGAAGTTGTGACCATAGCTCTGTGTATTCGTTGGTGGCACATGTGTTTGAAGACTCCATAATAAATGTGAAAACAAGCCAGCTTGCAATAGGAGCTTCAGCAAACGCATACTCATCGAGATATTCAACGGAAGAAGCTGAATCCTGATTTTAAATTTAGCAATTTGTTTACCCAATTTGCTGGTTTAACAATGCCCACAGATCTCTCAATTTTGAATGATTTGTCGGTGCCTTTCTCAATTTTGAATGATTTGTCGGTGCCTTTCATCTTTCTCTTCTACAGGCATATTCGTGGCAATTCCAGTGGCAACAGCAAGCTCAGAAATTGTTGTCGGCTGCATCCACGTCCTTTTCACTATTGATGGTGACAGACTGGCCTTTTTAGCTCTCTTTTCCAGGACTTTGCAAAGCAAGTGTGCCCAAAATGTGCACGCCCAACCTCGTAGCCAAGAGGGAAGCCCCCCAGGCGCTTATAGGCTCCAGAGACTATATCTGCTGTAATTGGAGATTTCCATGAACCATAAGGTGCACAACAACCCTTTTTTCCTTCAAGTCCTTCCAAGTCTGAGTCATCACAATGAGCCAACCTCAACGATCTAGGAGATTAATAACAAAACAAATGCAAACTCTGGTCTTAATCTTCTCAAGAGACTTATGCACCCCTGCATTAGCTTCATTCTTGCGCTTTCCTTGCCCCACATTGCCCTTTGCTCTATTAGAAGAATTATGTTTCAGCTTCGATTTTTCTTGTTTCAATTTCTCAATTCCCATTACAGCACTATTCCCCTTAATTACTTGCTGTAATATGCGTTTTCCTACTTGAACTTTTTCTAGACGCTTTTGAACTACATCAGTTGAGCTATTGTTACTAATAGAACTTGGTTTATCTGTTTTTTTTTAAAAAGAACTTGAGTGGTTTCTTGAGCTTGCAAAAGTCTTGAGTTGAATCCTTAGTTGTTCTTTCTTACCAATGCTGGAAATCACACTTGACTTTAAATGTTTTATGTATTCAATTGGCTCAGCTTGTTTGTTATCAAAGAATCCTTCAGACATAGGAGCACCTCGATGTCCACTTGACACTGGTCTGGCTGTACGTTGTAAATCCTATTAACAGCTTGCCTGGTGGACTCTTCACTAACATCACATCGATTCATGTCTGGAAGCCAATAAAGCAAATGACAGAACCACTTTTTTGGAAGTGATGAAGATTCTAGCCCAGTTCGTCAATTGCGGCCATTTCTCACAGGCATCACAGATTGCCCACTTCGAAAACCGATGTATATTGTCCTTTGATGCTTCTTTTCTTCCTTTCATGTATGCATCAGATGTCTTTAGAGTTAATTCCCCTGATTCCCCTATGATTTCTTTTTCAGCCATTCATGATGACAAACGTCTTTTGAAGAGGTCTTTATTGGGCGTTTCAAATTATTTGGAGCATTCTTTCCAAATTTTCTATAATTCTCCCTCATATTTGTAGATTTCGTTTTGTTCCCATTGGATATTGCTTTGTTTACCTTTAGTCCTCAAAACCCCTTTATCAATACAAATTGAAAATTCGATTGTTAAGAAAGAGTTTCCTTTAGTTTTTAAATGTTTTTTTTTTTTAAATGTTTTGTTTTATTGTAAATTTTTTTATTTAAATAAGTTTGTTGGTTTTTATTTCTTTATTTATTTTTTTCTTTTAATTCTAAAAAATTAAAAATAAAATAAAATGGAATCCTATCTAAAAATGGTTAGTTTTCAAAAAGAATTTTTTTTTTTTTTTTTAATAATAATATATATATGCGATACATATATTATTATTATTATTTTGTAGAAATTTTTATTTTATTTTTTTTATAGTATTTTTTTTTAAAACTAAAATTACAAGAAAACTAATTTTTATCTAATTTTTTTTAAGATGATCTTTTACTCATTCACAAAATTCTTTATTGTCATATCGCAGATTAATTTTCCAGCAAGAGTATTTTTATTTGAAATAAATCAATAGATTTTTTGATCTTCCTGATCGCACGAAGCGCGGGAAGAGAGCATACTAATCTCTTGATTTTTTTATTTATGCAGGTTAGCGTGGATGATGAAACAAAATTAAGATTTGCGACAAAACCTTGCATTATCTACACTCTTTCTGCAATGTCACGGGGGCATTTAGACTCTCAGAAGACAAGGCTTTCCGATAATCAAGGCTCCTGGCTCACCCGTGATACAGAAACAAGATATAGAGATGCAAAGATGAAGCAGATCTTTTTATTCATGATGATTTAAAAAAAAAAAAACAAGACTAAAAGAAAATTCTATGATGAAATTCTACGATGAAATTCTACGAGATCTCGTTTTATTTTTTTATTTTTAAGCTATTCCACATTAACTTGAAAGATGTTTTATTTTCTAAGTAAAAGCATGCTTCCAGTGAAGCCATCTACGGATTAAAAGTTCGAACATGCTCACATCAAGATTTAAAAATTTTACGTAATGTTTTACAAGTATGTGAGAATCCTGTCTTAGAGTTGGCTCAAGGTGATTGTCCTTGCTCTCCAAGAAGTACCTGTTCATCATTGTCAAATTCCTCATCCGTAGATGGATTAGTGAGAAATGGGGGTTTAAAATAAAAACTAAATTTAAATTAACTATGTGCGAAAATAAAAATGCTCCAAACTTTGAACTCCTTTATGAACCTGCTGTCACCAAGTTCCACAAATTCGCCCATTAAAAACAAATGCATAAAATAATTACTAAATCCTTCTAGTTGCACTTCCCCGGCAACGGTGCCAAAATGTTTGGTTCTAATTGATGATGTCAATTAGAGTTTAATTTATTGTCAACCCGGGAAGGTAAACTTAGAAGTGCTTATCTAAAATATATAGATCTAGAAAGATTCCTAATTTTTCCAAGATATTAAAGTCCCCTTACAATAACATATTCATTAAGATCTCTTTCAATAACTAATCAAACCTAGATCTAACAATTGTTTGAGATCTATAGTTCTCTGACAAGAACATATTCTACAAGATCTCTTCCAACATTAGAACATCTAATAAGAACTTAAAAGCTGAAATGAAATAAACCTAGATCTAATAATTGTATGAGGTCTTACAGTTCTCTTACAAGAACACTTTCAAATAAGACTCTTCCAATATTAGAACATTTAACAAAGCTTAAAAACTGAAATCAAACAAAAACATAAAATAAATCATACCTAAAATAAACAAATAAGCATGCAAGTGAGGCCATGGGGGCCCTCCATAACTCCACAAGCACACCACTTTAATGGAGACTCAGATGTAGAGGAAAAATCGAAGTATGAATCCTTTATTTGAAAATCTCCATTACAAACCAACTCTAAGCTTCTAAGATTACATACTCCAAAATTCTAAGATTACAAAACTTCAAGATTACAATATTACAAAAGCTTCAACATTACAAATGGAGGAGATCGTACTCTTATTTATACAATGGGATGAGTAACAAACTCATAATGATCATCCACTAATCTCTCTTTTAGTTCCATACATCTCTCAACCATCTAGACACATAACCCCTTTTGTCCTTGATCTTCTCCATGAGATCATAATCTTCTCCATGAGGTTTATCTTCTCAAATTCGAATTTGATCCTTCAAGGCCACATAAAAGTGTCTTCGAAGCTTCCTTGGCACCTACACATGTCAAAAAAACAACCCACTTTCCATATATAATGTAAAATATATTATTTTCTAATATTTAATCAAGAATTTCTCTCAAAAATGCTTAAAAATAAATAATATTTGGAAAATATAAATTAGACCCATTAATGGTGAATAATAGGGAAATTGAAGTGACATGGTGGTGAATAATGGGTGATAAAATGGAAGCATAGGTGAAAAATGTATGGTAATGAGTGACATTTTGAAACCCAAACAATTCTCATGGGAACATACTTAGGCAACTTATATGGTGCAAGTTCACAACCATATATTCTAATTTCTGTATAATTCTGGTATAAATACCAGTCACCAGTCTTGACTTGATCACTTAAGTGTAAAATCATTTTAACTTCTTCACCAATTTGAGGCTCTGTCTACTTCTGAGGAGTTGTTTCAATGGGTGTATTAATTCATATATGAAGTCTGAGAAAGTGAATTTTGTTGAGATAGTTCTGACTATCTTAGTCCAATGAATCACTAATTGATTTACTCCTTGTTCATCCTATCTGCTGAGTGTAATTGGTAGTAGATCTCATTTTTGAAAAAGAAACATGTGAACAAGTACAGAGCTGTACTTGAACACTCCTTGTGTAGTCAAATTCATGAACTGTTCATGTATATTATCAACCAAAAATTGACTGTAATTGTACATGAAAGCTGGTTGCTGATCTTTGTTAAAAATGGAAAAGAATCCAAGGATGAATTCATCAACAATTTTGTCATCTGGATAGCCTAACAGGTAAGAAAGTAAGGAAATATAATGTCTAGAGGCTTCAGGGAATATTTAAGATGGGTAGGGTGGATTTCTTTTTGGTAATTCAACATCTTATGGCAGAAAGGTCTCAAAGATCTGGGCTCTTTGGGGAAAGGTTAAATTATGGTACAAATCCATAAGTGCTGTTGGTGAAAAATGGCTCATGGAGTCTGATTGAGGAATTAAGAGCATTTTGTTAATAATTTCAGCAGAAATGGTGATCAGAATGTCTCCATTCTAGGCCACAAATTCCCTTTTAACAAGGTCATATCTAGCTTGGCACCAGATAACCAGGTCAGGGAATTCATAGGTTTTAGGAAAACTGAAGAAAGGTAAGAGTGATTCCCAGAATTTGATGGGATCTTGTATGTCGAAATATTTCTGTTTAAGCCACAGGTGCAGTTCATGGAAATAAAACTCACACTCTATGTCAACAATTTTGAAACAGGAATCTACAAGAGGGACATGGTCGAGGTCGACCAAGGTGGCAGTAGCAGGGTTTTCTTCCATTTCTGGCTTTTTAGACTTTCCCTTAGGGGCCATGATGATATTTAGAAGGAAATGAAATGGCTAATGGATGACTGGATGACATGACGATAGAGGGAAAACAACTGAATCTAGTGTGGGGTCAATTGAATTGCAGGTGACTGTGCACAATGTATCTTTTTACCTACAACAAACAATAGATGATCAGAGGAAAAGTGACAAACATGCGAGGTTTAGTTTATTTATAGCATATAGAGTTTATGCTAACGGTTTGATATGTGACTGCAACAACTGTAACAGTCTGGGAGCGGAGTTATGACATGGCTATTAACGTTCTGGGAGCAAAGCTGCAACGAACGAATAGGATGAGCGGGTAGGAACAACTAGGCAACGGGCAGGAGAGGTGGCAGTGTTTGGTTGTACAAGGGTTAACATTCAAAGTGCGAGGTCAACAACCGTTGGCGAAAAGGAAACCACAAGCGAATTTCAGAGGGGGTAGTGGATGGTTTGTGGTATTGTGCGGCGGGGGGGGGTGCGAAGTCACGAGAGAGCATCACGTTAGGGTGGCCTGATCGCCATTAAAACAAATTTTCATACCCCCCCCAAGAAATGGATGAGGGGGTGCGAAGTCTCTCCCCACCGTTGATCTGGGCGGGGAGAAGATCTACTATTGAAAATTGAACGTCCTTTATTCAAAGCCGACAATATGTTTTGTCATTTAGCGACCTTGGTTTAAAATACATGCGCCATATTACAATAAAGTTTAATGTTTAATAATTCAAACAAGGATTAATGCTTTTTAAGGCAAATTAATCACAAATAATTTAAAATTAATCATTTTAATGGCACATTTAAACAAGCAGCCTTTCGATTTACTTCTTTTGAAACTAAAGCATCCATTTTTATTTTTCTTTCCTAACATTTTTTGATGCCTTCATTCTTTAGGGCAGTCTACCTCTAACAGTTTATTGATATGAATATATGAAATGAGCCATAGTGCTAACATTTTTTAATTTCTTTTCTTTTTCATTCATATCCTAACTTAGCATTTTGATTTTTATTTTTGTCTAATATGCTAACTTATAAAAACCAAATAATGTTACAACACAAAGTTAAACCTGCATCCAATGTTCAGTGCTACGATACTTGCGCTACTTGTTCCTTCAGTGAACAATTATTGACTCATTGTTTCAGGGCATGCTCCCAATGTGCATATGATTCCATCTGGAAATGCTAATGAAAAAAAAAAAGCCATCCTTGACCTTCCCTTACATGCTACATAGTCCCTTGGGAAATTCATCCACCCGCTTCCGTGCAATCACTCACCTTCCAACAAACTAACAAACCTCTTTCTTTACTACCTCCACCCAAATATCAACCACATCTAACCCATCCTACCCCACCTAAGAAACCTCAAATTCCTACTCAAACCAATTTGAACCCGAACAATAAGAAGGCACAACAAGTTTACAATGGAGAGACATCATATCTTGCTTATGCTATGGAAATCCAAGAGATCAACCTTTGGTCTGGGAAGGTGATCCCAAGTAATCACCCACCTTCTCCACCTGAAGAGCTAGGTTAAGAGAAGGAAGAAAGTGTCCCTCAAGTCAATGCACCACCCTATCTAACACACCCCAGAATAGGTTGAACTTCTAGGAGATTGAAGAATTGGTGTGTCAAGATACCCCTTCTCCAGGATATTAAATATGTTCCCATTTACAACAAGCTTATTAAGAAAAGATGTTTCAAAATTCTTGGGAGAAGAAGAAGAGATAACCCCATCATCAATATTGTTGGATAACTATCTGATCTGATGCTTGGGAGGGTGATCTCCCCAAAGTACGTAGACCTTAGTAGCCTAGTAGTGGATGTGCACATTGATGGCATTATGGTCCCTAAGACCTTGATTGATCTTGGGTCTTAAATCAATGTGATGAATAGGGAAACCATGCTAAAACTAAATCTCCAAGGGGCTTTGAGAAAGACCACCACAATGTTGCAACTTGCAAACAGATCCACAGTAGCTCCTGAGGGATTTATTGAGGATGTCGTGGTCTCCATTGACTCCTGGGAGTACCACACTGATTTCTCGGTCCTCCTGCTTAAAACCAAGTTTAATGGATATCCTATCATATTAGGAATACCTTGGTTGGCCACTATTAATCACTAGATTAGTTGTAGGGTTGGGAACATGACTATTAAAAATGGACATTCATAAAAAAAACTTGTGCTATATCCTCCTACTCAGCCCTCTATTGAACATGATTTACCCTTATGGTTAGAGGATGAGGAAGAGGGTGTATTGTATCAGACAACCCCCTACCCAGTCTGAACATTGGACACTGTCATAGGGGGAGGGAAACTTGATGGAGATGAAATTATTGACCATATCTTACAGAATCAACCTCCCACTACCATACTAGTTGATGAATTGCTGAAAGAATCCAAGATTAGTCATTGGATTGATTTGTGCTCTGTTGACTCTGGCTTAGAACATGCAAAGATTATGGATATTGTCCCATCCATAAACCTAAAGATCAACCCCTCTCTTTTTGCTGAGAAGGAAGAATAATTATGTAATTTGTTGAGGCAACACCTAGATGTTTTTTCTTGGGATTATAAGAAAATTAAAGGTGTGCATACCTCAGTTTGTACTCATCATATTTACATCAAAGAGGGATGCAAGCCTATGTGCCAACCCCATAGAAGGATGAAACAATATCTTAAGGACATCGTGAAAGAGGAATTACAAAAGCTATTGGACGCAATGTTCATATACCCCATTTTAGAAAGTGAGTGGGTGTAACCTCTTATTTTAGTCCCCAAGAAGAATGGGAAGTGGAGAATCTATGTTGATTACTGGGAACTTAACAAAGCTGCAAAGAAGGACCATTTTCCTTTTCCCTTCATTGACCAAGTCCTAAATGGGCTTGCAGGAAATAAATTCTTCTCCTTACTGGATGGATTTAGTGGATATAACCAAATTCAGATCAACCCTAAAGACCAATATAAGACCACATTTACATGTAATTGGGGTACCTTTTCCTATAGAGACCTTCCATTCGGTCTGTGCAATGCCCCTACTACTTTTTAGAGGGTAGTTCTAAGTATCTTTGTTGAACTTGTTCATGACTCCGTTGAGATATACATGGATGGTTTCACTCCTTATGGATGTGACTTCCAGGAATCTCTTTCTAACCTATGTACCTTAGGCCATACTGGACTACAGGTGTTTTATTTGCAACTATGATTCCATTACAGAACCTCTGGAAACATTCTTAAATAAATCCGAGCTGTTCATATGGACTGCATGACCTCCTTTAGTGAATGCCCATTGAGGGAAATTTTCATTCCCTGGCCTCCTTCAGGTAATTACTCCTTTGGGAACCTATCATTCCTTGGGATACCCTTATGATCATATTATCATTCTTTGCCAGGTCAGTAATTAGCAGTATACACATTTTGAGGTGCATGGGCGAGATACCCATGTATGCAAGTTTTATAGCATCATTTTCCACCTTCATGTGCTTGATGATTGACACTTTCGCCTTGGGCACCCTTTCCCCTCAGACTTGAACATCTTCACAAAAAACAGTATCTTAAAATCCATACGCGACTCTACCCAGAATTTTCTGCATATATACGCGAGTCCATTCATATATATCCACGTATACCTTTTTAATCATTAAAAAATATGCATTATTCCCTATTTTCGAGGCAGGGTTGATGGTTATTCTCGTAATTCAAACACCCCAGCCCGTGGCTTAACTGTTTCCAACTACAGAAACTAATTTGAGGGAGTATAGAAGCCCCTCATGTGCATGGCCTAAGGGAGGGAGAAAAATATAGATATTATACTCTGTTGGAGCCCTATTTCAAGTTTGATATTCTCATGCCTCCTGCACTTCCTAGGAATATTCAGGAAACCCTTATTTCCTTGAGATGCTCATCATCCTATATGACATCTAATGTGTAGACAACTTGGAAGAATTCTTGCGAGGCTAGGGTTGGACAGATCCAGAGGATGGTATGCTTGAAGTTCATGGAAGGATTCAAGTGATCTCTCTACGTTTCTACTATTGTACGTGCCATTTATAATAATAAAAACCATCTTGTTCCTGATATTCACGTGTTTATATCTCTTTATATATGTGTGTTACACATCATTTTTTCACCGTCCCTGCAATCCCTTGTCTCGTACATTGGAGGACTATTCCCGTGACCTGTGAACAGTAAAATGTCCTGAAAACACCTTCATGGCATCCTCTTGCATAAGGAAAAACATTCTGCTGAAGAAAATTTCCTCTAAAAAACCCTAAAAATAGATGTTTTAGCCTTGGCGTGACTAGCCTATTCATCCCTTGCGCCAATGGGGGAAATCCATACTAGAGGGCGCGCCGACTGGCACTTTGTCCCTGTGTTTCATTGGCGCCAAGCTTATTAAGGGATGTTATTTAAAAATAAATGGCGGAAGTTTGATTCTAACAAAATCTAGAATGAATCATCAAAAGGAGTTGAGTGGTTTGGCTCCGGATCTCCATGTATAGGAAGTGGTTTTCCACCTCTCATGAAACCTTCCTAAGAGATAGGACCTATCCCATGATTATAGGGATCCCAACTTCCTTTCCTCCATCTATAAAATCTTTCCCTCTCCATTAGCAAGCTAGATAAACTTGTAGGAAGGAAACTATAGCTAGGCAATTATTGAGAGCTAAGCCAAAGAGAATCTCGTAAGAGAGAGAGCTTCGTCCAGATTCCCGACAGGATTTGTTGAGACACGCTCCGTTGCAAGCCCTGCCGAAGGAAGATCATAGCGTCAGAGCATTTGGTTGTAATCTCCCTTTTTTCATTTATAATATAAGCGACTATGATTTTGGTTCCATTCTTGTGTTTACTCTTTTATGTGATGCAACGAATTATATCTTCCTTGACTAATATATAGTTACATGCTTTAAGTATTACATTGTGTGTCCTTGTTTCTCTGCGTGTGTACAGGTGTCTGGATGTGACGAACGAAAGGATTGTGATTTGTCAGGCTAGGGATGAGGAGCACTACTTCTTCATCGACAACAACAACGTGGGATTCGAGGTAGGCTACTTATCGTGATATTTCGTCTTTCTTGTAACTAGGAACCAACGTCATTGCGTGATTCGATTGTTGCTAGACCCAATCTAGGCCTAGTGGGATCGCCTCTGTCCGCAGAGGGGATTTACCTCAATAATTTGGCGACTCCATCGGGGAATCAATTGGATTTAGTCTTTCCTCTTTTGGTTGTTTTTGGCTTTTGGTTGATTTATTTTCTTTTTTGGTTCACCTTCCTTGGAGTTAAACCCATGTGCAGCCCCCAGAAAACCAAGTCCAGTCTCTGTTTGTCCATTTTCATCATTTTTCTAGGGTAAACTCGATTGGCGCAGTTTTTCCCTTGACAGTCGCGCCAGCTGGTGCTTGTAGCTAGTTAGGCCCCCATGCCAATGCCTTTTTGGCACAGATTATAGCCAAACAGGTGCGCCAATTCTGCTTGCTGTTAGGGTTTGCTTGCTTTTGGGCTCTCTGATCTTGAGTTTTGGTCCTGGTGTCATTTTTCTGATTGATTGAGTGCCTTGGAGTCATTTTTTACTGTGCTTGGCCCTTGTCCTCCAGTTGTTTGCCCTTTACTGTCAGTTTTTCATTTTATCCCTAGGGCTTCTAGGTGCTTCACTGTGCTGAGCCTCCCGTGGGATTTTTGGGTCTTTGCTTGCCCGGTCAATTTCGTTTTCACTTCTCTGCATTCGTCTTGTTTTCAATTTTTTTTAATTGAGTGATTGTCCTTTCTTTCATTCGATTTCGCTTTGTGTTACTCCAAGCCTAGATTACACGGTTTGTTTGAGTCTCTTTCGAGATTCTTCTTCGCTTCGAGGGATTTCGTCATCAGTTTGAGTCTTGCTTGTGTGCGTTTGTATTGAGTGAACTTTTTTGTTTCATCTCTCTCTCTATCATTTCTCGAATTGGTGTTTTCATTAGTTTTTCATTCATTTAGTGCATTTGCTCTAAAATATTGAAAAATACAAAAACAAAATATTTTTCCTTTTATTGGCATAGTGAAAATTGAAAGCTCTTTCGCATTATTAGTGTTATATAACTCTAGAGAGAAGTTTTCTAGTTTCATTAGCTTGCATTGGAAACAGTAGTGGATGTTTTTGTGTGTTTGTTTTGTTGTCATTTGAAAAGCTCTCAACTCTCTCGTAGATAGCTCTTCATTGAACAAAATGATATTTTGTGGCATGTAGTTTTCATTTAGAGGTTTTATGAGATCCAACATTTGATATGGCCTTGAAATTGAAACATAAATTGAAGATCAACTTTAAAATTTATTGAATTAACCTAAGGAAGCATTGAAACCTAACAAAACATTTTTAGTGGTCTAGGCTAGAGACGTGTTCCAGCGTCTTTAAACCTAGCAGCTGTCACTCACCATCTGGCTTCAGACAGTGCTAGTACGGACTTGTGCTCCCCGTACCGTCGTGTATATAAAGGGAGATCCCATTAGCTTGCAAATACTTTATCCATAGGAAGCCGAGTCTGCCGCCTTTTACCCGTGATACATCAGACACATAATTCAAAGAGATTACCTGCATGTACGTTAAGTCCTTGGTTGATTTCTCTTTCATTTTTACCAAGGTGTATATGGAAGTTCACGGATATCTGGTACACCCATTTACCTAGATTACCAGAGTAGTCACTTTGATCTTTACTGACTCTTTTAATTGAAAAGATCATTGAGCTCTTTTCCTTTCAAGCTCGTGTCCAACCCAAAAGCGATAGAGTCACATTTTTCTTGTTTCTCAACTCTTAAAATATGAAACAACGGAGTTTGGTTTCAGTGTCTTAAAAATTAATCGTCCATGAAATATTCCTGGTTAGAATTTTCATCCTTAATGTTTTATTTCAAGGTTGTTTCAGATGGAAACTTTTTTGAAGGGAGTCCTAGTCCTTTTCCTGCTTTAGGAAATATTGGTGCTCCTTATATGGCCATGTTAACCCTCCCTGGGTTAACTGTTGGGTTTCCTGTTTGGTTGTTTTCAACCTCTCTAGTCTCAAGTGTTCCAGCTGCCGTACCATCCACTCCTCCACCTGAGCAACGCCATGTTGGTTCGAAGGTGGACCTCTCCCCTTCTTCGCCTATTTCTTCATCCTCATCTTCTAATTTTCCTGGTGAAAGTTTGGATTCTAGTACCTAGGTGACTAAGAAGAAGAAGAAGAAGACTAAGAAGAAGAAGTCAGATAAGCGAGAGGCTAAGTCTGCAGCTGTTGCTTCTAAAACATTTGCTATCGATGAACCTCCCAACCCTCCGCAAAAAGTTAAGTTTCCTTGCATGTTGTGCCAGGGAAACCATCTTCTTCGAGATTTCCCTGGCATTCCCAAGGTGCTCGAAGTATGGTTCCACGGTCGCCCGCCGTTGCCTTTGGCTTCTAGGAGTCAGGTTGGGGGCACGTATTCAACTAGTGCTGGTAAATCTCCTAAGATTCAAGGTAAGCTCACCAATCCTTGTAAGTTGTTTGAAGGGCATCATGCGATTCACCTTTGTCTGTATATGGATGAATCCAAGAGAGTTCGTGAAAACTCAACTGTTTCTACACCATGCCTTCTAGCTGGTTACAAACAGCTTTCTTTGAGTCCCTCACCAGTTGATTCAATGATCAGTCAAGATTCATCCTTGCTTGATACCTCTCCCCCGGAAATTCACCATCATGAATCCATCCCTAACCAACCATTGGTCATGGGATCGGTTGAGCTAGCCCTGTCTGCGGTGCACCAGGTATTTTTCGTTGAGAGTGGATCTCACATCCCTTAGGTTCTTCTTGTTTCTTCAGATTCCTCGGACTTGGAGAAATACTCTCCCATCCCTGTACCTTTGGAAGCTATTCCTTCGCCTCCCATGATGGAGGTCCCGGAGGATACTCCTTCTACGTCCATGATGGAGGTGGCGGAGGATGCTCCTTCTTATCCTGTAACACCAGGGGAAGACCATCTCGATTCGATGGTAGCCCCTCTAAGTAGTTTGGTCGCTTCCTTCGATTGGGGTCGATTTGCAGGATACTGCCTTCCATCTTATGTGCCTTTTGAGATAACAGTACAGACCTTTGATCTGGTCATACCCAACACCATTATAGACGAAGGTGCATCTGTTAGTATTTTGTCTTCCACTACTTGGCAATATTTTGGTTCTCCACCGCTTATGCCTGTTACTCAAAATCTGTTGGATTTTAACAGAGGAACCAGTCAACCGTTAGGGAGCCTTCTGAAGTTGCCTATTACTTTGGGAGGGAAAACTGTCCATATGGACGTGATGGTTGTTCCAGGCCCCTTGGATTTCAATTTACTCTTGGGGCATGACTATACTTATGTCATGGGTGCTCTTGTCTCTTCCCTCTTTCGTGTGATGTGTTTTCCACACCAAGGTCGGATTGTGACCATCAATCAGCTTGCGTTCTTTGGACCTAATATGGTAGCTAGTACACCATCATCCCTTCCGGATCTTTATTCGCTAGTTGTGTAATCCCCGCCGCATGTCAATTATGTGGCTACCTGTCCTGTGCCCGTATTCAATGATAGTGCCGTTGTACATCGAGTGCTGGGGGCACTAGGTCCAGACTTCCAAGATGTTTTCCTTCCATCGGACAAGTAACCCTTGGTAGCTATGACTTCTTATTCATTATGATGAGGTCTATCGGAGCATGGTTCATCTACTTGTGTCAAGCTCCTTAAACCATGAAACAAGGTCTGTCAGAGCAGAGTTCGTTTTCTTGTGTCAAGCTCGTTAAAAAATGAAACAAGGTGTCTGGAGCATAGTTCATTTTCTTGTGTCAAGCTCCTTCAAAAATGAAACAAAGTGTTCCAAGGATAGTTTGTCTTCTGTATCAACCTCGTTAAAAAATGAAACAAGGTCATATGAGGATGGTTCGTCTTCTATGTCAACCTCATTAAAAAATGAATTCTTTTATGAGGATATTTCTTTTAATGTGTCAACCTCGTTAAAACAATGAAACACGTTCCTGTTCAATTCGAGTCTTTGATAAGATCTCGTAAAATCCCAGTCGAGTCTTTCTCTTGATCTTGTAACTTGGACCTTCACTCCATCTGCCTTTCATATGGATTGAAGCTTGGGGGGCATGTATCTCGAATTGAGTCACCATGTTGGGGGCATGCAAAATTTTTCAAGCATAGTTTGTTTCCGTTTCAAGCTTGTGTAACAATGAAACCAGTTTCAAGCATAGTTTATCTTTGTTTCAAGCTTGTGTAAAAATGAAACCAAATTCAAGCAGAGTTCCCTGATTTCAAGCTTGTGAAAAAATAAAACCATTCCCATTTTACCTCTTGTGATTGCCATTTTATTAGCCTATTTTTCCAGATGAGCCTTGGTTTTCTCGTTCCACCGTCACTATCTGCTTGGCCGATCATATGCCTTCACTTGGCTGTTTTACCCATTCCTAAAGAACTGCTGTGATGAGTAGTCTTGTTAGCTAGCCTCTTGACCTTTATCTCTTTTTGAGTAGTTCCACCATCACTAGAACTAGTTGCTGCCCTTTATACCACTCGTTCCTCCAGGAGGAGTAAAATTTCAGCTCTTTTCTGACTCTCTAAAACTAAAAAGATTGCTGAGTCATTTGTTGTTTTGAGCTCGTTAAATTGGCTGTGAAATGACATCTACCTAGTATATGTTTACCCCTTTTTTGTGCTAGGATAGATTATTTACGAAAAAGGAATACCCTAGCCTATCGCGACTAGGAGGTTCTCTCAGACACAGTTTTCTACCTTTTCGGATCTGAGGGACTATCTACGAAAAGGGACCGTTGGAGTTTTCTTTTCTGCTGTCTTTTCAAACTCTCTAAATATGAAAAGACGCCGAGTTATTCCTTTGTTAGACTCGTTAAAAACTCATGACATCGGGCTCCGTCGTAATGACGTTACTCGAGTTCCTCCTTCATAGGGCTCGTTAAATGTACTAGGTCGGATTTGTTTGAAGGAAAAACTTATATCACAAGCATATGCTATCCCCTTCAAGCTTGTTTCCAAAAATAATTGGGGCACTCGCCAGAAATGGTGGGGGAAAATGGAACCAATATCACCGTTGTGTCGACAGTATGTCACTCTTGAACATGGCACTTTTCTGCATTCGTGTCGGGTTGGGGACATCTCATCTCGTTATCTGCTTGCCTCCGTGGGTTTGGGTAATCTCTTTTGACTGCTCATCTGCTCTTTGCCACGTCATCATGACCTCAGATCCTTTGATGTCAAACACTGCCAAATCCAGTGTCGTGTCGCCGATATGTTAAGGAGAAGTTGGCCTCTACATTTTTCAACCTCCCTTTGATTCTCTATTGATCTTGATTCACAAACATCATGTTACTCTGTCTCATGTCGATGATGTGGGCAACACTATGGCCCACCTTCGATCAATGTCACTTCCTGTCGACTTCAGCTCATTATCCAGGAAGCTGATCTAGAGACTCCCTTCAGGTACCTTGGAGCCTGCATGCCTCAATGGCAGGTTCTTCGCATTCGACGCAAATTTTTCATTATTGGCCTTTGATCGAATGATTTTGTGGGTGTTCGACGCTAGCTCACTATTCACATTCCGTGGATTGTACCTCTTGTACCTTGAGAGCCATCGTCATTATTAGTGGTTCCTCTTGCGTCTGTTAACAACTTTCATTATTGGCTGGAAATTAGACGATGTTCTTGCATGTTCGAATTCAGCTCTCTTATTCACATGCTTAGACTTGTACTCTGTTCAAATCGAGATGGAGTGCAAGACCCTGGATCTTTTCTGATAAAATCCAGGCTACAGATTCTTTGTGGATTATCATGATTGGTTACATGACTCATTTGATTGGATGGTTGCGACCAAACCTGAGTCTACTTATTGATCCTTCTTTGCTAGATGGTTGCGTCCATACCTTGAATCCCAGTTATTGTACACTCTATTATGGATGGCTGCGCCCATACCACATATCATGTATTAGAGATATCAGTTGTATTTGTCTTCACAAGTTTTTCGACGACAATGTTTTCAGTTGGGTGCGTTCTCATAAAGAATTTCATCCCTTCCTCTCTCTTAGACCTCATGCTTTAGGGGGCATCTATTACATAGAATTTTGTCACCGTCCCTACAATCCCTCATCCCATACATTGGAGGACTATTCCCATGACCTGTGAACAGTAAAATGTCCTGGAAACACCTTCATGGCATCCTCTTGCATAAGGACAAAAATTCTCCTGTAGAACATTTCCTCTAAAAAACCCTAAAAATAGATGTTTTAGCCTTGGCACGACTAGCCTATTCATCCCTCGCGCCAATGGGGGAAATCCATACTAGAGGTCGCTCCAAATGGCACTCTTTCCTTGTGTTTCACTTGTGCCAAGCTTATTAAGGGATGCTTTTTAAAAATAAATGGTGGAAGTTCGATTCTAAAAAACTCCAGAATGAATCATCAAAAGGAGTTGAGTGGTTTGGCTCCGGATCTCCATGTATAGGAAGTGGTTTTCCACCTCTCATGGAACCTTCCTAAGAGATAGGACCTATCCCATGATTATAGGGATCCCAACTTCCTTTCGTCCATCTATAAAAGCTTTCCCTTTCCATTAGCAAGCTAGCTGAACTTGTAGGAAGGAAACTATAGCTGGGCAACTATTGAGAGCTAATCCAAAGAGAATCCCGTAAGAGAGAGAGCTTCGTCCAGATTCCCGACAGGATTTGTTGAGACACGCTCCATTGCAAGCCCCACCGAAGGAAGATCATAGCGTCAGAGAATTTGGTTGTAATCTCCCTTTTGTCATTTATAATATAAGCGACTCTGATTTTGGTTCCATTCTCGTGTTTAATATTTTATGTGATGCAACGAATGATATCTTCTCTGATTGATATATAGTTACATGCTTTAAGTATTACATTGTGTGTCATCGTTTCTCTGTGTGTGTACAGGTGTCCGGACGTGACAAATGGAAGGATTGTGATCTGTCAGGCTAGGGACGAGGAGCACCACTTCTTCATCGACAACAACAGCGTGGGATTCGAGGTAGGCTACTTATCGCGATCTTTCGTCTTTCTTGTAACTAGGAACCAACGTCATTGCACGATTCGATTGTTGCTAGACCCAATCTAGGGCTAGTGGGATTGCCTCTGTCCGTAGAGGGGATTTACCTCCTCAACAATGTGTAATAATCATTAATTGAATATTTAATATTGTTTTTATGATATTATGCATGAGTTACACTAACATCTAGGAACTATATATGCTGTACAACTAGAGTTTCATGTTTGTCCTTTCTTGATTTTCATGTTACGAAGCATGAAGGGTTGCTGGGGGTTTGCACCCTGCGAGATCTACATAAAACGTGGGAATTTCGGGTAAGTTCCGCAACTTGTTATATCTAGTTTTCAGTATAAAAGATAGGTTAGGTGAGTCCTTCTTGAATGGTATGCCCCTGATCTGTGAAGGTTTCCGACCCAAAAATCTTTAGGGTATTATATCCCAACACAGAAATGGCGACTCCACTGGGGATCACATTTTTGTGATTTACCGTTTGAGTTGTTTTATCTATCTTGTAGGTTCCCAATAGTTTCTATCACTTTTTCCAGTTCAGTAAATCTTTTTCCAGTCAGACTGAAGACTTGGTCTCTTGATCAGGCTTGACCCCTTTTTTTTTCTTTATTTACCTTTCCGTACACAGTTTTTCTTCTGCACAGTCGCATATACACACCGTTTTTTGCAAAGGGACCCGCGTATACACGAGTTTCCTTTGTCACAGTCGCGTATACATGCTTGTTGATAAACTGCAAAAGCACCTATTCCTGGGTAAAATTTGAAATTTTTGGTTTTAAGCCTTTAGGGTCTTGTCTGCATGTGGTGACCTATTCCTGTAGTGTCTTTGTGGTCTCTGGATTGTGTCTAAAGTGGTTTTATGTTTATTTCTCTCTTATTTGTGTGAAGACCCACTCATTTTGTGAAATCTTTGTTTTTTTTTTTTCAATTCTGGCTTGAGCACTAAGGTCTTTTCCTGAAGATTCTTGGATGTTCTGAGTATTCAGGACAGAGAGCTTCTGCTCATTTACTCTTTCCTAACCTTATGTGTTGCTTCACATTTTGATTTTTGCCTATTTGGTGTGTTTGGTTTTCTTGATTTCATAGACTGGTTTTGTTGCAATTTTCGAAGGGTCTTTGGAGTTTTTGTTTGTTGCAAGTTTATGCTATTATGCAGAGTTGAATTGTTGAGTTTCTTGTCTTCCTTTTACTCATATACGTCCCACTGCGAGAGTAGCATGGTTGGCTTTGGGCATTTTGTCGAGGCTTTCGCTCGAAATTCAAGTTTTCTTGACTAAGTTACTGGATAATTCCATTGGTCTTCTTGAAATCTCTTTTTCCTATAAACTCAAAAGCACAAAAAACATTTCGTTTTACATTTATTTTGTTTTCATTTTGTTTGATGGTTTCTTTTCATCTTTTGAAGCTTTGTTGAGTGTCTAATCTTCGGTTCTTGACTTGATCAGGAGGGGATTATTCTTTTGATTTCTTTCTCTTATGTCAAGTATGTTTTGGCGTTTTTATACATAGGAGTTATGATTTGGAACTGGCTCTATTGACTGCCAAAAAGTGATTGAACCTTGGTGATTTTAGAGACTTCTCTTTGCTTTTTCAAATTTAGCATCTTAGTATTTGCATGTTGATCTAGTTTGCATTAGGTGCACATAAGTATTTTTAGTATTTTTCGTAACTTTTGAGTTGTGTGAAGTGTGAGCATCCAAAAAGAAAATAAAGTGTAGTATCACAGAACCTGTGTAGAAATCACTCTTCATCGAAAGGAAATCAGTGCATTTGATTGTAGTTTGGTTTTCATTGGTTTCTTCTGTGTCATACAAACACCATCAGTTTCAATTCCACACGCCATTGACATAAAATAACAGCCAATTAAAATAAGCACTATAAATAAAAACAACTAGCAATTTTTTGTATTATTGTCATACACCAACTAGCTAGTTTATAAGGCCTTGGATTAGGTGAGTGGAGAGTTAAATATCCAAGGCCGCTCAAATTTTGAAACATAGAAGTTTATTAATGAGTGAAATCCAACACCGTGAAGTGGACCGGGAAAGCTCTCCTCCAGAGAGTCAAGTGTGAGGGAAAGTGCAGGCAGAGAAGAGAGATACCCCCTCTCCTATTTTCTGAATCTTGACCTAAGACCATTCCGTCAGCTACCAATGCGGATTGGTGCCCATAGTTGCCTATCCTAGGGACCACAAAGGTGACTACGGGAGGGAATACTCATGGTACTTGAGGCAGACGTTGCATCACTTCCATCAGTGCTTCTGGAGGGTCCCCTTGCGAAGCTTGGGGACTTGCACCGGCAAAGGCTATTATTAGGAGGTCAACGTAGCTGTTTCTATTACCTTCTCTAGTAGGCCTGGGTTGTAATTACCCTAGAATGCTTTCGGGAGGTCCTATTTTTTGCTTCCTTGTATTTTGGTGTCTGGTCCACATCACCCGGAGCGGAAATTCCTGAGAGCTGCTTGTCTGGCTGTATCTTAGGGACTTTTTAGAGTGTGCACTTTTCTCCTAGATTGCTTAGCTTCATATATTTTTTGAGTCTAATAAATCTCTAAAAGTGGCTGACCGATCGCCTCGTCGATCGAGGAGGCTCCGTGGGTTGTCTCCCGCGAGTGCCGAGCCTTCTTCAAGAAGTCACAGGAGTAATTTGGAGGGTGACTTTCACCCGGTGTTTTTAGACGCAGCGAAGAGAGATCCTCTGTTAGGGCTAGTTGTTTCTATAGCTGGTTCTAGTGTTGGTGTCAGTGCCGAGAGGAGTGCTTCTCTCATCTCGAGGGTTTTATTTTCGGTAGAAGAAGTAGAAGTAGAGGAAGTCCCTCAGCATACTGAATTTCTTGCATCTCCTCTTCCTACTAGTTATCCGTTTATCATCGAGTACATCAGACCTGAGTCTTAGAGACCAGAGATTCCTTATCCATCATATTCTCACCTTTCGATGGCCACGACTGGGAATGTAGCTTCGGCTGTGAGTGCTGCAAGTATCCATAATCCTTCTTCTGTTGAAGGAGGAAGCACTATTTCTATATCTACGATTGCTTCTAGTACTACTGTGTTTGGCTCTGGTCACACCCAAGCGCATGCTTCTCAATCTGGTCCCTTTTGTTTCAGAATGCCCACTAGTGGAATTCCTTCTTTTTCATTTTCTACTGCTGCAGTTGTATCTGCACCCATATCCTATATGGCTAGTGGATCAGTTTCTTTTCAAGGGTTCCCCTTTGGAGGTGGGCACATCCCTAATTCAACCCCTTCCTTAGGATATTTTCCTTGCACTTCCCAGACTCAAAGTTTCAATACATGGTCTGGAGGTCAAAGTTCTTCTACCTTTGTAGGTTGGAACCCTATTTTTACAGCATTAGGAGCTGGGAATCAGTTTTTCGCTGGTCACCAAGGGAATGTTCATTTCCCTTCATCGAGTGCTTATCAGGCTTTTTCTCCTTTTTCAAATGCTTGGAACCCCTACCAAGGGGTTTCTTCTTCATTCACTACCTCAGTGGGGGGAAATGGTCTGGTTTATAGTAACTCCATGTTGGGAGGGGGTCCTTCTCCTAATGCTGGGTCATAAGGATTTTCCTACGGCCCAACATTTTATACGAACAATATCTGGAAATCTAGTGCCTCATCAAATCCAGGTTATTCTTTTCAGAATGTGGGGAATCCATCCTATGGGGGATGGAATTCCCAGGCTCCTCGATTACCATTTCTAGCAACGTTAAGCTTGCCATATTTGTCGAAATTGACTAACGAACCTATCCGATATAGTCCAGGGTGGCCTCCGATCCCCACAAAACTACCCTCAGACATCCCAAAGTTTGAAGGGAAGAATGGAGAGGATTCGACAGATCATATCACCACTTTCCATTTATGTTGTTCATCAAACTCCCTGATTAATGATTCAATTAGGTTGAGGTTATTTCAACACACCTTAACTGGAAATGTAGCCAAGTGTTATATTGAGTTAACTGGGGGTAGTTTCGCCACTTTTGGAGATCTGGCTACCATGTTTCTAAATCATTTTCAGTTGCCTATCCGTTATGAAGCCGGGATTGAACTCCTGGCTAATTTTAAGTAAGACAAGGCAACTCACATTTCTGATCATATTCAGGAATGGAAAAGAAGGAAGAGGCTCATTAAAGCCTATATTCCTAATGAATTCCTTCTGGAATGGTTTTTGAAATCCTTGTAGCCAGATATTTCTAAGGATGTATCCCTATTAGGGGTATTTTTTGAAGAGCAGGCTATTTTTAGGGCTCAACAATTAGAACTGATTTATTATCAGTCTAGAGTCCTCAATAAAATTTTGCCTTATGATCCTCACTCCAAATTGGACTCGTCAAAAACTAAACCTGGTCCTCATGGTGATGGAATTATTGGTTCGATCAATAGCGGTGTAGCTAACTTGCTTAGTGAATTGCAACAATTTTCCATACAATTTGCTTCTTCTAGTCAGGCTGTGCCTTCAGTGTCAACTCCTTCCCAGTCTTTGTCAATAAATGCTGTCCAAACTTCTAACCCCAAAGGAAATCAACAATCTGAAGGGAAGAAGAAGGGATGGAATAATACAAATAAGGGCAAATATGGAAAGGGGAATGCAAATAAATCCAACGAGCATGTTGGTGAGGGTCAAAAGGATAAAAATAAAGTGAAGTTTCCATGCAATTTATGTAAAGGAGACCATATTACTCACCTTTTCCCTAAAATTCAGGATGCGCAACGCTTGTTAGCTCAACAGGGTTCTTCCAGTACCTAGCCTACGTTAAAAAACCCTTTTCCCCAAGGGCAACAATTAGTTGTTGGCGCGAATCAAAATATTGGGGTTCCCTCTGGGGGCACCCAGGAAGGGAAAAACAAATCAAACATATATATGATGAGTGCTCACGTAGATATCGCTACAAGATCTCATGATTATGGCGAAGCCGAGTCTTCGAAAGCCAAGGGTGCCCCAGATAGTGCTGAGCCACTTCATATTACGAGGCCCACTGTTGAGCCTATACCTCGGATGCCAAAGGCATCTACAAAGCATACAAAAATTAATCCAAATGCCAAGGCCACCCAGAACTAATCTATTGTAGAAGATCTGGTGCAGAGTTCTTGTGCCATGTCTGCTCTCGAGGTGCTCCAGTCTTGTCCAGCTCAATGAAGTGCTCTCCTGACTGCTATTGGGGCTGTTGGTCTGAATTACTCTCTTATGATTACATTTGATATGTCTAATTTTAAAAAGAGACTCCCTCATCATATGGATTTCCATATTATATCGCTTTATCGAAAATTCAATATATTTCGAACGGTCATAGATGAGGATGCTTCCACGTGTGTGATGTCTCTCGCACATTGGAAAGAGATCAGATCTCCCGCATTTTCTCCTTCAGCCACTCTTCTGACTACGTTTGATGGTCATTCTCACAGGCCGCATGGTATTGTCCTGGATTTTCCCATCTATGTTGGGGGCGAAACTGTTAACATTGAGGTTGAGATAGTCGATGCAAGCTTAGACTATAACGTTCTGTTGGGGTGAAACTAGATTTATGAGATGGATGCTATTGCATCCTCATTATTTTGCATTATTTGTTTCCCTCATGAAGGGAGGATTGTCAAAGTTGACCAACTGGATTGTTCTCCTATAGAACCGAATGCATCTACTGACTCAACTATTCCTTTGGTGGATAATACCAAACCACCTGTTGAGAATCTAGGGGTTGGAATGTATTCTTCTTTGATGGGTACTTTTTATTTTCCACCTCCTTCCGTTCATATAAATGAAATTTCATCCTCCAAGGCTCTTATTCGAAGAGATGTCTTTAGAACTCATTATTTTTCGAACCCTTGGACCTTACCTTCCCCTACCTCCACATTAGCAGAAGGTCAAGTAGGTGGAATGGCATTTCCTATGTCTGCAACTGAGATTTATTATAGCTCTATTGTTGACTCTGCAGAATCCACTCCAGTTTCTCTTTCATTAGAGGAATTGGATGGAGATGTGGTCCCGGCTTGGACTCTTAGTTCTTCTTCCACCCAGGATTGCCTTGGTACCACTCTTCCATATGAAGAGGCTATCCTAGAAGCTATGATTGGTATAGACAAACCATGGGATGATTTGCATCATCGGTCTTAATTTTTACCAGATTTGAGCGAAGTTGAATCAAGTTTTCCTAGTCCTCAGTATTTTGGTTCTATTCACCCGGTTCTAAACCGTTTAGCACCAGCACAGGTATTTTCTGAAGGGAACATGGCTGTGATTTCTCCTACTATCCTGGTGAAAATTTCCAGAAATCCCAACACTATCGAGAATGTTTTCATCGGAGCTGAATGTTCCCCTAAAGAGATTCAAATTTACACCAATCTCTTTTGAGAGTTTAGGGATGTTTTCGCTTGTTCTTATGAGGAAATGCCTCGTATAGATCCATCTATTTTCCAGCATGAGATCAAGTTATATGAAAATGAAAAGCCTATCAGGCAAAAGCTTCGTCCGGTCAACCCTAGGAAGGCGACAACTATCAAAGTTGAGGTGGAGAAGCTGCTCAAGGCGGGATTCATTTTCCCTGTTCCTTTGACAGAGTGGGTTTCGAATCCAGTCTTGGTGGATAAGAAAGAAGGAAAAATTCGAGTTTGCATTGATTTCAGAGACCTAAATAAATCATGTCCTAAAGATAATTACCCCACACCATTCATAGATCAGATTATCGATGAGTGTGTGGGCAATGAGATTTTCTCCTTCATGGACGGTTTTTCTGGATATAATCAAATTACTATCTGTCTTGAAGATTAGCATAAGACTGCATTTATTTTTCCCTGGGGTACCTTTTCTTACAAGAAGATGCCTTTTGGCCTTAAAAATGCTAGAGCTACTTTTTAGCGGGCCATGTCATATGCCTTTCACGACATCAAACATATTATCGAGGCATACTTGGATGATTTAGCTGCTCGTTCTTGCAAGAGAATTGATCATCCTTCTCACCTCCGTCAAGTATTTGAAATATGTCAATATTACAAGATCCGACTGAATCCGAACAATTGTTTTTTCGCAATCACATCCGGTCGGTTGTTGGGATTTATTGTGTCTATGGAAGGGATTCAGGTAGATCCCTTCAAGGTTGTGGCAATACTTCTGTTGCCTCCCCCGTCCTCTATTCGTCAAATTCAAAGTCTACAAGGAAAAGCAAATTTTCTGCGGAGATTTATCGTAAATTATGCCGAGATTACAAAAGGATTTATGAGATTATTGAAGAAGGGAGTTCTATTTTTATGGGATGACTTTTCTCAATGCTCATTCGATGCTTTGAAAAAAACATTAACCTCTGTTCCTATATTGAGTCCACCTGATTATAGCAGGGATTTCCTCTTGTATCTCACAGCAGCAGAATCTACCATTGGTATGGTTCTGGTTTAGGAGGATGATGCTCTTTCAGAGCATGTTACATACTACATTAGTCGAGGCTTGGTAGGACCTGAACTCTGGTATTCTACGATAGAGAATATTGCTTTAGCATCCGTTCATGCTGTACAACGGCTTAGACATTATATTCTTCTTCGAAAAACTTATGTTTTTGTAGCATTCAATCCATTTTAGTTTGTTCTCAGCAAGCGAGTGATTGGGGGAAAATAAAATAGATGGATTGTGATTTTGAAGTAATTTGATCTTGAGTTTATGTCTGCCAAGTCCAAGAAATCATTATTTTTTGCGGAATTAATTTCTGAGTTTCCCTGTGGAGAAGAGATAGTTTATGATGAATCCTTTCCGGATGAACATCTTTTTCTCATTTCTTCATAGGATCCTTGGTATGGGGATCTCATAGTATATATTCAAACTGCAAAGTTTCACTCGACTTTTTCGAAAGATGAGCGTCGTAAGTTACATCACCTAGCTAAAAATTACTTAATAATTGGCGACACTTTATACTGTCGCGGGGTCAATTCGATCCTTAGATGATGCTTAACTCTTGAAGAAGCTGAGGTTGTGTTGAATGATTGCCACAATGGAGCTCATGGTGGTCATTTATCTGGGCTTGCTACAGCCCAAAAAATCTTGCGTGCAGGATACTTTGGCCTTTAATTTTCAAATATTGCATGGAGTCGGTCAAACGGTGTCATCCGTGTCAAGTGTATACTCGAAAGATGCGTGCTCATCCAGCTCCGCTCTTCCCTGTCGTCACTGTCGGTCCCTTTACAAAGTGGGGTATTGATTATACTACTTCTAACGCACCTTCAGCTAAAGGTCATAAGTACATTATTGTAGCAGTAGAATAATTCACGAAGTGGGTCGAGGCTATGCCCACTTTTGGGAATGATGGTGAGACAACAACTCTTTTTCTCTTCAATCAGGTCATTTCTCATTTTGGTATTCCCAAAGGGATTGTCACTAATCATGGCAGTCACTTTCAGAAGAACATGATGGCTGAATTGGCTCTAAAATTAGTTTCCGGCAGGAGCATTCATCTCCATATTATCCTCAGGCCAATGAGCAAGTGGAAGCCATGAAAAAATCCTTGAAGACAATTATTCAACAGACAATTGATAAAGCTCAATCCAATTGGCACATTATGTTGTATCCTGTACTTTGGGCATACCGGATGTCAGTGAAAACTGCAATTGGTTTTACTCCGTTTCAACTAACTTATGGGTTGGAATCTATATTTCCCATCGAGTGTGAAATTCCTTCTCTTAAGTTAGTTGTAGAGCTTCTTCCTGACACCTCTATTCTCGAAGAATGTCTCCTTCATCTGGAACATCTCGATGAGCAGCGTCGAGATGCCGCCACGATGAATGAGGCACATAAGAAGTGGGTAAAAGTTTAGTACGATAAAGCGGTCAAACCTAGGGTTTTCTCCGAAGGAGACCTTGTCTTGGTTTATGCCCAGGAGAAGGATGCCCTGGGGGTAGGTAAATTTAAGTCTATGTGGTATGGCCCCTTCATCGTCAAAAAGGTCCTCAAGAAAGGAGCTTATGCCTTGGTTGATTTTGAGGGAAATGAGTTGGCAGAGCCCAGAAATGGGCTCTATCTGAAAAGGTATTATGCCTAGGCCTCGGCCTAGCATCTTGCTTTTTGTATATAAATATATATTGTTTTGGTACATAGTTTTAGGTCTTTGATGTGATGGTGATGTTTTTGATCTGATTTGGCAGGTTGTGTTGGATGTCAAGAGTCATTTTTGTTTCGACGATGGTGCTAGTAGACACACCCAGAACTTGGCTTCTGCAGCTTGGGTACTTCATTATCCATCTGGTCAGTTGTTAGTTTCAAGAGGTGTCTGCATTGGTCCTGCTTCAAAAAATGTAGCAGAATACACTGCAGTAATTTATCTACTCTCGGAGGCAATATCTTTGGGTGTTGATTCGTTGGTAGTTTTCTTGGACTCCCAGCTGGTGGTATCACAGTTGAACAATACATATCGGGTTCGAGATCCATTTTTGCTTTGATTGTTTTTGAGGTTACATTTGTTACAAAGATCATTTCAATTTATAACATTTATTCATATTCCTCGAGCTGACAATTGGATGGCAGACTTATTGGCTAATCAAGAAATTGATTGGCATATTCATCATTCAACACTTTAATCAAGTCATCAAATTCATCATAAATTTAATAAATTTGATTCATCACATCATATAAATCAATGTATATATATACATAGTCAAAATGTTCAAAAAATTATACAAAAATTTGAACCCATATGTCCTACAAAATTAGGGCTTATGCCCGATCATGTTCAGTATAAAAAATATAGTACAGTCATCTGGTAAAATCTATATATCTAAATCTGTGGTCCCTGCCCAACATTCATGTTCCTATAGAACATGATAACCGTTGCTACATGGTGGAATAAACGCACCCAGTCTCATGGTACTCCGACGACCCGTCTCTAGATAGCCTCTAGTAGGTCCTCTACTGCCGACATAGGCACTTGGCGAGTTAAACTCTCCAAGTTTCTCTGAACGGCATGAAGGGTTCTACCAGGGTCTTCAGAATCTGCTTCTCCTCTATGGTGCTTATGCCTTGGATATCCCTCAGTATGGACTGGTCCCATATCTATATCATGGTCATCACATAATTTTTCAAGTCATTTGAATCCAATCAAAAACATTATTTTTCATTTTTGCATATATTGAAAAAATAAACCAAAAATAATATAATAAAAAATTGCAGTCTCACCGATTGCACCCCATGCTGCACCGGGTGGAAGGACTAAGTCTGGATCACCACGAAAATCCATCCTAGCATAGGGATAATCCTCCACGGCGATAACTTGTTCCTCCCACCATTGGAAGAACTCGTCATCCCAAGTGGTTCTAGGAACTTCAATTCCCCCCAATCTCTTCATCAAGTCAGCCCACTAGGCTATTCTTGGATCTCTGGGGCTGTTGATGGATGAGATCACTTTGGGTCGAAGCCCTGGAATCCTCTCAAAGAAGAATGTCAGTAAGATGGTTCCATACCCAAAATGCTTTGTTTTCTGCTTTCCAGATAGAGGTTAACTCTTTATTCATGTTAGTCAGTAGTGCTGTACACCAGTCAAAGAGGTGAATCAAAAATTCGACCGCAATGCTCATCTGTGTCCTCAAAGCCTGGTGTAAGGATGCAAATCCTGCTACCCTGCCAATGGTGAAGAGGATAATTTTCATATACAGTTCTTTCAAATCTTTGATCGCAATCTGAGTTCCTACTTTCTGAGACCCCTCTACGCAATAGACATGGACATAGTCTTCCACTGTAAGCCCTCGCAAAGGATTTCCGTGTAAATCTATCAGATCTCCTCTCCAAGAGAGTTCGGTAATGAAATAAATGTCTTCCACTTATATACGTATGGGAATTTGATCAATCATAAAGCAATCTTCTTCTGGTTCCTAGTGATCCACCAACATTTGAAGCAACCAAACATTACTTTTCATATTTGGCATTTTAAAATTGAGCAAACCAAAATTTCGAAGGATATCGAGCGCAATTTGATTCTCCATGAATTCATTATCGATGGCACTATGTTCACGCTTCCTCCAAGAGATTGACATCCTGAAAAAATCCATTAAATTACTCATTAGGTTCATCTTTTGCATTCACGGACTGCGCATATGCGACTTCCTTTGTGTACAGTCGCATAGCATATGCAGGTTCGTCCACACGAACCTCTGTATGCGTAGAGGGTTTAATCAAAACTAATCTTTCCTACCATCAAAAATGAAATTTTTTATCCTAAATATGAACGAAATTGATGGCAAAGATGGATTTAGAGCTTACCTGGCTGATTCGGTGCAATTTGACGGCTGATTTCTCCTGTTTTGTGGAAAGGGGTTTTTTCTCCAGAGCTCCTTTTTCCACTTCTACAATGTTACAATGAACCAAATATAAGGTAAAATGAGTATTTATACCCAGAAATTGATTTTTTTTTTCAATATTCCGTTATGCTTATTTTCAAATTTGTCTCAAGCTGTATAACCGTGTTTCTTGTAAGTGTTCGGAAAGGTATGTTTTCAGGTACATTTACTAAAGTTGAGATTTTTTTCCAGTTTTTCAAATCCATGACCGCTAACCTGTCATGGCAGGTATATGATTTCAAACTGGCATATAGGTTAGAGAATCCAATTTCCATTGCATTATGCATGCTAGCCTCTATTTTTCATCACTTTCCATAGGGTCGATCCCATCATGTCATGAGTACTTAACCCATTTCACTCGCTGATATTTAATCATGACTTGATGGTAGAGCCTTCCTTTACATGGGCTTCCTAGTTAGTTCCTCGCTAGCACTTGTCGCCCATACTGCACTTTAAGTAGGCTTGGGAGTCGTCTTTAGTCTCACTATGACTTATGCATTGAAGCTTCATTCATCTTCTTCTTCACTATGATTTTTCTGGCTATTACCCTAGAGGCTCCCTTGTGTTGTCAAGTTGTATCACTGCATTACATATTGGCTACTTGTTTATCTTGGCATTCATCCAGCTTCATTTGGACTCGATGTTTAAGCCATATTTTGACCATGACTCTCTGTACAAGTTGACCATGCAAGCACTCAGCTATCGCGACTTGAAACCTTTTTACCCATGGATGGAACACTCCTTTGAGTATCACTTACCAGTTTCCGCCACCTTGCGTTGAGCATAGGATTGTTCCTATCCCATGAACTAGTGCATCTGTTTCCTGATACTCGTTCTATCCATTGTACTATAGAATTATTTTATTCTTTTTCAGGCTTACTATATGAAAAAGAAAAAAATCAAATATATCAAAAAGAGCTGGAACGGGATATTACTTCATATTTGATGGCAGTTACAGTGTCAATTTTTGTCACCCTTGAACAAAGCACACATAACTATGTCTTTCATTCATTTGGGATGGTTTTAGTTTTGACATAGGAGAAGCCATAACCTTGTTTCATAAAAGTCAGTTCTACCCCGATTGGATATCTCTCCCAATTATATGGAGAGTTTTTTTTTGCCTCCTGCATTTGCTGCCATAGTCAACATGAGTCGTGTTTTTGTTCAAGGGAAGTTAAATCCGAATTGGCCTTTCTACGGTGTCTCTTGAATTATTTTTCAGTCGGCCTTCCCGGTCTTGTTAGTATCCTTTTCTATCACGCCAGATGTTTGGTCCTATGCTCATGCTTGTTTGAGAAGGTCTCCATTTGACTTCTTGTCGGCGGGTTTGTCTCTTATCGACTATGACATATTGCTCTGAGAGAAAACCTAGAGCCGCACCCTGGCCCTATTTACATCACTAATATGTGACCTTGTGCTCAGCATTTGATCATCATTATGGGTATTTGAATGAGTGGTTTCCCTTGTGTTCGACGTCAGCTTACATTATCACACTTTGGATTCATGCAGTACCTTGATTTCTACTTGACCCTATTAGTGGATATCTCGCCTCACTGTCAGCTCTCATTATTGGTTGATTCAAAGGGTTTCTATCGTGCGCTAGTTTCATCTTGTGCATGTCGAAAACGTACTTCGAGTTGGTTCCTTCAATCTACTTCGTCCGATTCCTTCCAAATCTTTGCTTGCAGGTTACACTTGTGCTGGAATGATGTGGGATGCCTTAATGCCTTCCTTCCAGTAGATCTTTTCCCATTGACTCTGACTCATTTCTTTAGGAATAAGGTCTAGAGTCTTTTTGTCAATACCTTAGGGTTTGCAGTCATTAGTGGCGGACTCTTCACTGTCGACAATGAGGATACATTATTGCCTCCTGATTAATAGATTCTTATAGGTGTTTGACTTCAACTCATTCATTCACCCTTGCTAGATTGTACTGGGGCACCTTGACACTCATTATCATTATCGGTGGGTTGTCTCATGTTTGTTAACGGTATACATTAATGACTGGTAATCAAACGATTTATCACATGGTCGACTTCAACTCATTTATTCCCATTGTGTAGAATTGTGCCATGGTGATCGGTGAAGACCTTGGGTTTTCATCAACATGATTCAGTTCACTTTGAAAGTTCATCCAGTTGTCTACCAGTGACGCCGTCCACCCTTATATGTTGCAGTTTCAGTACAACAACATCTTATATGTTGGCTCCTAAGTTGCGTGATCATACCATGTGTTCCACCCCTTATGATTTGGTACCTGGAGATTCAGTTATTACTCAGTTAGTGATCAGATATCTATTGCAGCATCATTGATCAGTCTTCTATATGTGATACTTGGACTTGATTTTGACTTGTACTTCAGGGCAGTGATCAGATGATTCACTATGTACTTTACAGTTTAGCTATACTTGTATACATTTTCGATCCGCTTTGTACTTCATATGCGGACATGCTTCTCTTTCACTAAGCATGGGTATGCCCACCTCAGACATGCGCTATCTCTCTGATCTCTTCCATTGATTTTTTGGCAGACTGAAATCTGGTGAAGTCCTCTCTCATCCTCACAAGGTTCTTTCTACACACATAATATATTTCAGCCATCATGTACCCTTTCTGACCTCATATATTAGGGAGCATATGTTATAGTATCATTTTCCACCTTCATGTGCTTGATGATTGAAACTTTGGCCTTGGGAACCCTTTCCCCTCAGACTTGACCATCTTCACAAAAAAAATATCTTAAAACCCATACGCATCTCTGCACAGACTTTTCTGTGTATATACGTGAGTCCATTCATAGATATCCGTGTATACATTTTTAATCATTAAAAAATATATATTATTCCCTATTTTCGAGGTAGGGTTGATGGTTATTCCCGTAATTCAACCGCCCCAGCCCATGGCCTAACTGTTTCCAACTACAGAAACTAATTTGAGGGAGTATAAAAGTCCCTCATGTGCATGGCCTAAGGGAGGGAGAAAAATATAGATATTATACTCTGTTGGAGCCCTATTTCAAGTCTGATATTCCCGTGTCTCCTGCACTTCCAAGGTATATTTAGGAAAACCTTGTTTCCTTGAGATGATCATCATCCTATATGACATCTAGTGTGCACACAACTTGGAAGAATTCTTGCGAGGCTAAGGTTGGATGGATCTAGAGGACAGTATGCTCGAAGGCCATGGAAGGATTCAGGTGATCTCTCCACGTTTCTATTACTATAAGTGCCATTTATAATAAGAAGAACCATCTTGTTCCTGATATTCACGTGTTTATATCTCTTTATATATGTGTAATAATCATTAATTGAATATTTAATATTGTTTTTATGATATTATGCATGAGTTACACTAACATCTAGGAACTATATATACTGTACAACTAGAGTTTCGTGTTCGTCCTTTCTTTATTTTTAGGTTACAAAGCACGAAGGGTTGCTGGGGATTTGAACCCCGCGGGATCTACATCAAACGTGGGACTTTTGGGTAAGTTCCACAACTTGTTATATCTAGTTTTCAGTATAAAAGATAGGTTAGGTGAGTCCTTCTTGAATGGTATGCCCCTAATCTGTGAAGGTTGCCGACCCAAAAACATTTAGGGTATTATATCCCGAAACAACAAGTTGAAGAAGACCGAGGACCGGAAGCAAAGGTGGAGGTACCGGCAAAAGCGAAGGCATATGTTGGGATAGAGAAATAAGCATCCTCGCTAGTTTGAAAGCCAGTTATTGATCCAATTTCTCCAATTGAAGCACCTGTTTACTTTGAACCAATTGAAGTCGGTAGTCGAGTCATGCTTACACATCCCTCTATTTAATAATAAAGCGACCTTACGGTACCTTGGCTGGTGCGGACAAGCAATAAATATTTGAACTTGGTCTCAAATATCTACCGTATCTACATTGAACCTTAGACAAACAACAACCATTTGTCATTTTTCATACAACTGGGCTCAACCACATCTCTACGTGTGCATATCTATGTTTTTATAGAACCTATGAAATCTTATGAAATTCTACTTGTTGTGGGATTTTGGAAATAAGTTCAGTTACAATGAGGTATCCTCTGGAGGCTAGGAAGAACCCATAATAGAGAGTTATTTCTATAGCCTGGTTATTTAGCGTTATCTATCCTGGGGTTATATTAGAAATGTATTGAAATGAATCTCTCATTGATTCCCGAGAAATGTGATTTTTTTTACGAATATAGGGGTTGTACTTAGCCATTCTATATCCAAGGAAGGGATATAGGTTGACACAAATAATATTTCCATCATCAAAAGGGTCCTCGTCTGTTATCACAAAATTAGATCTGATAGGCTGCTTGATCAGTCAATTTCATGTAACTATTTCAAACCAGTCTTTTGACCGAGGCTTAGCCTCCTTAGCCTGAGAGGTCTCTCTCAAGGATTAATGATTTGGATAAAAATATAGATGGATAACTTTATTTAGGAAATAAACAGATAAATGATAGATTTAGGTTGAGAATCACATCAACATGAATACATTGGGTTTATGGAGTCAAAACAGCTCAGTAATTCAGTGAATCTACTTAACATGGAAGTTGAGGCATATCAGAGTTTTAGTCATAAGGTACACACACATGAAACTGTAAAAACATAGTCAGTTCATTTATATAGGAAGTCCAAGCATATAAAAGATGAATTCTGAGTAATATAGATGAAACACCACTGCAATGAGATAATATAAGAGATGAAAATAGAATAGGAACACACTAAATCTCCTTTTGAATCTCAAGTTGGTCAAGTATAAAATCTCTGTATTAGCTCAAAATCAGTCAATTCACAACAAGCACAATTTTGCCAAAAATGTCCAACCCTTTACAAATTTGACCTCTTGGCCTTTAATAGATCTCTTACAACATGAGATGATCTGCCTCTAGGCTAGATACATCGAATTTCTAACTACTGACGCCTTGCATAAACATAAGACATGGAATTTATTACAAAAAGACACCTAATCTACTTAAACAGTCCTATTCCAAAAAGGACTCGAACTATTTAATCCTATCTATAACAACATTATCTATTTAAATTTACATCATTTCCAAGTGTATCATCACATGGTCGAATCTGGATGATGGGCTTCATTTCTTCATGACCATATTGCTGACCTCCATCAAAATAGGAAACAAAACCCTGTTTTTTAGGAATAAGATCTTTTGCATTCTTTGAACATTCTGACCATCATGTACCCTTCATTTCATGGTCCTTGGCTATTGGAAGTTGTCATAACAAGTCCCATAACTCCTCCCTAGCCTCCAAATGTATAAAACCACTTTAAACCCTGCTCAAAATGTTGTAATGTTCTGTGCTACGAAAGCACATCAGTTTCGTAGCACCTTTCGTAGCGCTACCATTTCAACCTTTAGTCTTCAACTTTTTGACTTATTTACTCCAAGATTATTTTTAATTACCATTTAATACATCCTCCATAGAAAATTTAGTTCTTGATTCATTCTTTTACCCTTCAAAAACTGATCAAAATAAGCAAGAAAAGCTGCAACAGTAGTTTCGTAGCGCTTTTCTGCTTTTTTACACTGAATGCGCTACGAAACTGCTGAGTATGCAATTTTTCAAAAATTTTCCAAATGAAAACTATAGTTATGCCAAAAAATAAACATATACCTACCTCCATCATTTAAAAACCATATCCACTGTAAAAACATAGTCATTCTAGCTTGCTTGAGGTCGCTTCTTCAAGTTGAGCTATTGGTTCTTCTATGACTGTCATTTTAATGCCTTTGCTCTTTAACTCATCATGAATCAAATCCAACTGCTGCTCTAAATATCTCACATGGTATTTAAGTCTTCTATTTATAGCTCACAAATGAGTATTTATTATTCTGACAAACTTAGCTTCCTTTATTGTTGGAACTGTCCACTTGAAAAATTTCTCTGTACTACTTGGAGTTTCAGAAACAGAATCAATTTGTCCTTCCCACAGTGTCTTCATTATTTTAAACTGTGCTTTCTCGACACTGTGATTTCTAGCTCTCTTTTTCATGATAGAAATTTCCTGGTTTTCCAACCTTAATTTCTCCTCAAGACACTGAAACTCTGTTTTCTTTGTCATTTTCTCTTTTCCCCTTTTTGTTCTGCTGAATGTATGCTTCACTGTAGGTGATGAAAGATCAACAATTTATTTAGGGGATTCAGCTGTTTCAATGGGTATTTGAACTTCTTTGCTACCTTACATAATTTTTCTAACATTCCTAGTCATAGGCTTTCTTGCTTGAAAGAAAAAACCTGCATCTTCCCCCTCAAACTCTAACTTCTTTGTGGACTTGGCCTTTTTCAACTTATGCTCTTCTTCCCCAATGAGCTTAGCTTGGACAATGGGTGTCTCTTCTATGTCAATGGCATGAAGAATATCCTCTATATTCCCCTTAGTTGCTGGGATTTCTTATATAGCAACTGTCTTTCCTTTTAGTGGCATTGCTTGGCTTCTAGTTACTCTTTTGGTCCCCTTGCTGACAACTTGTTTCTGTTTTGCATATTTGACAACTTTTGATCTCTATTTTGCAGATGGGAGAGTTGGAGTATTAAGCATTTGCATTTGCTCTGGCCCTTTTTCAGTTTGCTTTCTTGACTTCACTCCTGCAGTTGCTTTTGGTTTTGCAGCCACAGGTTGACTTGGTTTTGTTGATGGTGGTGATGGAACTCCTTTAGCTTTAGGGTTTCTTGCAGGTGTTAGGGTTTCCAACTCAAAACCATTTATAAATAAGAAAGATGACCAATCTATGCCTATCTTCTGAAGTTCATATAAAATTAATAACTTCATTAAACCATGATGAATTAAGGATGTTTCACTCCCTTCAAAATTTTCTTGCACCTTATCAGCCATCTTTGCAAGACTCCTATGTAGATAAAAAGGTAAATCAAGTGAAATCTTACCAGTGAAGTGTAGAAGCAATTTTAAATGATATGAATAAACTTTGTGATATCTGCCTTCACAGGTAAAATATTTTTGAATGTTGAGCAGCAGTTTTGAGTAGTTATATTTGATGCAACTTCTAGGGATAGCATAATTAAGGTCCATGTATGTGTACTCAGGTTTCATAAACTCTTTACACTGCTCCATATCAAATTTGAAACTTTTGAACCAGGTTTCTTGACCTCTTGGTATCTCAGTAACAACAACAATGACCTCTGGTGTAATAGACACACTTAGCATTCCGACCTTAGTGGCTGTTCCATTGAAATTCATGAAAAATTCCTTGGATACCTATGTGTGACATCCCTGCGACTTCTCAAAAAACCGTAGGCAACCTACTCTTCTGAACGCTTCCATCACTGATGGGTCTTCAATTATTGCTTTCATGTCTTCAGGTTCCTGCCTTAAGCAATGTCCTCCTCTGTGAATTTTCTTTTCCTCTACCATGTTCTTGAACAAATTTCTCAGCCTCGCTTGAAAAAATGTAACAACAACTTTGCTTGAATAATTGTAACAGTAACCTTGCTTGATATGGGTGTAGTAAAAACCTTTGTATGAACCAACGACAAGTTTGGCTTGACATTCAGAGCTTAGACATTTCGAATGGAGGAAAAAGGGAATGAGAATGACTAATTAGGAAAGATTTTGAAATTTAAAATGTCCTCTCATAAATGAATGATGCCTCATTCATAACCTATAATGACAATGATGACTGCAAACATGGGTGTGTACATTGAATTTCATCATTACATGACTCGACATGCCACTACCCTACCCCTTCCAAATGGTTTCTAACATCTGCCAACTCAACTGACAAGACAGATACAAATCTGCGCTTTTGTAGCACCTGTAGTGTAAATATTTCATGTTTGGCTACAAAACTATTAGCGCTTTCGTAGCGCAAAACGAGTTTTTTCAACGGGTGGCACTACGAAAACACATTTTTTTGGCTAATTGAACAATTTTGACACAAAACTTTGGGAAACAACGTACAAATGTAAAATGATAAATATTTGACATGAAAGAAATTTAAAGAAGGATTTATTTGAACCTTAGGATAAGCTTTAAACTATAAGAAATCTAAAACCTACCCTTAATCAAACCTAAATTGACACCTAAAACCCAATTTTGATTCTTGAAAATTGGTAACCTTATCAAAATGTTGTTTTGAAAATTTTTGGGTGATAACACCATCCCTAAAAAACAAATATATGTCAATATTTTCCTTGAATTAGCTAGGTATTATAGAAGTTTCATTAAACATTTTAGTAAACTGGATTCACCCTTGTTTGGACTACTGGCTAAAGATTCAGATTTTTGTTGGAAAAAGCTGCCAAGAAGCCTTCAAAGTATTGAAATAAAAGCTGACCACTGCGCCCATCCTTAGGGGTCCCAACTGGGCTTGACCTCTCCATATACACACAGATGCCTCAGGAAAATTTTTAGGGGATTCCTTAGGAAAAGTGGAAGATAAATTTCCTAATTCTATCTATTTCATCAATAAGAACCTTTCTAAAGCTGAGTTAAATTAAACTATCACTGAAAAGGAAATATTTGTTATGGTGCATTCTTTGAACAAGATTATACATTATATCACTGGTTATCAAACCTTGGTTCACATTGATCATGCATACATTAAGTATTTAATGAATAATCCTGATGTCAATTCTAGGATAATTGTATGGTTGTTGATATGGTAGCAATTTGTTTTGACTATTGTTGATAAACCAGGGAAAGAGAACATGGTTGCAAATTTCTTGTCAAGACTAACCCTACTTGTAGGAAAGGAAGAAATGATAAATGATCAACTTACATATGAACATTTCTTTGCCATCTTGGTGCTTTCTCCTTTGTTTGCTGATATAGCCAACTACTTGGTTGCTGGAAGGTTCTCTCCTAACCTATCCTCAAAGGAGAAAAGAAGGATTTTTAGGAAAAGTACCCCATTCACTTGGATTGGGGGAAATGTTTTCAGATTGGGGCCAGATCATATCCTAAGAAGATGCGCGAGGGAAGAAGAGGTATTTGAAATCCTCTTAGTATGCCATGATGGATGCTATGGGGGGTCACTTTGCTACTAAGAGGAAAACCTTCAAGTTTATATAATTAGATTAATATTGGCCCACTTTACATCAGGATGCAAGGAGGTACACCACCAGGTGTGATCAGTGCCAGAGGATGGGTAATCCAACACCCAAGGATGAAATTCCATTACAATCTCAAGTGAATCTAGAGCCATTTGAAAAGTGGGGCATGGATTTCATTGGACCTATTTACCCCCCATCAGGACATAAAAGGTATATCAATGTATGCACTGAATACTTGACCAAATGGGATGAAACGAAGGCAGTAAAGGAAACAAATGAGCAAAATGTGTTTGAATTCCTGAGGGAGAACATATTCTACAAATTTGGTTTTCCAAGGGAATTAGTCTTTGATCAAGGAACACAATTTACATCAAGTCTGATTGAATATCTTATGGAGCAACACCACATCAAGCGTAGAACATCTACCGCCTATCACCCTTAAGAAAATGGGAAGGTGGAAGTAAAAAGCAAAGAACTGGAGAGAATTATTACCAAGGTTGTTAGCAACAACATAAAATATTGGGTAGAAAAACTTGTGGAAGCCACTTCAGCCTACAAAAAAACTTGGAAGACCACCACTGGATTCACTCCATTTGAGTTGGTCTATGGGAAGAAGGCCCTGTTGTTTATTGAATTTGAGTATAAAAACTTGAGGATGGAAACTTATTTACACTTGGATCTTACTACAACACAAAAAGAGAGGCTAATGCAACTCAATGGTCTAGATGAATTTAGGATGCAAGCTCTCTTGCACATTGAGGTAATCCAACTAAAAAGGAATATTTAGCATGACAAGCACATCAAAGGGAAGAATTTTAAAGGAGATTGAGACTTGTTGCATGATTCCAGATTCAAGGATTTCAAGGGAAAGTTAATGACAAGATGTATGGTTCCCTATCTAGTAGAGAAATGTCATGAGAATGGGTCTATCCATATCAGAACAATTGATTAGGAAGGGGTTCCCTTACTTGTCAATGGTTATATGTTGAAGTTGTACAAGAGACCTTTTTCAAAGGAATAGTTTTACTGTTTAATAAATAGAGAATTAAATATGATTGGAAGGCTCATAGCCCTCAGTCCACCAAATGTCTAAAATAAAATAAAATAAGAGGGCCTAGATGAAAACCTCCATAAGGTATCTGAGGCCAACTCCAGGGTTGAAAACTGCTCTGAGGCATCCCAAGAGAAAAAGAAATGAAAAAAACAAAAACAAAATAAAAGATGAAAATATCCCTAGGTGAAAACCTCCTCTGAGGTGCCTAGGGCAAGCACATAGGTTGAAAAACTATGCAGAGGAAGCCTGCATGTCTAAAAAAAAAAAAACACAAGGAATGAGTTATTACACTACTTTTGCTAACATATTTTTCTTTGCATAACTCCAGGAATTAGACAAAACCATGGCTATAGGATAGATTCTACAAGTATATTCCTCCATTTTTTCTAGACACACATTGCATTTTCACACTCTTCACTCACATTCCTAACTCTCTCCATCATCTAGCCAAAAATAGTATCAAAGTTTTCCTCCTTGTTGTAATGCTAATGGATCAGTATTTATTGCTATAGAAGGAGCCTGTAATACTACAGGAGGAGCCCGAAATGCTAGAGGAGGAAGATCCGATTGGAAAAAGATGCAAAAGGGTCCACTATAAGGAATCTAGCAGATGGTTTTGAGGAAGCCCTTATAAAAATAGCCCAAATATCCGTTTGTAGCAGAGGTCACTAGAGGAGGTTGGTAGGTGGAGGTTTTTGCGGATGTTTTTTTTTGCGGTGCGTTTATAATCATAACTTGCACCGGTGTGCTTGATATATATGTAATGCAATGGTGCATAGTAGAGGCTAAAGAAGCATTGCAGAGTTAGTTTTAAGTACTACGAAAACAATGGTGCACTTCATACATACAATGCACTGGTACGTTTTATATAAAGCGCACCGGTGCGTACTATCAAATGGCACACCGAGGCATTGTGCTCTCTGTACAAACTGGTTTGGTGCATCTCAGTAATCTAGCACACTATAAATAAGTGCAGTGCACCATCGATACCACTACCCAGTGCATCTTATAATCGAGCGCACCGAAAAAGGGTTAATTAAAAAAAAATTACCGGTCGTAAAAAATTCATTTTTACTTGTTATAGTGTTGTAGAGTTCTCAAGCACCGGTGTGATTTCTCCTTCTCTGAGGCACCCTGCCATTGGTGCTCCCATTACCCGCATTGCTTCCGTCCATTGCTCACTGTGTGGACGTCTAATTTTGCAAAAAGAGGGAAAATTTGGTTTTTAGTATTCTGTTGCAAAGATGCCTCATCGACACGCAAATGTGCAGGTAATCTACTTGCTTCTCACCAACTTAAAATTTTAGCGACTTAATTTCTTAAATTGAGTTAAAATTCACCATTTTTTTGGGATTTTTTTTTTCCTGCGTGGTGCGTTCGAGCCATTCAGCTTGCACCATTCTCGGCACTCCCTGTAAATTTACAGTCCGCATCACGAACAGTGTTAATAGAAACCACACCTGGCGGTAAACGTGATAGCCTGGGGCAGTACTGAGAAAAATCACACCGCTTTAACAATAACATAGTGCGGCATGTGTCAGTTTCCAGCCATGGCAACAATTTAAATTTTTTAAAAATAACACTTTCTTTACGGTGGTGCGGTCGTTTATCGAAACACATTGGGAATTATGTAAAAATAGACATAGCGACCTGGTGCGTCCATATTATGGGAACGCACCGTCACTGCCAGTGGTAAAATATTGCCAGTTGGCAGTGCGTTGCATTATAACAATGCCTCGGGGCAGATATTTTGGTCAACGCACTGCACAAAAATATTTATTGAAGTAAGATTTGTTGTTTTCACGGTGTGTGAAGTTTTTTCATGCGCATTGTGGGAGGTGTGTGTTTTTTTGGGTGCACTGAATGTTTTTTTTTTTTTTTTCTTCGATAAAATTTATATTTATATATTTGTAAATACATTTGTCATTTAATAAAAAAAATTAGGTTTTATGTATGAAAGAGGCTGATGTATTTAATATGTGAATCATTCAGCGACGTCGACGGAGAGAGGAAATGCAACAACAAGAGTGGAGGGAGCACAATTATAACATGATACAACAATGAGAGGCACATGAGAGAGAGAGACTTTTGTACCCTCACCCTATTACGACCCCCACACAGTTGCTCTTAAGGGAGGAAGGCCTCCTTAAGTTCTACGAGGAGGTTACATCCCTGAAGGGGCACAATGGGTTATTAGTACAATTTATCTACAGGTGGGATGCCTACTGACAGGCTTTCCGAGTCAGTCCTGGCCAGTGATATTAGCCCACTGAGGATGAAATTTATTTTATTACTATCCTATCTAGGAGAGGGGAGGATTTTCCCCAGTTCCCAGATGTCCCTGTCAGCTATGCAACAGGGAGTCAGTTGATGTACTCCGAGATATACATTAGGGATGATATGCTTTCTCCTACATATTTTTAGGTATCTAGTGGTCAACTACAGATTGCTCCTTTTGGTTCAGATGTGGTTAGGTGCCTCTCACTATTACTGACCACCATTACACATTATACCAGTGACAGGTAACACATTGGTTGCCCTATTTTATTTTATGTTTTTTATTTATTCCAAAGGCCACGACTAGGTAGATGGTTTGCCATTTTTTGCGGCAATTTTGTATAACATTAGATAGATGTCGTTGTCAGGCACGTGGGAGGTTGACCTTCCCTTTTGTTTCATATTTGTTTTGTTTATTTTTTGAGAGGTTTCTGGAGACGAGGCCTACTTTTATCTGCCAGCCTCGTAGGCCAATGTTACATGTATGGATGCATATGTGGGGTGAGATGATGCGCAAGAGGGGTCTGTCGGAGTGTCCGGATAGGAATTATAATGATACACTAGAGCTACTGGCCAGTGCGGATGATCACATGTTCGTGATGGTGCCCTGTGCTTACATGGGATTAGATTGGCAAGGGTGTACCAACATCCTCTTCACATAGGATGAGCCACCAGATGCTAGAGGTAATATTAGTGTTTTGTTTATGTTAGCCCCCTATGAAATTTTTGACAAGAAAACACGGGGCTAAATGTTTTTGAGCCTTCAAGGAATGCATCTCCTCTGAAAGCACATCATCCTTGAAGCCTCCTGTGCCTTTTCCCTTTGATAAATCCTCATCCGCTGTTTCCATTAGAACGCCTCTCTGTTTGTGAAGAAGAATGCCCAAAAGGCCCCCACTTCTCCTTTCACCTCAGCCCTATTAAACCTCTGTTACCATCACCTTTTCCCCTTTCTATTTTCCCTTAAATATTTCGAATATCCTTTGTTTGGTTTGATATCCCCTTATTCTATCTACCAGTTCTCTCTTTTAGCCCTAAAACCCTCTTTTGGCTAAAAAACCCATTTTTCCTCATGCTAGTTTAGTCCCTTTTGGCCAACCCCTTAACCACTTCCCCATATGCCCCGATCGCTAAAACTAAGCGCAAAGGCCTTGGGCACAAATTGCAATCGCAAATCTTAAACTGTGCCACCCGCTGCTCCCCCTGATTGCGATCCCCCGAATACAATATCCGCCGTCGATTCCTCTTTAATCCAACGATCATCGCAAGCCCCATCGTGCCCACATCTCCCTTTCATCACTCCCCTGATTAATATCCCCACCATTGATTCACGTCTAATCCAACGGCTCTCGCATCTTCGCCCGATCGCAATCGCAATTTCCAAGCGGTGCCACCCTCTGCCCTGTGCGATTGCGATCCTCCAACGTAATCACAGCCATCGATCTCTCATAGATCCGACGGTCCAAATCCAATCACTCCATCACCTATCAGACTTAGGTCCTCCCCCCATCACTCCTCCTCCGATTCAATCTCAGCCGCCCATCTCAACTTGATCGATGGCCCGCGCACTTCCTTCCACCAAACCTCCATTTCACTGCATGTTCACCCGTTCTCCCTATGGCCACTGTCTTCGCAGCTACGCCATTATTCTTCCAGGCCTCACAGCATCTCTTCCGCCAACCCTGGGTTTTATAATTGATTTGTTTTATTGTGCAGGGTATTACAGGGTGGTGAATTCACTCCATCACAGTCACTGTGAATCAGAAACACAGAGAGGCCATTACAGCAGTGGCTCAGTAAAAAAACAGAGACAGATTAAGCGGATTAAATCCAGTTAATTGAACATTAAACACCTAATCCCGTGATCAAAGGATTAAGGTGCAATTCGAAGATTTGAAGAGCACAAGAAACGAGCCATATCTGCTCTCAGCATCAGTAGGACATTTTCTCAAGATAGTACGCCTCCGACAAAGTCTCCATGCCTCCCCGAGCTACCAAAGGCCATCTCACTGACATAAAGCTTCCAACAACTGTCAGGAAAACAATAATGGAGGTATGGAAACCATTAGACCTTCAGTCACCTTACTTGCTTCAGAAGAAAAAACAGAGAGCTTTACAGCCAGAAGGAAACTTCAAAGAAAATCCAAGGTCAAATCCGACCTGACAAAGGCTCCAGACTGGACCACCAAGTACAACGCAGAGCTATTAAGCGGAGTGGCATGAAATGCCTCCTCCACTCTGTATTAATAAATCGATTTAATGTGTATCACCTACTCTTGCTATCTATTTTTCCTATAAAGAAACCCCGAGAACACATTGTAAAGGGTTGGATTGCGTTATCACTGTTGTAGTTGTAGGGATTCATTTTTGACTGTTAGAAACAGTTTTTGGAAAGAGTAGCAGAGTATTTTTTAATGTAGTAGGCTGGGAGGAGAAAGTTGAGTTTGTAATCAGCTATTGAGCTCAATGTATGTGACTGGTTTTGCATCAATTAATCAAGCAAATTTCACAGGATCCTGTTCTATTACTACGGGTGATGTTTTTATTATCATGCTATTTTATTACATTTTTTCATGCTTTCCATTTTCTTCTGGCACGCATCAGAAATCTGGCATAGGATTTACCCTCGCATGGTACCCTATCCTTCTGCTCTCCCTACCTTCAATGTTTTCCGCTGATAGTGAAATATGAGGACAGACTCTCGTGGTTTAACCAGTGTAGTAGATGTATTTCCTGCTAGCTGATGTGTGAACTCAGAGTTTGTTGCTTGGATGTCCTAGCTGGTGTCAAAGCAGGGAAGGTTAAAATTCCTTCTCCGATCTATAGAATCTAGCTTTGTGTCAAATCTTATCTCTGTTTTCCCTTGGAGCATGCTAAAGAAGACCTGGAGTTAAATGATCTCTGGTCTGATCTATAAGCTGCCCCTTTGTCCCTCCTTTGAGAGTTGCCTTTGAGTATGTCAAAGCAGGTCTGGAGTTAAATGACCTCTGAACTGATCTCCAAACAAAAATTGGGTTGCTTTCTTTCTTTCATTTTCAATCCTTATTGTTCCATTCCATCATCTGCCTCAAACATCCTTTAGTGTAGTTGACGTGCCCTGTGAAAGCCTTGGCTAGTCGTGTGTGATTAATCTCCTCTCATGAATCCATAGCCCAATGGATGGCACAGTCTTGACTCATTCTCTTTTGCCGAAACGTCCTACTCCTATGCTCCCTTTTTCCCATTACCTTCTCAGTCTATGATCTCATGACCCAACCAATAACTGACCCAATCATTTTAAACCCCCCTCGCACTTCATACCTAGCCTAAAATCTCTTTTTGAGCTTCAAAGATATATCATTCTTTGTTTTATGGAGAGATCCCTCTCCGAGTCCAGGAGGGCTAGATCCTAGGATCCCAAAGAGGTTCTGATGTTGTCTCATCTCTTGGTCTTGCCAATCTGGCCAAAACATGGGAACCCCAACATAATGGCAACTCCGCTGGGGAAGAGACCACTTAGGCTTCGGATTGGCATTTAATTGCTGATGGTGGACAACAATATGCTCCAAACAGTCAAATTCATCCACCAGGCGACTCCGTACTCCATAACTCCTAAAAGACCAAATGACTCCATTGGTAGAAGACTCTGAACTGGTTGAAGAGATACAGTGACCTCTTTCTGATTTACAAACATGCTTCCACGCATACAGAGAAGATATGCCCCAATGAGTAGGGAGCATATCCCTGGATTCCCACGCAAAATTTCTGAAGTAGAATGGTTAGAAAACCTACCTTCCTTTCAGGGTGAAAACGTTGATGACCCCTTGCTACATCTCATCAAGTTTCATATACATGTGTGGAAATTTAAAGTTGAATGGCATGAAGACTTCCTAATGAAAATGTTCATGGCAACATTAGAAGGAAAAGCTAGGGTCTGGTATGAGTGGTTAGAAACTCGGAGTTTGTTTTCTTTAAGGGACATGCACCAAGTATTTTACAAGAATTATAAAGGAAACTCTCCATCCTTATCATGGGAATGTTGTGATCAATCTCAGAATATGATATAGTACCTGTTAGATATTGGTGAGGATTTGGTTAATATGCATCCTGAAGATCTGTTAACAACCATTCGAGAATTTCATATGCATCCTAGCTATCAGAAGAACATGGATGAGTCAGCTGAGGAAGAAAATAGTCAAGAGACCGTAGAAATTCCTCAAGATATTCCTAAAAACTCAGATGCTGATTTATCATCCCTTGTAGTTGAGGCTCAAGATGAAATTCTGCCTCAAATCCAGTCTTCAAAAGAAATAGAGAGCTGCTGCACTTCTGCACAAAGGAACACAAGATCATCTTCCCCTTTGACAGAAGAAGAAATAGATCAGATCATCAATAGACAGACAGCCTCTGAAATTTTTTGCACAACATAAATTCTTACCCATTCATCTGATGAGATTTGTTGTACAGAGTTGGAAAGCTCACATGTAAATCAGAGTGAAGAAAGATCAGCTGATAATCCAGTTTGTCTGATTGGTAGCATTACTTACATTCATGATTTTCCTATTTTTGATCTATCTGATGATGATGTTCTCCAATCAGAAGATAATATTGCAGGGTCATCACTAGTAGATTTGTGGGAGGAAGATCAGTTCCATGAACTCCAAGAGAGTAATGAGCCAAGTTAGCCTATTTATGATACTGATGAAGAAAGCTTTCAAAGTGTAGAAGAGGGTGAAGGGTCTCTAGACCTGTGCTCCACTTCGTTACAAGAAATCAGTAGCAATTTGCATATGATTGGAGATCAGCAACCTTTCACTTTAGAAGATGAAAAGGAAAAATAAGAAGAAATTTTTGAGCAGGTTAAAAACAAGGAGCTTTCTTTTAAAGAAGAGGAAGTAAAGGAACATACCCCTGCTCAAGAATACATTTATATTTTCACAGAGCTCAGCCCACCAGATTAGAATATCTCGGAGCTCCAAGAGGACATCACTGCCATATATGATGAGTCCTCTGGTTCAGAAAATGAAGAAGATATGGGAGACTCTCTTTCTCAAGAGAGTCTTGTTCTTGATCCAGTGGAAGAGGAAGAAACCTTGGTTGAAGCCTGCCTGTCGAATATTAACAACCAGGTATCATTTCATGATCCTTATGCTCATTTCATGCAAACATTTGAGGAAGGATCAAAGGTCTTGTTGAGCAGCAGGTTGCAGACAACAAGAAATTTTTTTGTAGCTGCTGTTGTGGAAAAAAAAGAGTGGGAGCAACCCTGCCTATGCAGCCTGCTCAAGGAGCCGAGAAAAAAGGACCAGTCATGGGATCACTTGATGGACTGGTTGCATTGGAAGACAATGTTTGTAAGCTAGACTTGTAAATGTGTCAAAATAGAGTAGGGTAGGTAGGAAAAGCTAAATAAAGCTCAGTCCTTGAGAATTTAGTATGTTGTTTTAATTTCTGCAAATTTTTTAGTTCATGAGTAGTTTTGTCTTTTATGCCTTGGTCCACAGCAAGCTAGACAGTCTAATCCTGGCTTGGCTAATTTTCAATTTTTGTCTTAGAATGTAGAGAAGAAATCTGCTAGATAATTTAATCCTAGCAGATACTAGTTTAGGTAGAGAAACTATGAGGCCAACAGTCTAATCTGGTCTCATGGAGTAATAAGGGTAGAAGTAGAATAGGTTTATTTTCCCGTTTATAAGAGATTGATGATGTAAGGGTCTGCAGGTCCAAATGCACCCAGAAGAAAAATGGTTAGGATTTAGTCTGGGTAGGATAACTGTTTGAGAAATGTTGCTTTTGATATGTGTCTCCATGGTTTGTGGCAGCTGATCCAAGAAAGAAATGGATGGTTCAAGCATCATTTATTTGGCCTACACAAAATATCATCCTCTAAATTATTGACTCCTTCAAGAAGAAGCCATCCCCATGTGGAGCCACTTTTAGCCCCCTATGAAATTTTTGACAAGAAAACACAAGGCTAAATGTTTTTGAGCCTTCAAGGAATGCATCTCCTCTGAAAAAACATCATCCTTGAAGCCTCCTGTGCCTTTTCTCTTTGATAAATCCTCATCCGCTATTTCCATTAGAACGCCTCTCTGTTTGTGAAGAAGAATGCCCAAAAGGCCCCCACTTCTCCTTTCACCTTAGCCTTATTAAACCTCTGTTACCATCACCTTTTCCCCTTTCTATTTTCCCTTAAATATTTCGAATATCCTTTGTTTGGTTTGATATCCCCTTATTCTATCTACTGATTCTCTCTTTTAGCCCTAAAACCCTCTTTTGGCTAAAAAACCCATTTTTCCTCATGCTGATTTAGCCCCTTTCAGCCAACCCCTTAACCACTTCCCCATATGCCCCGATCGCTAAAACCAAGCGCAAAGGCCTTGGGCGCAAATCGCAATCGCAAATCTTAAACTATGCCGCCCGCTTCTCCCCCTAATTGTGATCCCCTGACTACAATCTTCGTCGTCGATTCCTCTTTAATCCAATGGTCATTGCAAGCCCCATCGCACCCACATATCCCTTTCGTCACTCCCCAGATTAATATCCCCACCGTTGATTCACGTCTAATCCGACGGCTCTCGCATCTTTTCCCGATCGCAATCACAATTTCCAAGCGGTGCCACCCTCCGCCTTGTGCGATTGCGATCCTTCGACACAATCGCAGCCGTCGATCTCTCATAGACCCGATGGTTCAAAGCCAATGGCTCCATCACCTATCGGACTTAGGTCCTCCCCCCATTGCTCCTCCTCCGATTCAATCTCAGCCGTCCGTCTCAACTTGATCGACGACCCGTGCACTTCCTTCCACCAAACTACGATTTCACCACGTGTTCACCTGTTCTCCCTACGGCCACTGTCTTCGCAGCTGCGCCATTATTCTTCCAGGCCTCACAACATCTCTTCCGCCAACCCTGGGTTTTATAATTGATTTGTTTTATTGTGCAGGGCATTACAGGGTGGTGAATTCACTCCATCACAGTCACTGTGAATCGGAAACACAGAGAGGCCATTACAGCAGTGGCTCAGTAAAACAACTGAGACGGATTGAGCAGATTAAATCCATTTAATTGAACATTCAACACCTAATCCCGTGATCAAAGGATTAAGGCGCAATCCAAAGATTTGAAGAGCACAAGAAACGAGCCATATCTGCTCTCAACATCAATAGGACATTTTCTCAGGATAGTACGCCTCCGACAAAGTCTCCATGCCTCCCCAAGCTCCCAAAGGCCATCTCACTGACAAAAAGCTTCCAATAACTATCAGGACAAAAATAATGGAGGTATGTAAGCCAGTACACCTTCAGTCACCTTAATTTATTCAGAAGACAAAATAGAGAGCTTTACAGCGAGAAGGAAACTTCAAAGAAAATCCAAGGTCAAATCCGACCTGACAAAGACTCTAGACCGGACCACCAAGTACAGCGCAGAGCTATTAAGCGGAGTGGCGTGAAATGCCTCCTCCACTCTGTCTTAATAAATCAATTTAATGTGTATCACCTACTCTTGCTATCTATTTTTCCTATAAAGAATCCCCGAGAACACATTATAAAGGGTTGGATTGCGTTATCGCCGTTGTAGTTGTAGGGATTCATTTTTTACTGTTAGAAACAGTTTTGGGAAAGAGTAGTAGAGTAGTTTGTAATGTAGTAGGCTGGGAGGAGAAAGTTGAGTCTGTAATCAGCTATTGAGCTCAGTGTATGTGACTGGTTTTGCATCAATTAATCAAGAAAATTTCACAGGATCCTGGTCTATTAATACGGGTGATGTTTTTCTTATCATGCTGTTTTATTAAATTTTTTCATGCTATCCATTTTCTTCTGGCACGCATCAGAAATATGGCATAGGATTTACCCTCGCATGGTACCCTATGCTTCTGCTCTCCCTGGCTTCAATGTTTTCCATTGATAGTGAAATATGAGGACGGACTCTCGTGGTTTAACTAGTGTAGTAGATGTATTTCCTGCTAGCTGATGTGTGAACTCAGAGTTTGTTACTTGGATGTCCTAGTTGGTGTCAAAGCAGGGAAGGTTAAAAGTCCTTCTTCGATCTATAGAATTTACCTTTGTGTCAAATCTTATCTCTATTTTCCCTTGGAGAATGCTAAAGTAGACCTGCAGTTAAATGATCTCTGGTCTGATCTATAAGCTGCCCCTTTGTCCCTCCTTCGAGAGTTGCCTTTGAGTGTGTCAAAGCAGGCCTGGAGTTAAATGACCTCTGACTTGATCTCCAAACAGAAATTGGGTTGCTTTCTTTCTTTCATTTTCAATCCTTATTGTTCCTTTCCATCATTTACCTCAAAGATCCTTTAGTGTAGATGGCGTGCCCTGTGAAAGCCTTGGCTAGTCGTGTGTGAGTAATCTCCTCTCATGACTCCATAGCCCAATGGATGGCACAATCTTGACTCATTCTCTTTTTCCGAAACATCCTACTCCTCTGCTCCCTTTTTCCCATTACCTTCTCAGTCTATGATCTCATGACCCAATCGATAATTGACCCAATCATTTTAAACCCCCCTTGCACTTCATACCTAGCCTAAAATCTCTTTTTGAGCTTCAAAGATATATCATTCTTTGTTTTATGGAGAGATCCCTCTCCGGGTCCAGGAGGGCTAGATCCTAGGATCCCAAAGAGGTTCTGATGTTGTCTCATCTTTTGGTCTTGCCAATCTGGCCAAAACATGGGAACCCCAACAGTTTAAATTAATATAGTTTCATTTTATTGTCTTAATTAATTAGAATAATATTTATTCTAACACGTTTGTTAACTTGTTTTATTAAATTGTTTAATGAATTTGTCCAATTATTGTTGTGTACTATATATTTTGTATATATTGGCATGTTTGTTGGGGACATGCCTCCACCCCCAACGGATGATCCTATAGATGACGAGGAGATTGTGGAGGCTGCTAAGGGTGACAGACCTCGTCGGGTGGCACACATACCTGTGGGAATGCAGCGTAGGGTGGAAATTCAATTCAGGATAGAGCTAGGTGACCGCCTATGTTGAATCCATACATCCAGGAGAGATCGTGCACTCACATATCTCTGGAGGTATATTCCCCATGATATGATTATCCTTATGCGTCATATCATTGGAGCTTCCAAGATATTAGCGGCTAGGAGGGATATGCGTCGTGGAGATAGGCAACAAAGCAGCTCAGATGCTTATGATCATGAGGGGAGTGATCATTCTAGTACTCCACCTCCTCCTCCTTCACCTTGTGGAGATGAGCAAGCATCATCTAGTCATGAGCAGGCATCTTTTGAGCAGGATGCAACATCTAAGCATGCACCTTTAGCTGAGCAGAGACCATCTGAGAAAGCACCTCTGACTGAGTAGGCATGCCCATCTAAGCAAGCACCATCAACTGGGTAGGTATCTCTGGTTGAGCAGGCACGCCCATCTGAGCATGAGGCACCATCGACTGAGAAGGCCTTGACTAATTATAGTATTGATGTAGTACCACCAGATATTTGAAATTTATATGCAGTTCTATTACAGTTGTATATTTTTGACATTATATATATATATATATATATATAGTGCATGTATTTTATGTTCATGTTGATGAACTTAATTTACATGTTGGTGTTCATCATGATGTGTATATTGTTAGGTCATGTTAGATATGTTAATTTAATGTGCTTGCAAGTAGATGTGTATGTTATATCAGTTATTTGACATGAGATGTATATTTGATGTTTGTGTTGTGATGACATTATACAATGTTTGTGTTTTATTAGATGTTCATGATTACGATGATTAGATGATGTTAGCGACTATGAATGTGTATTTTAGAATATGATGTTTGTACGATGGTTATCATGACTGTGATGTTTATTTTTAATATTAAATCATGGTATTTATTAAATATTATGTACTGGTAATTGTAAAATTGTGTAATTGTATGTAAAATTGTAAAATTGTAATTGTAATTGTATTGTGAAATTGTAAAATTGTAATTGTAATTGTATGTATTGTCATGATTCAACTTTATTAAAATTGTAATTGTAATTGTATGTATCGTGATTGCAATTGTATGTAAAATTGTAATTGTAATTGTAATTTTAATTTTAATTTTAATTGTAATTGTATGTAAAATATTTGTAAAATTGTAATTGTATTGTGAAATTGAAAAATTGTAATTGTAATTGTATGTATTCTCATGATTCAATTTTATTAAAATTGTAAAATTGTAATTGTAATTGTATGTATCGTGATTGTAATTGTAATTGTATGTAAAATTGTAAATTTTTTATTGTAATTGTATTGTATGTAAAATTGTAATTTTAATTGTAATTGTAATTGTATGTAAAATATTTGTAAAATTGTAATTGTATTGTGAAATTGTAATTGTAATTGTATGTATTGTCATGATTCAATTTTATTAAAATTGTAAAATTTGTAAATTTGTAAATTTGTAAATTAATTGTCAATTTTGAACCATAACTACCTGAAGTAAAAAGTATACAGTACATATTGTTAAATTATCATAATTGTAAAATTGTAAAATTGTAAATTTGTATGAATATAAATAATTGTAAAATAATAAATCTAGAATAATATGAATTTTTGTAACATAATAAAGTTTAGAAAATAATGCATCTAAATTCATTTTTAGAATTATCATTATTTTATTATGATCTTACATACAAAAAATAACAGTATACATTAATACATTTTTTAAAATTTTGAAGATATCACACACACACACACACACACACACACACACACACACACACACAAATAGATAGGGCACATTTATTTAAGTAATAATATAGTGAAAAAGCATTTAAAGAAATCAATTAGTTGTATTATTTTAGGAATTGACTTAAAAAAAAGAACTTGATACAATGCATTGTTTTGGAGATCAACATAATTGCAAATTATCAAGTGAAATGATTTTAACATTAACACAATGCAAACCAATTAATTCAAAATACATATTATAATGTTTGAAAAAAAAGAGTCTTAATTATAAGGTTAAGTCCTCTTCTTTATAAAAACCCATCTTAAATAGTATAAATGATGAAATAACACATGTACCATATTACTCTCTGTTCTCATGATCACCCTCATTATCTTCCAGCTCGCTTCGCATTATAACACTATTGTTCTAAAAAATATGTTTTGATCTAGGGTCATGTATCAATACGAACCACCAATCCCTATCCAACACATATGGGTAAAAAAAACACATGGTTGTAGTGTTTGGGTAAAAAAACATCTGGCTGCAATGTTTGGGGAAAACATAAGGCTCATTAGCTTCATCCCACATCTTTCTATAGTTGATACATATCAACCTACAAATCGCGATCTTCCTTAAAATTATTCCGATTAAAGTTGTCCCACCACTTGCACCTAAAAATAACACATTGGAAAGAAGATAAGTCCACTTCAAATATCTCTTGTATCTTTTCGATGTAACCGAACATCCCTTGTACTAGGTTTTGATCACGGTGGCTAGCTCGACTAGATTGATCAAACTCGACTTCCACTTCAGAGTTTTGTGTCATGTGTCCATTTTTAGCACTCCACCAAATCTTCGAAGGCTGAGAAGGAGACCAACAAAGGTAACCACAGACTACTTTGACCTAGTAGCTAGCCCTACTAGGTAGGAGAGGGTTATTTTTATAATATCACAACCAAATTGATTGGATAATGAAGATTTTAGGCTAGGTATAGTGGGCTCTAGGGTTTTATTGATTTGGATTTGGTGTTGGATGGTAAATTAGGTCTAAGAAAAACTAGGTCAGGGCACTGAAAATCAGACTTGCAAAGATGTGATGGGGCAAGGTAGGCACACAATTTAACACTTTAAGGTATCCTTGGCGAGTGTGTTATAATGATAGGGTTTCAAAACAAGCATAGGAATTATGAATTCGCTTATATCAGAAGAAAGTGAAACATAACTGTGATAATTTCTCCAAAACAGAGCATCAAAATAATAAATTCCGCTTATCAACTTAAAAATCAATCACATAAGACATGGAAATGAAAGATGGAGAGCATAATACTTTCAAACATATGGAAACAGATGAAGAAACACTGCTAAAACACATACAACATGAATCCCACCACAATAGCTGCAAACTCTGTCTATTAGTTCCTGCCAAAAATCTGTAATATTCTAAATAGGAAAATACAGTAATACAAAACACAATAAACTGGAAACTACAAAAATATGAAAACAAATTGAAAACACCATAAAAATAGACAAAAAAACTGAGCCATTTTATTAATATGGAGGTGAAAAATAATACAACAGTGCTTCAAAATATATAGCACTCAAGCTAACAAAAGCGGGTTGGAATGGCCACAAGCTCTCCCACTGGAAACACTGCTCTCTGTTGCGCTGCTGGAGCTCTTCCTCTACTCTACACTGTTGGAAATGCTGTTACTGGGTGAATAGGATTGCATATATGAGGATGATAATGATGCTTAGAAAAATCTGGGATTCAGAATCCGAAATCTATGGTAAAAACCCAGAATAACCCAGAAAGGATTTCCGGATTGGCTGACCTCGGAAAATCACCCTCCTAGGGTTTATAATGAATAACTAATAGGTATGCAGAACTATGGGTTGAACTAAAAAATAGAATAGTTTCAAGTAATCCCAAGCCTATCTATTAAAGGAATGATCCCTTCAATGGATTCCAAGCAGAAATTATATGAAATTTCACCCTCTTCTGATGAACTCTGCTACTGGACTGTGTAAGTCATTGAGTGAATGCGCAACACTAGAGGGTATGCAACTGGCCTGAATGCCAGATGATGAGATCAACTCATATGGACATCAAGAATCCTCTCCTGAATAGGCGCTTGAAGTCCCCTGAGGATGAGGTTGGGATCTCCGCTCGGAGACACCCTCATGCTAAATAACACTACAGACTCGGTTAAATAGCTCAAGTATGCTCAAGTCGTGAACGATAAGAAAATAATAATAATCCTAAATGCTCTCTATGGCTTCCATCCCCTTCCTTATATGCTTGTGAGCCTTCACCCTCTTGGCCCCACACAATAATGATGCTACACACATGGCCACTAACCTCCATTATGAGTGTGTTGTCCTCCATTGTCTCCACTACCTCCATGATTGCGCTGTTGATTTGGTCAAATTAATCCCATCCAAATGCATTGACCCACATTCACACCAAGAAGTGGTTTATTCATCTTGACCCCATCTAGATGCATTGATCCACATTCACATTAAGAAGCGGTCTTATTCCTACTAAAGGGATTTATGGGTCCCTCTACCCTTTTATTCATCTATTAATTAAGGAAGACAAAATTTAATATTCTAATTAGCTAAAAGCTAAATTAGGAATATTACAGTCCTCCCCGCCAAAATGTTGCTTGTCTTCAAGAAACTGCAAAGATGTGGGCCACCCTGTTGATCTGATGTAGCTAGGACCAATGCCCGGATCCCATACAAACCCCTTTGTGCGGCTATGCCCCTATTTCAGGTTACCTAGAACAGACCCCTCAATGCCAGGATCCCAAATGGATCTCTCACCATACCTATCATTAATCAACCTTCCTGGATCCCAATGCTGCCATGGCCAATCATCGCTCAAATCCCCTAGCTTAGACTGCACACTGCATCTGGCTATAGCTACTACCTCATGAGGTGAAGAATGCCAACATGCATCAATGCTCCATGGCCCCTGCTGTGCCATAGATCTGATTGTATAAGCTACCCCACCAAATGCGTACCAAATCATCACCTCTCTCCCTTGACTCAATCCAATGCTGGTCCTGCTCTCCCGTAGTCAGGATGGAATGCTAAAGACTTGTCGACATGTGCCCCACTGCCAAATATAAACTATAGTACTTGTCATGTCTACGGGTCCCTGCTCTGCTATGCACTTGACTAAGAATATCGTACCATCAATAGGATACCAACTCATGATCTCCTGCTAGTCTATCTCGATCGAAGAATATAATGTGGTGATATATGAATTTGGAACATGTCTGGAGTGTGGTTGCAAACTCACACTCAACTCATGCTGCTCTGCCCAGTCTGTCAATGAGAACTGCCTCAAAGGTAAGTCCCCTCTCTCTATAATAGGCTCAAGTGGGCAAGATGTACTGCAAGACCCATCGATGTACTCCTGGAGAGTGTTTCTCCCTGAAATTATTGTAGTCTTGCTAACTATATAGGCATCTACCGGTACCTAATCAATGGGTCAGCCCAAATATGGATGCACCACCATCTCCAAAAACTCCTCCTCAATGACTAACCCCAAGTTTAGCCGCATATCTAGCACTAGCTTACTATGAGCCTCCATTTGGCTCTCCCCAAAAGGAATATCATGCATGATGTGCATAGCCTCCCTCTTAGCTGTCCCATTCTCCACCATATGCTGCTCAGGCTGAATCATCACAAGTGACTCATCATCCTGAATATCTCTCATCGAGTCCTCTGACTGCTCACCCTGCACGCTGGAAGACAAATCCCGCCTACTGTCATCAACTCCACATGATAGCTCATGCTCCTGAGAAACATCCTCATATGACCCCATGGAATCATCTTAAGAATAATCCTCTTCTTGGCATACAGAATGAATGTCATATTTCTCTACCTCTGCCACATCATCGAAATCATGCAAGCATGAGTGATCAGGCCTTCCTCTGCCTCAGATATGTCGATAACACCCTTTTAGCCCTATTTGTGCTAAACGTGGTGTGTCCATATCCTAAAAAATATCCTCATCAATCCTAGGTGAGCTGCATCCCAAGGTACACCTAATGCCCCTTTCCATAAGTCCTATTGGAGGCAATTCTCTAAGTGCATGTTGCGTCGTATCATGGGTCACTGCATACCACCAAGTGTCTCCACACTCCTCATCATGCCACTGTATGCTGCAACCTGCCCTTGTACACCACCGTATACCATTGATTATGGCTATACCATCCTGTACCATATAGTATCTTGCATGGGCCAAAATATCCACCACTCTTCCAGTAAATTCCCCATAAGGTGGGCTACATCTCCCCATTTTCTCTAAAGGATCAGAGCGGCCCGAATCCTCACATGCCAATGATAATGAAATCACTGCCCCTATCCTCCATAGCTCAAGTGTACCATATACCCATGAGAGAGAACCGTCTCTACGTAATGCCTTGTCTGGTGACCTGCCGATGCCACCTCCTTCAAGCAGCTCCTGCCAAATTAGGCTAATCACCCTGTGACTCCATGCATAGTCGATATGCTGAGATAGATCCTAAAAGGGGTGTACCCTCCTATCGAACCATCTTGTCACTAGGGATGTCTGGGGCCCTGATAGAGATTTGACAATGTGTGTGTGCCCAAACATCAAACCCATCATGCAATGAATACCATCACATACCGACTCTATCATGTGATGGAAAATCCCACCTACATTCCAATGATAGTCTAGCCCTCGTGTCCCTCTAGAAATCCATGGACTTTGCTGAAATGTGGCCATGGATGCATCCATCTGCCTAAATTTCTCCATGGGGTACTAGCTTAATACCTCTCGCCATCCAACCTCGAGAAAAGCATCAAATGCAAGAATCCCCATACATAGAATAATCCCTCCATCCTGCAAGTGCTGCACCCTGTCTATGTATGCCTGACAGGGGGTGCTCTAACACTCCAATGTGCCCTCTAAATGCACCATTAGGGAATCCAACCATTCCCCAATGCGGGCCAAATTTTCTGTTGACTTGGCACAAACCAATCTCATTCCCTCCAACTCCTCGTTCTACCGTAGGATAACCTCTCGCATTGATGTGGCCTTCTCCTTCAAAGCGAGATGGTCGGACCAAAACTGATGGCAATGTTGTGTGCGACCATTGCCCAATACTACCGTATATACTACCATCTCATCAAGGGTGTATACATCTCCTGACAACCCACCCATCTACTGCGCGCTGCTCTCCTGGTCATCCCCTCTGGTATGTCTAGAAAACTTTGCCTCTCTCAATCCAACAGATATTGATAACACTGATAACACTGTAGATCTTGTCAGCACGCCTCTAAAGCAAACTATTTTGGAATCCCAATGTGTGGTCTCTATGTTTCCCCTCATCAATGGGTAGCTGAAATGATGGCTGCACATGCTCCTTCATCATGGGATCGACATGAGCCTCCTCCAATCTATCTACTGGGGCTACCAAAGGCAACTTGAACAAGGGTGACTCCTGCGTCACACCAGGTGTATCTATGAGCTCCCCATAATCCTGTGATGCATTGGTATCATCAGATAACTCTGTCACAACCCCAGATACCTCATCAATGGATACCTCAACAATGGGTGGTGTCTCATCGACGAGTGTATGCTCAGCTGCCTCCTCCCAAGTCTTTGCTGTGCTCTTTGATGACCCATCAGAAGTAGGTAGAAAAAGTCTACCCACAGTACGCTATAGGTCATTGCCCATCATGTACCCTCTTCCTCTATTCTAGCTATGAGGTCTTCAATTTTCCTTAATCTGGTAGAATTCCTGGAAAGTCAGTTGTTCGTTGAATCTTTGAGACTGAGATTCATAGTCCAGAAAATAATGACTGAGAGCCTCCTGATCTTGTGGTCCGTCTGCTCCTATCTCCACTGCTAAGAAAGTGGGCATGATGGGAAAGTGTGAGACTTATGGCACCTCTGGTTTCTCAATCCAATGGTGAGAAGCACCCAAATTTTCTCCGTTCTGAAACCCGCGAGGGATTTCCCTTTGTTTTTCTATTTTCATCTCCCTTATTTCTCTTGTGAGATCCTGCACTAATTTGAGGAGGAGATTTCCTAGATCCTTCCCTTAAAATTATTATGACATTGGATAATCCCTTTATCCTCCTCCACTAGAATGCAATTCTCTTTGCAGGATGTGAACTCTGAAACAAGTTGAATTTGGTATTACAATTGGAAGAATTTGAAAAACGACCACCACAACAAAACTGAGAAAATATTCTTCAGAGAACTTTCAGTTTCTCTCAATATGGACTGAATTTGGAAAAAATGTTCTACATAAAATATAATTGGTCAGTTCTACAAAAAACCCATGTCTTATATTTTCGATATTCATCTTCATTTTCCCAAACCATCCAACGCAAAACCGCCACTTTTTATCCAACGAATTTCTACGTTTTCTGTTTTTGTATCTCTCAGAGAACCTTCCATTTATATCAATTGAGACCGAATTTGGAAAAAATTATATTTGGGAAACAAAATTGGTCCATTTTGCACAAAACCCATGTCTCATATTTTCTAGATTCATCTTCATTTTTCCGAAACATCTAACACAAAAATGTCACTTTTTATTCCTGCGAATTTCTGCGTTCTCTATTTTTGTATCTCCTTGTTCGGTTCCTAATGTATTCTCTATCTTCGGGTGTCATAGACCGGTTTTTCCACAGGTTGAGCCAAGTATATGAGCTCTGATACTACTGTAATATTCAAAATAGGAAAAAACAGTAATAAAAAACACAATAAACTAGAAACTACATCAATACAGAAATAAACTGAAAACACCATAAAAAATAGACATAATAGCTTATCCATTTTATTAATATGGAGGTGAAAACAATAAAACAATGCTTCAAAACAGATAACACTCAAGATGAAAAAAGCGGGCTGGAGTGGCCTCAATATCTCCCACTGGAAACACTGCTCTCTGCTACGCTGTTGGAGCTCTCCCTCTGCACCGCCCTGCTGGAAATGAAGTTGCTAGGTGAATAGGACTGCATAGATGAGGATGCTCTGATGCTCGAAAAAATCTGGGATTCAGAATTTAGACTCTACGGTAAAAACCTAGAATAATCCATAACAGGTTTCCAGATTGGTTTTTTGAAAATGGCAACAAGAAACAATGAAGGAGGCCTCCTGAAACATCTTTCCTGATCCTAGTTGGAAAGTGATCACCTAAACTAGGTGGGGACCACACATGTGATTTTTGTCGAAAAGTCTATTTTTAGACTATGTCTATTTTTAGACATATGGAGCATGGTCTAGGAGTTGCGGGATGCTATTCTTGGATGATTTTTCAAGTTGGTAAAAATAGATGGACATCTATTTTTAGACATACAGGTCGAAGTCTATTTTTAGACTGCCTGTCTAAAAATAGAACAGTCAAATATTATTAACCCTTAATAATATTTAGACTATAAACATTATCTTATCCTCTTGGAGCACTTTAGTTTGATGCTTGGATGTGGCACATGCAGCTGACAGAAGGAATTACACTATTCCTAGGGGTTAGTTGAGCTATTGCATGGTTGACTTCAGTTAGAACTCATGTGGCAGAGTTTGGTGGAGTTGATGGGACAGTTGGTGGAGTTGTGTTCGGTTTAACTTAGTTGAACTAGTTGTATTTAGTCTAACTGATAAATACACTAGTGATGAGTGGTGTGAATTAATTATTAATTAATTCACTAATTATTAAATCATTATTCAACTAAAGAACACATCAGTTAACAGCAGTGCATGGACAGTTCAGTGGAGACCAGTGTTAGAGGTGGGTGAAAGGGTGGGGTCTACTATCAGTTGTGACTATAGTGTGCATGGGATTTGCACAATCATTGGAGGAGATTGCCAATGAGGATTGTGCAGTTAAATCCAAGGGATTGTGCAGTTAAAATCAAAGGCATCTGATGAAGAAGACTATGCTTTGGCTGCCAAAGCAAGGAAGGGGAAGGGAAAGAAGAAAACTTCTCAATCTGGTGCGAATGGTAAAGAGCGTGACATGTCCAAAGTGAAGTGTTTTCACTGTCACGATCATGGACATTACGCCACAAATTTTCCACAGAAGAAGAAGAACAAGCAGGCTGCTGGAGCTGGAGCTGGTGAGGCTCTTGCCTCGCAATTTGAGCTGGACTATTCATTGATCGCATGCATGGTGTCTAGTGCATTAGGATCGGGGTGGTATTTTGATAGTGGCGCTTCCTTTCACATGACGGGAGATGTGAATCTTTTTAGTGACTTGGTGGAGAAAAATCTCCAGATGCATGTTGAGTTGGGCGACGGTGGACGATACAATGCGACCGGCATTGGTACCATAACCTTTCAGAGGGAGTCAGGTAAACTCATTCTTTTACAAGATGTATTGCATGTACCAGGTCTAACAAAGAATTTAATCTCAGTCGCAATGTTAGAGGATAAAGGGTATGAAGTTGTCTTTAGAGAAGGGAAAGTTTTCCTTTGGCACAAGGCAACGGGACAAGTCAAGAAGGTTGGGATTCGGGCAAAGAATCTCTACAGACTTGAAGTAGATGGGATGTCTACGAAGCTTCCTACTGTTGGGAAGCGGGAGAAAGACATGCAACTGATGCTTGAGAGGGAGCAATTTTTGCATGCAGGTGAAAGTGAACCTCGGGATGTGGAGCAGCCACAAGAGGATCATGGAGTGGAAGAAACCACTCATGTAGAGAAATTTCATGCCAGATGGGCAGAAGGAGTGCATGCAGCTATACCACCAAGTGAGAGGTGGGGCGACATGCATGATTAATCCCAAGAGGAGATTTCTGGGCAGGATTCATGAGCTGTTGTGGATCTCATGAATTGAACCTGCTTACAAGGTGCCCACAGCGCAGCAGTAGCAGATCAGTTGGATTGATGCAGGCAGATCAAAGTGACAGTGTCGGATACTGGAGCACGGATCAGAGTTGACAGCAAGTGCAGAGTGCATGGGTGCAAGATTTCAACAACGCAGTGGTTCCTGATGACATGTGCAGTTGGTACCAGCAGAAGTCGAAGACTTTGATGATAGATGCATCAGACTGATTGAGTTGTTTGGAGCCTATTCAGTTTCGAAGATGTTGCATGCAAAGGGTGCATGGTGCATGCATGAAGTTGCATGGTGCATGCATGAGTTTGCATGGCGCATGCAAAGAGTGCATGGCGAATGCATGGAGTTGCATGTCGCATGCATGGAGTTGCATGGCGCTTGTGAAGGTTGCAGGGCGAATGCATGGAGTTGCATGTCGCATGCAAAGACAGTCCTTTCTTGTTTAGAGGGAGTGTTGAAAATGGCAACAAGAAACAGTGAAGGAGGCCTCCTGAAACATCTTTCCTGATCCTAGTTGGAAAGTGATCACCTAAACTAGGTGGGGACCACACATGTGATTTTTTGTCGAAAAGTCTATTTTTAGACATATGGATCATGGACCGGGAGCTGCAGTATGCTATTCTTGGAGGATTGGTCATGTTGGTAAAAATAGATGGACCTCTATTTTTAGCATTTAGGTCGAAGTCTATTTTTAGACTGCCTGTCTAAAAATAAAACAGTCAAATATTATTTACCCTTAATAATATTTGGACTCTAAACTTCAGTTTACTCTCTTGGAGCACTTCAGTTTGACCCCCGGAGGTGGGGCATGCAGCTGCCAGAAGGAAATACGCTTTTCCTATGGGTTAGTTGAGCTATTGCATGGTTGACTTCAGTTAGAACTCATGTGGCAAAGTTTGGTGGAGTTGATGAGACAGTTGATGGAGTTGTGTTCGGTTTAACTTAGTTGAACTAGTTGTATTTAGTCTAACTGACAAATACACTAGTGATGAGTGGTGTGAATTAATTATTAATTAATTATTAATTAATTCACTAATTATTAACTCATTATTCAACTAAAGAACACATCAGTTAACAGTAGTGCATGGACAGTTCAATGGAGACCAGTGTTAGAGGTGGGTGAAAGGGTGGGGTCTACTATCAGTTGTGACTATAGTGTGCATGAGATTTGCACAATAATTGGAGGAGATTGCCAATGAGGATTGCACAGTTAAAGCCAAGGGAATTCGAATTCATTCCATCCATTCTCTCATCTTGGATTGCGCAGTAGAGGCAGGAAAACAGTGGAGGAGTTTTGAACCCGTGACTTGTTCAAAACTGAGCTAGTTTGTGTGTAACTTTTGGAGACAGTACTGAGTACTTGTGAGGAGTATTGTACTGATATTGTTAAATGATTCTTCTTCATTATAATATACAGACAGTAGGGGGTTTTCAGCTGTAAGCTTTCCCCGGTATACATACTGTGTTATATGTGTTGAATTTCTATGTGCGCATGTGAATGTTTTCAATACCGCTTGTTGTTTTTATTTCCGCATGTGATGATTAATGCATAGAAGAGATTATGTGTTATGTATGAAGCTCAAATAGTATGTGACCAGGATAATCTCGGTGAATAATTCAGAAAATTATTCAAATTTCTACATGGTTAACCTCAGAAAATCACCCTCCTAGGGTTTACAATGAATAACTGTTGGGTATGCAGAACTATGGGTTGAACTAAAAAATATAATAGTTGCAAGTACTCTGAAGCCCAATTATTGAAGGGCTGATCCATTCAATGGATTCCAAGCAGAAATGCTATGGAATTTCACCCTCTTATGATGAACTCTGCTATTGGACTTCGTAAGTCACTGAGTGACTGCACAACACTAGAGGGTCTGTAACTGGCCTGAATGCCGGTTGATGAGATCAAATCATATGTACAACAAGAATCCTCTCCTGATTAGGCACTCGAAGTTTCCCGAGGATGAGGTTGGGATCTACGTTCGGAGACACCCTCATGCTAAACAACACTGTAGACTTGGCTAAACAACTAAAGCGTGCTCAAGTCGTGAACGACATGAAAATAATAATAATCCTGAATTCTCTCTATGGTTGCCATCCCCTTCCTTATATGCTTGTGAGCCCTCACCCTCTTGGCCCCACACAATAATGATGTTACACACATGGCCACTAACCTCCATTATGATTGTGCTGTCCTCCATTGTCTCCACTACCTCCATGACTGCCTTATTGATTTGGTCAAATTGACCCCATCCACATCCATTGACCCACATTCACACCAAGAAGTGGTTTATTCATCTTGATCCCATCTATATGCATTGATCGACATTCACATTAAGGAGTGGTTTTATTCCTACTAAAAATATTTATGGGTTCCTCTACCCTCTTATTCATCTATTAATTAAGGAAGACAAAAGTTAATATTCTAATTAGCTAAAGGCTAAATTAGGAATATTACAAAATCACTGAATACACTAGTGTTCAAAGATCAATTCTACAACATCCAACCCTTGCAATGACAAAGGAAATGAAAGATATAGACCAAAACAAACATTTCCCACTCTTAGGGGTCGAATCCATGACTTGTGGAGCTGTTCCCCAAAGTCCTGAATTGGAATGCTAATGATTAGGGAGGTCAACAAACTCATCCCTATCTTTGATGAAACTGATTCACTTGACCCAAAATTACAATTTTACTTGATGTATCTACCTCTAGTAACTATAAAAGAAATAATTACATTTGATTTTCACATTTACATCAGTAAAACTCCATGGAATCCATCAATAAACTGAGAAAAAGTCAAATTTATGAAGAAAACAAGAATCTGGAAAAAACACACCATGTGTGCAAAAAGCGCAACATGCCCTGAGAAAAGCACAGTGTGATCTTCAAGTTGAATTTTGATTGCCTTGCTGAAGTCAAAATTGAGCCCAAGATAGCTCATTGGAAATCTCTTCCTATCTAGTTGTCCTTAAGCACTGAAAATTATGGAGTTAAGCCCCTCAAAAGTGAATTCTCCTAAGACTGGTCAAAAAGCACAACGTGGGGCTGAAAACACTAGCAAAAAGGTGTTTTTTGGGCTTTTCCACCTGTCAAAATCTCATATTTTGAATTTCTAGTAGTCAAAATGTGATGTAGAGGCTATTATCTTTCCAACCCCACTAAGTTTTCATTATTTAGAGGCTCCCAGAAAATGCGCAGCGTGGCCCACGTTGCACTTTTTGTAGGCCAACTCTACAAAAAAATGATAAAATTTGACCAAAATGCCCAAAATGCCAAAAACTTGCCCAAAAAAGTTCAAAATTGCTGAATGAGGTCCTGATAAAGTGTGTCATTCTAGCAAGGAGGCATCAGCAAGCAAGTCAACTTTACCCTTCTCCTTTTGGTTGATTAGTGTTTCCTTGAGCTTATCCTGCAACTGCTTAACCTTGACTTTACAAATCTTGTTTCTTGTATGGTAGTGGTCAGCCATGTGCCTCAACATTTGATTGTCCTTGTTGGATTTGTGAAGGAGATTCTCCACTTGTATGTTTACTTTTTCAAGCCAAACTTCCCTATCTTCATTAATTTCCCTGGGAATCCTTTCCTCAAAGGTAAGTTCCTCTACAAGAAGTGTCTCATGTTGTTTTTCCTGTTCCAATGCTCTTTTTATGCCCCTTGTTCTTGGTCTTTTCTTAGTGGTATGAACCTCATCCTCATCAAGCTTATCATATCTAATCACTTGATTTTCCTTTGACATCTTGCCTCTTAGCTTTCAATAAGTCCATTTCCAAGAGTATTTTCTTTTCCATCAACTGTTTGTTCTCTAGCTCAAGGAGGGAGATAAAAAACTTGGAACTTGCCAGATTTTTTTGTAGCTCTCTCATTTTGGCATATTTTTCTTTGATGACCAGGTTTAGGGTTTCCTGTTCATCTTGGGACTCCAAGTCCACCATCTCAATGTCATGGTGAAGGGCTTTTTTCTCCTAGACAACTGTCTCTTGTTGCTTATGATATCCCTACTTTGTTGATGTAGAAAGCAAGGCCCCTTCCACAATTTGTGGAGAAAACACTTTCCAATGTCCTCTATGATAAGTTCTGAACTCTTTGTCCTTTTTTATTTTCTTAACTTTAGCCCTGCTAGATGACCAAGTTTCTTTTTGAGTAACTGATGCTAATGGTGGAATAGGTCAAGTAGGCTGATTGGGTGGTGATGTGAAGATCTCTACTTCAATGAAAGTCTCCCATGAAATGTTCAACTGTTTGAGGTGATGAAGGAAAATAATTTTGATGAGTGAATGGTGGAAAATACTGTTCATTTGAAGCTCATACTCTTTGTGTTGTACCTTGTAGGACATCTTGTTAATGCTCTTGTACATATAATAGGTAATGTTGAGCAAGTTCACCCTGGTAAAATGCATGAGTAGCCTGATGTGGTAGCTATATAATCTGCCCTCATAAGTAAAGTATTTCATGATGATTTTAATCATGGGAGAAAACCTATTAAGTATCTGAACAAAAGCGAATATTTTCTTAATGTTGTCTTTGTAGGGTGCTTTGAGGTAGGGTTCATACAACTCGGCATCCAAATCTTGAGTTTTGAACCACTTTTCACCTACATTAGGTATCCCTGTTGCTGCTACAATAATGTCTGAAGAAATGGTGAATGTCACCCCTGCAATGATGACTTGGTATTTTTGTAGGTTTTTGATGAAGATCCTAGTCAAATTTGGATGGATCTGCACTCTTTGGACCATTTCAAAAAACTCAAAAAAACCTACATGTTAGAAGCATTTGATTGCTGGGGGTGATGACATTGATTCCCTGGTGTCTGATGGATCAAGCCTTAAGATTCTACGTCCTTTGTTGTAGGTCCTTTTCTCTTCCTCCATGGTGTTTCTCTCTTCCTCCATAATGTTTAGTTTGCTTAGAAACCCTAGGGGAGAAGGGGAAGGAAAAGGGAATGGGATGATGGGGTTAGTGAGTTGGGATTGGTGTGGGAAAAATTAGGGAAGGGTATAAGGGAGTTAGGAACCTTAGGGAAGTAATGGGGAGTTAAAATGAAAAGGGAGTTGGGCTAGGGAATTTGATTACAAGGGTATAGTCTAGTTGCCTATAAAAGCACATCGTAGGGGTAGGGTTTTAGGGAATATGATTTAGGAGTGGGGAATGAAGGGATGTGAGGGTTATGGGGGATATTTAAGAATGTGAGGGAGGTAAAAAAGTGTAAGGGAGAGAAAATTAGCCTTGAGAACTTAAAACATAGCATTTAGCCACTAAAACATAACATGGAGGTCAATGGGGGGTTTTCACACCAAAATTATGAAAATGAGCTGCAAGGAGGGGTTTGAAGGATGTAACTTACTTGAAAATAGCTGAAGAAACTTTTAGTTTCTCCTAAAAACCCTTGCAAACAACTTTTAGGGTTGTAGCTACTTCACTGAGAAAAGCACAATGTCTTTGAGAAAAGTGCGAAGAGCTCTGCAAAAAGTGCAGCGTGCTCACTTGAAAAGCGCAACGATGAACCATAAACTCAAATTTTTGAAGTAAAAATTAGTTTTTTTTGGCTTGGTAAAGTTAAGAGCTCAATGATGAAGAGTGAGGATGAATGTCTTTTGGTCTTTTGGACCCACAATTCCCTTTTTTAGAATAAACCTTTCATTTGCTTTTTGCTTTTAACCTTGAACTTGATCTTTGAACTTTGAATTTTTTGGCTTTGGAACCTTGAAATTATTCTTGGAGCCTTGAAAATTTGCTGTTGGAACTTGAGCATTTGAAGCTATTTGGAACTCTAAAGTACTTATTAAAAATTAGGAACATAAAATTACTTTTTTCTTTGAAATCAAATTTATTGATAAAATTACTTTATTTTCACTCCTTCACTTGCTAGACTTTATGCATGGAATGATGATTTGATGACCATGGAACCCTAAAGACCTAATGGACACTCTAGACTGAATGAAACCATGATAAAGATGACTGTAATGATGATGACAAGTTATGAATGATGGTACACTTAGCTGAGAGGTGAAATGAGCCAGTAATTAGTAAAATTTTGGAAGGAGTAAAATCAGACCTATATCTACATCCTGTGACCAAAATTTTGCATGATGACCTAATGGAATGAAGAAAATTTGACAATGGGACCCTAAAAAAACACGATAAGAGTCCATTTGATCACTGGTGGCGGGATGCAAAAACTGACACTAACATTGGCTCCAACTGGGGATGACAACTCCTTGGAGGTGTTAAGAACACCGTAGACCAAGTAGCTTAACCATTGGGCATGGAGTCAAAAGCTAAAAACCAAAATTTTTACTGAAAACATGATATCTTAAATTGATTCAAAAACTAACTTAAAAATGCACTACTTGACTTTGACAAAACTTTGAAAATAATAGAAAAATAGTGAAACTTTATGGCCTTCACCTCGGGCTCCAAGCTCTGATGATTCTTTGCTTCACACTTTGTAGAAAAATTAAATTGATATATACAATGGAATTGGGAAATTTTTAGAAATCTGCATCAGAAAAGATAATGCTTAAGGAGCCTACCATTGACTGGTCCTCCTAAGCAATCTTCTCCATTCATCTCTTTCAATAGGAAACCATGTTGTCCGTGATAGGCTGAAATCTTGTATGGTCCTTTCCACAGGTTCTCAAATTTTTCGTGCTTCCCTTTTTCCTCATTCCTAGCATCCTAATAGAGGACTACATCTCCAATCTTGAAATCATCTGCCTTTTTCTTGCGGTCATATACCTTATTTATCTTTTCATGAAGCTTTGAGGTGTTTTGAAAGACCTCATCTCTTGTTTGCTGAAGATGGATCATCTGATTGATCCGACAATGTACATCATTCTCTTCACTTCCTACTTTTTGTAACAACTTAATAACTAGGATTGCAAGTGATGTAGGGAAAAATATGTCTACACCATATACCAACTAAAAAGGGGACATTCCTATTGATTTCTTACTACCCACCCTGTTTGCCCACAAAGCATTGACAAGATTTTTGTGCCATCTCTTCTTGTTTGCTTCCAACATCTTCTTTATGATATTAATCAAATATTTATTAGAAGATTCTGCTAATCCATTACCTTGCAGATAATACGTGGTTGAGAGTCCCAATTTGATGTTGTACTTGTCACATAACTCAACCATTTTCTTCGACTTGAATGCATCTGCATTGTCTGTAATGATCTTTTGAGGACAACCAAAACGAGAAAAAATGTTAGTCTCCAAAAACTGAATAATTACTAAATCTATTGCTTTCCTTGTTGGGATCGCTTCGATCCATTTGGTGAATTATTCAGTGGCCGTTAAGATCCATTTATGTTGTGCAGATGAAGTAGGGTGAATCTCTCCGATAAATTCAAGGCCTCATTGCTGAAAAGGTGCTTGAACAGAAAAGGGCTGCAAAGGTAATGGAAGAAGTTTTCTTTTACCTTGAAATACTTGACACTCATGGCAACTCATCACTATTTTATATAAATATGAAAAAAGAGTTGGCGAATAATATCCAGCCCTCAACACCTTGTTAGCTGTGGTTTTCCAAAACAGGTGACCTCAACAATCTCCCTTATGGAAATCATTCATTACATATTTGGCTACATTTTCAACTAAATAGTTCAGAAAAATACCTCCTGGGTCATTCCAATAAAGAGAGTTGCCCAAAATGCAGTATTTGGAAGCCTTCAACTTCAATGACATACCCTTACTCATAGACATGCCCGGAGGAGGATTTAGATGTTGAAGAACATATATCATGTAAGAATACCAAGGATATGAGAGAAAAATATCAGATACCTGTATGAGAGTGTCATCCTATTCTTCATCAGACAAAACTGAAATGAGGTTCATATCTAGAGCATGTAAATTTGATTCATCCACAAGCTTGGCTAATCATTGACCTTTGATCAACTTTGTGGGCTTGATCTCGAGGTCATACTCTAAAATTGCTGCTATCCACTTCCCTCTTCTGCCTTCCAGATTAGTCTGCATAAGAACATCCTTTACTGTTGCATTGGGGACATAAGCTAGAATATGTTAATGGACGATATATGCACAGAATTCCTTCAATGCCTTTACCAGGGACAAGGCTTTCTTCTCAATGATATTGTATCCAAGGGTTGCATTCTTGATGGTACACCTGAAGAATGCAATGGGATGCTCGACCTTATCCTTATTTTGAATCAAAACCACAACCAAGGTATGTTCGGAGGAAAATGAGAGTATGATAAAATCAATGGATTAATCAGGGATGATTAAAACAGGGGCTGTGGTTAAGTAAACTTTACTGAATTAAAAGAATTTTGGGAATCCTCATACCATTTACCTCATTGTCTTTCTTTAGCATGTTGGTCATTTCTCAAAGATGCTCGACCATATTTGTAATAAATCTCCTTAAGAATTTCATCTTACCATTGAAAGCTTGGATTTATTTCTTATTGCGCGGAAAGTCAATTTGCTAAATAACCTCAACCCGAGAAGGGTCAATCCAGATACCATCCTTGGAGATGATGTGATCGAGAAGCTTGTCCTCCTCCATGGAAAAAAGACTCCTTTTGGATTAAGATAAATTCTAAATTTCCTGCATTTCTGAAATACAATTCTTAAGTGATACAAGTGTTCATCATCGGAATGAGAGAAAAATGTAAAATAATCAAGATATACAACTAAGAAAACATCTTATCATCTGCAAAGGCTATGTCCATCGCTCGCTGAAAGGGGGCCCCTGCATTCTTGAGTCCAAATGGCATCTTAACATACTTAAATGAACCCCAAGGTGTCATGAAGAAAATTTTGTCTCGGTCCTTCTCATGCACTAAAATATGATTGTATCGTGAATATCCATCAAGAAGCGACATTCGGGAAGCCCCAACCACTCTCTGTAAGATATGATCCATTTTGGGAAGGGGATAATTATCCTTGAGAGACACCTTATTTAAGTTTCTAAAATCAATGTAAAGCCTAATTTCTCTAGTTTTCTTCCTTACCGGAACTAGATTTGATATCCAGTCAGAAAATCTGATGGGAACAATAATGCCAGCCTTATAAATTCTGTTCACTTCCTTCTCTATCGATGGAAACAACCTCGGGTTAATTCTTCTTAGCTTTTTTTTTTAAGGGCTTTTGGTCAGACTTGATTGGAATGGTATACTGAATGATATTCTTATTATAAAATTTGAAGTCTACATAATCCCAAGAAAATACATTAGAAAATTTAAACAATAAAGAAATGTATTTGTCTTTTACCTCACGAGATAAATACTTGGAAAATTTGACCATCTTGGGTCTTTCCGCTGTTCTAATGTTCACATCCTCCACACCTTTCTCAATAGGAACCAAGGTCGGCTTCCTTGCAACATTATCCTGATCAAAAAATTATTCCAAATATATGAGACCTCTTGGAATATTGTTATCCTTCAACTGTAATGCATTAACCTGAGTGGCTTCGATGACTTGATCATCTTTGTCGTAAACTTTATCAATGAAAGAATTCTCAAATTCACCTTCATTTTGTAGAAAATTGTTTACCTGTTTGTCATCCAAAAACACTTTCCAATATCGCAAGTTGTCAGGGACAATCAACCGATGTTTAACATGAATTTCAAATTTGTTATTAGAATATATGGAGATCTTGAAATTACTTGCTGTTGTAGCAAGCAAATTCTCAGACTCAGATAGAATAGGGGAATTTCACTATCTTCTAATTGACCATCTATTGTTGGAGCAAAAATGAGTTTAGGTTGGTCATGTTCAACATTTACCATATCAGATAACATGAGATTTATATTGATTGTTTTTGACAAGTGTAGTTAAAGGGATATGAACTTTTAACTTATATATTTCAGTTTCTAAGCCAAAATAATGGACTTGTATACCTCTTTAATGGTGGTGTATATTTTTTTAGGCTGATCCTTTGGTGTAGCTTCCTTATTCTGACTATCTTTTTCTTTGCTCGGTGTGCTTGTAGATGGCTGATTAATATTTCTCTAATTTGTAGCTGCAGGCTCCTTTCCTTTGTTCTGATTACCTTGAGGATTTTTCTTAGGCTGAGCATATTTTTGTTGGGATGCCCGCTTTTGAATAGGATTGACTAGGACATATCTACTTATCAATGAGTATTGCCTCTGTTGTGAGCTGAGTGCATTCAAATAACCCCGCTGATAATCGTCATCCTCAACCTCCAACTCATGATCATTGGAAAGTATGTAATATTCATCCTTAGGCACATTTGTCTTCTCAACATATTCTTCATTTTCTAACAAAATATGGTCTGGCCATCTGTTGTAACAAAGTGATTTTTTTCCACAATATGATCTTCTTCTTCTTCCTCAACTCCTTGAGCAGAATTTTGTTGCAAGGGTGTCTGGATCTATTGTTGTTGTGTTGGCTGCTTAGGAGCCCTTTGTTCTATTTGTTTGATCCCAAACTAAGGCTGCTGGTACTGTCCTCTGAAGTTAGGATTTCTAACCCGTGCTTCCGGTTGTCTTTCTGTAACGAAAATTCATTCAACCATTCTTTCTACTGTCCTTATCAAAGTGTCCAATTTTACCTCAAAGGATGAGGAAGCTTCTTCTTTGATTGGTTACCTTTCTCTCACCCTTCATCTTTGACTTTTTAATTGACAAGTTTGCTTCCACACTGACTGCATTCCTTTGCATGTCTTCTAGTGTTGCAAGATTTCTCTTTCAGAGCTCGAATGCCATGTCTGGATCAAAAGCATCCAGATAATGCAAGAGAGCCAAACCTGGAGGAGGTTTGATCTCATTTGGAATTGAATTGTACACTTGGTTGAAACGGGCAATAAAATCTTGAACTGATTCATTTGGATTCCTTTTCAGGTTGTCATACTCAAAAATAATTTGCAAGGGGTTCTTCTTCACCTCTATAATGTCCCCTAATAATTATAAATAATAAATAATATATAAATAATATAATATTATTAAATAAATAAGTAAATAAATAATAAGTCAAGAGAATAATAAAAATAATAAATAAAATAGTAAACCATAACTGGAGTTCTAAATAAAATAGTAAAAAATAAACTGGAGCCCTAAACACTAAATAAATAAGTGAAGTTAAGAGTTAATTAAGAAAGAGTTAATTAACAAATGTAAAAAATAGAAATAAATTAAGAAAGAGTTAAACTAAGAAACTATAAAAAATAAGTAAAGTTAACAAAAATTAAGTTAAACTAAGAGAAACACTAAATTAAGTAAAACTTAAAATAAAGAAATAAAGGTTTCATGTTGACACAGTGAATGTATGCATGTGGTTCCCATTCAATTGTTTGGTCTATTTAATAGACATTGAGGAAGATTCATGGGTCATTCTTTTCATCCATTCTTTGGAGAGAAAGGTATTGTGAGGCAAATGATACACTAGCAGTTGTACGTTGATCAAGGGCTCAGGGGTGGCCAGCTGTGGAAAGATTATGTGCAGTTGAGCTTACGGTTGGGTGGAGAGTTGTCCCCAAAATTTTGTTGCGGTTAGCAATATTCAAATAGCATTCAACTTTGGAGTCTCAAGTAAGGAATATCGCCATTACAGGTAAGTCGTCTTTGCTCATGCTTCTGAATTTATACGATGGTTAGTTAAACAGTTTGGTTTTGATTATTAATTGTATATTTGATATAATTAATTGCTTGTTATATTCGGGGTTGTTACATATGGTATCAGAGCGGGTTTCGACTTTAGGTGACCTCTAGGTAAAATTTAAAACTTGATTCAGGTTTCAACTTTAGGTGACCTCTATGTAAAAAATAAAACTTGATTTTGATTGTGATGATGAACAGAGGGCTCGTGTTTGGGTATTGTAGTGATTATAAATTTAATATAATAATTTTATTTATTATTAAAGATAAATTTGAAAATTGTTTTTTTTTTCATGTAATTATATACATGTTTGAATCTAGGATTAGAGTTTTAATTTTTTTTTTTTTGCATGCACCTTTCTTTTATATATTTTTAATATATATATATTATTAAATTATATATATATATATATTCTTACCAAACTCTAACTACCAACCTACCTTTAAAACAATTATAGCCGAACTCGAATTGCCAAAAGAATTAAAATTTGAAAGTTTTTTTTTTTTTTTTTGGCATGCATCCAGACTTCGACTTATTATGATTTTGCATGCATCCAGACATCGGAATTATAAATTATTTAATTATTTTAAATAATAGCTGGGTGCTAGCTAGCCATATCCTTAGAAGGTATAAGACCTATATATTTCATGGCTAATCTAGCGACGTCATTTTTTTCAACCACAACAATCAAAATTCAATACGGAAACAATAGTTCTTCAATATCATAGCAATCTAAAATACGAAATTAATGTAAAAGTGAAAGGAATAAATGGAGCAAAAATCATGGTTTCATGCACCTTTTACCAGAACAAAACATCTAGCTTTGTGATTTAGTAGGAAATGTTTGAATGATGCTAAAATCAGTGTTCAAGAAACAAAACCAGCATACCATTCATCAAGTCTTCAAGGTAATGGAATCTATCCTTATCCACTGGATGAAAAAAGTTATCAACTGCAGCAACTCACATCAAAGTAATCATAGATTTTATTACACAGTAAGATCTATAGATTTATAGATCTACAGATTTCAAGCACTTTTAAAAGCAATTTATATTTTATAGTTTTTTTTTGCCTTGTGGAATATTCAATTTTCACGTTATAATGTACATGAAAAATTTATATTTTATAGTTTATGCAACAAAAATCTCGAACAACAGTATAAGCCAAATGTAAATTAATCTAATTGTATAAGAATTTTGTAAAATTTTTACAAAGAATATGCTCAGCTGCAAAAAACCGCATTATGATAATTTGATCGTATTCAAAAAAAAAATTCTATCAAAATCTATTTTATGATAATTTTGATCATATTCAAAATTCAATATTACACATGAATCATTTTATATAACATAAAATCTTGGTTTTATCAGAATGGGTCACCTGTAAAACCAGTCAAACAAATTACAGTAAAATATTTTTCTCTGATTAAAAGAAACACTTAACAATATCATAGTCTACTAGACATACATCAAAAGCTCCCGGGGCTACCTATTCAATTCTGGTCATCGGCAGTGCTGGGGAGTATTGGAGATAGCATAGGCATTTGCAGATTTGTTGATCCAAAGTGTAATGGTATCTATGACAAGAGGGTGGTGTGTATTTTGGTGGAAGTCTCTTTTATGGGTGGCCTCTTGGAGGAAGTGGATTTGGCTTGGGAAGGAACGACGTACCGCCAGAGTCTGGATTATTGGAACACCCCTTTTAGGTGCCACATTTTTCATGCGACGGGGCATATGATGAGAGCCTGTGCAAAATGGTGACCGGATTTTGTCGGAGCTCAGGACGGTGCCCAGGGTGCCAGAAAAGCCATTGGATGGAGAGTAAAGAAGCCTGCACCTCTTGTTTGGACACATCCATCAGGTAAGTCTCGTGAACACTCTTATGGGTTTCATGCCTATGTTTCCTATGGTATGAAGGCTTTCAGTGTCTTGGATAGGGGTCTAAATGATGAGATTGTCGTGGGGGATGCATTATTAAAATATGGTGGGGACACATTGCCTAAGGTTGCTGGAGTTGTGTCTATCAGGTTTTCTATCAAGCCTACCTTGAATATTCCACATCCATCTTCTTTTAAGGACGCCGACCGGGTGCCTTCTGACTTTTTTTATGTGCCCCTGGACCTGCCGGATCCTGGCTACACCTTACCTTTATCTGAAGCTGTGGTTGATGATCCCGCTCCTATTCTTACAGAGCCCTTATCTCTTGTTACTGCGTCTTCCCCACTATCGCCCCGGAACTCGGTCGACAACAACACTGAACTGCTGCTTTTAGAACGAGAAGCTAATCTGGTCCCTCTTCTTGTGGACAAGGGTAGGACTAAATCACCCCCTATGATTATTACCCCGTCCTCCATTTCTAACGTAACGATCCAGAGAGGAAAAGGATGGCCTAGGGTGAAAAAAAAGTCTCTTTCCTCCTCTGTTGGGAATGGATATAAGGATGAAGGTCTTTTTCGTGATATTCCTGTCACTTTGGCACTTGATAGGGTTCTTAGAGCAATAAACCCTAAGGAGGTTGAGCCATGATTTGTCTGATATGGATGAATATTCGGGGGCTGGGGGGATTGAATAATTTTTTGTCTATGCGTCGCTCTATTAGGTCTATAAAACCTTCCATTGTTTTTGTTCAAGAATCAATACACAATGCTAAGAAAACGATCTCCTGTTTCCTAGCCATGTTCCCAGATTGACACATGGCGGTGAGGGATGCAATGGGACGTTCAGGCGGAGAAATTGTGATGTGGGATCCTTCTTTTGCATCTTTGAAGGCTTTCGGCTTTTTCAGAGGGACCATTCTATCGGGATGTATAAGGGGTTTTGAGCAGCAGATTCATTTCATAAACATTTATGGGTATTATCAGGACAAGCTATTTTTCTGGCGCAGGATGGAGAGTAGTGGAATCCTTCTTATGGATAACTTGATAATGGTTGGGGATTTCAATCTGTCTCTGAATGAAGGGGAGATTTAGGGGGTTAAAGCTAGAAAGGACCAGTTGGCTGGTGTCATTTCGAAGATATTTAAAACACACTACATTTGTGACTTATTGTTGAAGGATCAGTGCCCAACATGGTTTAATGGCAGGCAGGGGAAAGAAGCTATATCTAAAAGGATTGACCACTTCGTAATCAAAGCCAATTTGTTAGCCCGAATGGGGGACTAGACGATGTCAATTAATGACGTTATTATCTCAGACCATAGACCTATAATCTTGGAATGGTTTTTTGAGAAAGTTTCTGGGGGTTTCCCCTTTAAATTTAATTAGGGGTGGCTACAGGATCCTTCTTTTGTATCTCTGGTGGAACAACACGAGACAAAATCCAAGAGGTGATAATACTTCGACTATGGTTTATATGATAGTGACATTGCGAGGATTAAAACGAAAAGTAAAAAGATGGGAGAGGGCCAAAAAGAAACATATGTAGGAATCTCATAGTGCATACGAGCTGGAGGTTGCCCGACTGCTGAAAGAAATGGAGGTGGATAATCCAAGGGATGGTATATGGGAAATTTTGAAGGTGGTGGAAGAGGAAAGAAGGAAAATTATCGTGTTTGAAGAATAGACGTGGAGACTAAAAAGTAGAGCAATTTGGCTTTGTGAAGGTGATAAGAACACGAGGTATTTTCATGCTTATGCGACAGGGAGAAAAAATAAAAATTCAATTTGGAAGATCAAGGTTAATGATACTTTTATTTCTTTGAAAGATATTCAGAACAAGGCGGTTAGTCATTTTAATAATATTTATAAGCTTGGGGACGAGCGGACACATGAGGATAAGATATGGGCAGTGGAGGAGATCATGACAATGTTTGATGAGGGAGAGTTGTAGGATTTTAAGAAGTCGATTAGTAAAGAGGTTTTAATGGTTTTAAAATCCTAGCTTGGGGCCCGATGGATGGACCTCGGATTTTTTCAGTCACTTTGTTGATATGTTCGTTGATCATATTATGGAAATGGTGGAGGAAGCAAAAACTATAGGTAAGATTTGTGGAGCCTTAAATTCAACGTTCTTAGTATTGATATCTAAAGATAAAGGGGCAGATTCCTTTGATGATTACCATTCGATTTCTCTTTGCAATACACTATATAAAATAATATTGAAGATTATTGCAGAAAGGATTAGGAAAGTGCTATCCAGATTTATATCCCCTGAAAAAGCAGGCTTATTAAAGGACAGGAGTATACACGATGCGGTGGTCTCCAACCAGGAAGTAAATCATTCTATTCATTCTAAGAAAATGAAGGCTATGGTCATGAAGATTGACCTTAGTAAAGCCTATGACATGGTTGTTTGGGGACTGTTAAGGTTGATTTTATGTAAGATTGAACTTGATAGGGTTTCTGTCAATTGGATCATAGGGTGTGTAGGTGACACTTCTATGGCAATCATTATTATTGGTGTTGCAACCAGATTTTTAAGCTTGGTCGAGGTTTGCGGCAAGGTTGTGCCCTTTCTCCACTTCTGTTTATTCTTGTCATGGATACTTTAAGCACCAATATAAGTTTAGCAGTCAGAACAGGCTACAATAGAGGGATCAAAATTTCTCACTGTCGAGAGATTTCACATAACTTTTTTTTTGGATGATGTACTGCTATTCAGTTTGCTTATAAAGAAGGTGTGGTAGGTTTCTCAAAATTCTGTAGGGCTTTAGGCATGTTGGAAAACATTGGTAAGTCCTGCATCTATCATGAGGAGGATGGGGAGGATCTGGCTGTTTCGATAGGAGCCATGTTTAATATCAGAATTGCTCCTCTGGGATCAGGCTTAAAATATTTGGGGTTCCATATGAAACCCAATAAATATGGCATAAAGGATTGGATTTGGATGATAGATAAGGAGGAAAGAAGAATCCGGGGTTGGACATCTAAGTCGCTGTCAAAAGGAGGTCATCTTATTCTGGCACAGGCAATTTTAAAACAAATAATGGTATATTGGGCACATATTTATGTGATTCGTACTAAGATTCTAAAAAGAATTAGGAGAATTATGATAAATTTTCTTTGGAATGGGGGCAAGGAGGAAGGTAAGATCTATATGGCGAGATGGGATTTGATTATGAACCCTAAGGATATGGGAGGTTGGGGTCTTAAAGACTTACACATTTTTGGCTGAGCTCTAATCATGAAGTCATTATGGAGGGGTCTAAATTCAAAAGGAATATGGAGTGAGATTTTAAGGTATAAGTATTTAAACAATAATAGTGCGGAGGACCTATATTTGCTGGGATGGCAGAATATTAAGGGTGGGTCGATCATTTGGAATGGTTTTAAACAAAACTGGCCATGGTTCACAACAAATTTAAAATGGCAATATGGTGATGGGGCTAAGATTTTAATTGGTCACCTTGGGTTGCGAGAGTCCACTAATCCTGTCCCTCTCAGTTATGATCTTATAAGACAACTAAATGGAAATGGTTATTTCTACCTGGGTCAAATCATTAAGGAGAGGCTTAATGGGAGCCCAATTTTGGATGTCTGCGGACATTTTGCAATTTTCGGGGCATCTGATGGAGGAATGGAATGGGTATAATGAGGAATTAAGGAGCCAGGGGCTGATCATGGACAACGGAGGAGACAAGGTTATATGGAGGGGCCAGACAAAAAATGATATGCCCATTGTGAGTGATATCTATAATAATTTATTAAGTTCTTCGGCCACTTTTGTAGAGATTAGTGTCTATCGTAAAATCTGGGTGAACAATGCACAAATGAAGATGAGGATATTGTTGTGGTTGGTCCTAATGGATAAAAATCTTACTTGGGACACCCTACAGAAGAAAGGGTCGATCGGGCCGGGATGCTGCAGACTTTGTATGGCGAAGGTTGAGAGCAATTCTCACCTTTTTTATCACCGTGTCTTTGCAAGGAGAGTCATGAAATTACTCTGTAAGTTCTTCAAACTAAAGGTACCTTATCTTACAAATACCACTGTATTTATACTTTGGTGGAACAGGAGGAGCTCATCACTGTGGATTATTCCAGCGTTATTTCATTGGTTTATATGGTGTGGCTGGAACAAGTGGATCTCTGAGGAAGAGAGTAGCAGCCTTGAGAAGATATCCAACATTATCATACATAACTGGGAAAGTTTGAGAATTGTACAGAGACCCCTGGAGGACCTTTCTAAACGACTGAGACCGTTGGAGATTCAATATCTGACAGGGTTCTTTGATGGAGCCTCACAACAATCTAGGTGCGGGTGTGGAGCATGGTTAATGATATCACCAAACTGTCACTATAATATTTTCTGGTATGGAGGCTTTGGATCTAATATGAGGGCTGAAGTTTTGGCACTATGGGGTTTATTGTGGTTTGCTACACAACTATGTATTGAGAACATGTGGGTATACAGAGACTCGAAAGTCCTCATTGATCATCTAAACAAGGGTATTGTTCTAAACCTGGGTACCCTGAAGTCTTGGTTGGACAAAATCAAATCTTTAAGAAAAAAATTCTCTATTATCCATTTCAAACATATTTTCCACGAGAAAAATTTCCAGGCGGATAGATTGTCTAAGAAAGGCTTGCAGGGAGTTTTTGGGGAAATGCACTATGTGTTATCTGACTCAAAGGGATTGGAAGCTACAAGAATGGTCAAGTTCATATGAGTAGAGGTTTCGGCTAAGGCAGTTTTGTCTATAGCTTTCTGGTATTTGATGAAATTGTTTTCACAACTGTGATGCTCAGTAATATATGTTAGAATAAGGATGAAGGATCAACGGAAAAGGTAATATTAAAGAGGATCAACAAGGCAAAGATGGCATGGGGAAGTATAATTATTTTTTGATAGCTCTTGTCCTTTCACTTACAGGATCTTGTAGTAAAGAAATCACCAGGAGACTAACTTGGGGGACGTTGATTGTGTCTATATTTTTGGTTGATTTTTGAAGTTAAATGAATATCTGAATATATCTTTTGTAACGATAGAAGAGAATGAGTCTCTTCAAATGTCAAAATGTAAGATTTTGAAGCTCATCTTATGATCTGGAACATCATGTTCTGCTGAAATGTAAGATTTGTAAAGTTTCAACTTATTATATAAACCAGAAGTTTTTTTCTTCTAAAAAAATCACTGAAAAAGCCCTAGTTACACAAACCACCACCCAATGCGATTAAACTAATGCATATACAAAAAAGAAACCAATGTGATTTGCGAGTTTGACATTTCGAACTTGGTTTACTTGGCGTGCTTGACAACTCCCTAAGATGAGATCGAAATCGAATACTCGTAAATCAATGTGATTAAAGATTGTGAATGCATACACACATGTGATAGAATTAAAAACACTTGAAGTGAAGTGTAAACTTGACCTGAAGGGCAACTTGCTAAAATAATAAAACAAAAGTGTAACAGAAGGACATGTAAATTTATTTATCAAAAATAAATTTATTAAAATTCCTGTTTAAGCATGCAAAATTTTGATGGACATATTTATTAAAATTCGTGTTTAAACATGCAAAAGTTGGGTGGACATGCATGTATCCATTGCGTTTTAAAAGAGTGAGTTGCATGCTTTACCAAGTTAATGGTTTAGAATTGTAACCCTTTTCCAGGTATTTAATGAACATTATTAAATATTTAATTAGTGGCTTAGATGTTATATATTTAAGGTTTGAAATTATATTTTTTTTAATTTTAAATTACATTTAAAAAAAAATCACTTAATCAAATTAGAAAATGAAACACATTAATTGTTTTAATTTATAATTTTTATATTTTTATTAAATGAAAAGTGAGATGAAATATTTTCATATCTATATTTTTATATTATTAAGATTGTAATGAATTAAGGTTTTGAATTACAATTTAATGATAGAATTTATAAGTTAATAATTTTAATATGAAGTTAAAGTTTTATATCTTTAAAGTAAGCATGATTCTTATAATCAAAATGATAAAAATAAATTTATAATTTTTATATACTAATATGATTTAGCATTTATGCATGATCCATTATCATAAGTAGAAAACAAATAGGAGTTTAGAGGGAATTTATGACCAATTGAATTTTGGCCACAGTCAAGGGCATTTGGAATAATATCATGTTAGACTTTTGGTTTAAACTTTATTGCACAATTGTTGTATATCTCCTTAATACAAATACTACCCTAACTCATTGTTAATTGTTAAGACCAATATCATCCATTAAAATATTTAACAAATTATCATTACCTTAATATTATTAGAAGTTTAGGTAATTAATATTAATATTTATCAACATGCATATTCCTATTGTGTGGCTCTGATGAATCACTGGTTTTCTCATATGATTTTTTTAGTGATTATTTCAAATATGAAAATATTCATTAAAAAAAGAACCTAATTATAAAGATTAAATAGTGATTTTATAATATTTATATATAGTGAATTTAGTATTCATTAATGGTGGATGCATATTTTTAACATATAGAATTTAATTAAAATAATGAATTTAATTTAATTTCATTTATATGGTTAAAAATATATTAAAGATAATATTTTAGATAAAAAATATGATAGATTGTTTAGATATATGATTTATGAAAGATATAAAAAAATAATGCTTGTATATAAGGTGAAAAATATTTTGAATAGTTTTAGAAGGGGTTTGAAATGTGTATATATAATATGAAATATAGTATATTGAATAAAGTAATGGTGTTTCATAAAAATTATTAAATGTTTTTTTGGGACGATGTTAAAAGTTTAGTTTCTAAAAACAAAAAAAAAATTAATTAATTTAGTAAGACTATGTATATATGGAGTATGGATTTTAGACATTTTTTTGAAGATGTAGCATAGATATTCAAGCATAAACTAAGATAAATAAATAGATTAAAAGGATAATCTTCCTATGAAATTAAGATGGAACAATGACTATTAAGGTTGTTTGCATTAGTTTCTATTCCAATTTGAATTTAATTAGTACTTACACCACCATAATAAATATTTCATTAAGAAGAATAAAGGATAAATATATTAATATTGTGAGAAAATGTGACAATTAAGAATTTTTTTGTATTGAAATATAATAATAGGTGAAAATAGATGGTATATGTAGATACAAATTGTAATTAGTATAGAGTAGTGATTTTAAAGTTAGTCTATGTTATTAAATTGTAGGTTATAATGAAGTTGTTCTTTAAATGGGTTTATAAAAGAGTAATTCATTTAAACAAAAAAAGAAAAAGATTTAAAGTGTATATGTTGACCTAGTGTTGTTAGCTCCCAAATTGGACCCCAGGCTGAAAAGGGAAAAATAGGGTAGCAAACTAAACCACGCTCAGCCTTGTAGCTAGCCCTACAAGGACAGGAGAGGGTTCTCTTTGTAAAAATAGATATTCAATAAAACACAACAATGGAATGATATTAGGCTAGGTAGAATGATGGGAAAAAGGCCTTAAATAAAATGGAATGAATGAATTTCAGGGATGTGTGGGATTAAAAGGGGCAGTTGAAACCGGGAATTAAATCAGGACATAGGGTATTTCATGGGGCAAGATAGGTAGGAAAATTAGAAATTAAAAATTAAATAAGGACGAGATGGAAAGACTGGTGAGGAGCTGAAAAGGGCACGATCGATGGATCCTTTTCAAACAGAAGAAAAAACACATAATATGAATGTTTTCCCAAGGCAGGGCATAAAAAATGGATCCTACCTTTCTATCTTGAAAGAATTCAAAAGAAATGTTTATGGATGAATGGAACACATAACAATTTACATACGAAACAAAGGAGAGAGACAAATGCTAGATCTCATACCACATGGATCCCACAAATCAGAGCTGCATCTCTTATTAATCCCTGTCAAACTGTGCAATGGAGCACAAAATGTTCTTCCACACTGTTCCCCTACTGCTAAATTACAGAACTCAGACCTATGATTTACAATTACAATAAATAAGCTGAAATGTGGGAACATGGATCCACAGAAAAAGGGAGCTGTTTTGACAGCTCAAAAACTAAAGTACAATCATAGGAAAGAAATACAACAATCTGCCCCTAAAAATAAGGGACAACATTACATTTGACCACTTGGAGATTTCACTGTGATGCTGTATGAGGGAAAAATAGGCAATCCGAAAGCAGATTTCCTACTTTGTAGCTGTTGTAACAATCTTTGCTTATTTTAGCTCTCGGCCTTTGACTGTCGCTTTGATTTCCTTTATTTGTTTGGAGAAAATTGACTTTTTTAAATAAAATGTTGTTCAAAATAAAATTGAAATGAAATTATATGATTTGTGAAGGGAAAAATTATTTTTTAAATGGATAGGAGCGGAGGAAAGGAGGCGGGACCCGCATCGCAATCGAAATCAGAAGGGGTGGGAGGGGGAATACAATCATATAATAAAACATTTGAAAATATGCATCGTGCTGGTGCCAATCACAAGTGCCAATTGCGAGTGCCAATCGCAATCGGGATCGAGGAGAGGGGAAGGCGGGAGAGATGTCACATATTAAATTTCCAATTGCCGATGGCCCGATTGGCTGTGGGCCGTCGGATCGGCGGGAGCAGATCGACGGCTGTGGGGTGGTCGGGAGTTTGGAATCGGGGCAGGGCTTTAGGAAGTGCTGATGGGAATGCTCCGATCGAGTGTAAGCCATCGAATCAAATGGTAAGATCGACGGTTGTGATGTTAATAGGAGATTTGACCATCAGGGGTAGGCCATTGGGAGTCACAATCGCATTGGATTTTTTTGAACGACGGGTCAATCAGGGCACTTGTGTTGATATTGCGATGCGATCGGGGAAATAACTTAAGGCGGTGGGTTTTAAATATAAGTTCAATTTATATTACAATGTTGCAAAAGCATGGAGGGGAAGTGGTTTGGGAACAGATTTAATGTATTAATGCGATTTTGCCATTGGAAGGGGGAAAAAGGGATTTTTAGGGGGATTTTTTGCGATTTTGCAAAATCAAGGGGAAAAATGGGAAATAGGTATTATATGAGGACATAGGGAATTTTACTTCACTTAAGCATAAATTTCAATCCAGAAGTCAGTTTTAAGAGTGCAGCATACCATTGGAAAGCTCTTTTCGGGATTTTTCTGATGGATCTGCTTGGAATATAATTTGGCGCTGAACATGCTGTGAAAAACTCCTCTAAAGGTAGGATGATGACTTTGTGGAGATGGCAGCTTCTGAGTTATGACTTATTACACATGATGATATAGAATTACATAATGAATAATAATAAAGGAAAAATATCACGCTTTCACCTCAAAACATGGTTTTGAGGTGAAAATTACATCAAGTTGAATAAAATGTCTCTTTGATCTTCCAGGTGCTGTGACTTTGAATTTATTGACTTCCTCATGACCTTGCTGATATTTGTTGACATTTGACTCATTAATTTGACCATGGTGAGACCTTAGAAACTAATGAGACCCATCCTATGACCTACTGATATGATTTTGAGAATGAAAGTGACTAATGACTAAAGACCATAGAGAGGAAAATCAGCAAGTACCTCATGAGGGAAAACTGATAAAAAATTACTACCATCAATGAATCCATGACCTAGTGGAATGGTGAAATTTATTCGGTATGAGACACCTAATATGAAAATGAAAAAGAGCAGTTTTGATCACTGATGGCAGTATGACTAGACTGACACTAACATTGGCTCCAATGGGGATGGTAGCTCCTTGGAGGTGCCAAGAACACTGTAGACCAAGTAGCCTTATCCGTTGGGCATGGAGTCAAAAATACTGAAAGCTGACACAAATGCAAATTGACTCTGACTCAAGACTAAGACTGAAATAAAATCAAACCATACACATGTCATCCAAGTTTTATAGCCTTCACCTCGGGCCCCAAACTTGAATGACTGTGCATTTTGAACTCTGATAAAAAAATAACATGGTATATACAATGATGATGAGATAGATTCTGATCCCTCTCTTGAACAATGGTAGTGCTTCAATATCCTACCATTTACTTCTCCACCCGGACAATCCTGGCCATCCATTTCTAAAAGCAAGAAGGCATTCTGTCCCCTGTATGTTGTAATTCTGTATGGTCCCTTCCAAAAGTTTTCAAACTTACCGTGCTTCCCTTTGTCTTCATTTCTTGCATCCCATTTCAACACTACATCATCCAGCTAAAAATTTTCTGCTTTTGTCTTCCTGTCATAGATCTTTTTAATCTTGTCCTGCAACTGACTCGCTTTCTGTGACACTTCTTCTCTTGTTTGTTGAAGGTGGATCATCTGGTTGATCCTTCGCTGGTTGTCATCATCTTCGCTGCCAACTTCTTGCAACAATATCATAACTGGAACTGTAAGAGAAGTAGGAAACACAATATCAGTACTATAAACTAGCTCAAAAGGTGACATACCTATTGATTTTTTACTGCCAACTCTGTCTTCCCATAGTGCGTTGATGAGCTTTTGGTGCCAATTTCTTTTGTTTGCCTCCAACATTTTCTTAATTATATTCATTAGCGATTTGTTCGATGACTCTACCAAGCCGTTGCCTTGTGGATAATACGCTGTTGAATGGCCTAGCACAATGTTTTATTTGTCACAGAAATCGACCATTTTCTTTGATTTGAACGCGGCTGCATTATCTGTCACTATTTGACATGGGCAGCCAAAATGAGATAAAATATTCGATTCAAGGAACTGAATAATTACCGCGTCAGTCGCTTGCCTGGAAAGGATGGCCTCAATCCATTTCGTAAAGTAATCTGTCCCTGTCAATATCCATCGATGCTGTGCTGAGGACACAGGGTGAATTTCTCCTATAAAATCGAGCCCCCACTGCTGAAAGGGCGCGTTCACTGAAACTGGTTTCAAAGGAAGTGGAAGCAATTTCTTCTTCCCTTGGAAAATTTGACATTCATGAAAATTCATCACTATTTTATATAAATCAGAAAATAATGTGGGCCAATAATACTCGGCTCTCAATACCTTGTTGGATGTAGTTTTCCAAAACAAGTGACCACCACAGTCACCTTTATGGAAATCGTGCATTACCTTCTGAGCTTCTTCTTCAACCAAACCGTTGAGCAGAATGCCTCCCGGATCCTTCCAATACAGAGCATTGTTTAAAATACAATATTTTGCAGATTTAAGCTTCAAAGATCTACCTTTTCTCTTAGACATGCCCATAGGAGGTGACAAATGCTGAAGAACATAAAAAATATTTGAATACCAAGGGGACTGCAGAAAAATATCTGAAATGGGAACCAGAAAACCTTCGTCTTCCTCTTCTGACATTGCTGTAATGAGGTTTATATATAAAGCACACAGATTCGATTGAGCCATCAATTTCGCTAAGCCTTGGCCTTTGATCAACTTCGTGGGCTTGATCTCCAAATCGTACTCCAACGTAGCTGCTATCCATTTGCCTCTTCGACCTTCTGGATCAGTTTGCATCAACACATCCTTCACTGCTGTGTTAGGGACATATGCTATAGTATGTGAATGCAGAATATAGACCCTAAAATCCTCCAATGCCTTGATTAGGGCCAATGCCTGTTTTTCAATAATATTATATCTTAAAGCACCATCTCTAATAGTCCTACTGAAAAAGGCAACTGGATTTTCTACTTCATCTCTCTTTTGCATTAAAACAACAGCCATAGTATGCTCAGATGCAAACGAAAATATGATAAAATATTGAGTATAGTCAGGGCTGATCAAAATTGGGGCATTAGACAAAGAAAACTTTACCAAATTGAATGACTTGATAGCTTCTTCAATCCACTTAACAATGCTGTATTTCTTCAACATATTGGTCATTTCTCTCAAATGTTCAGCTAGATTAGGTATAAATCTGCGCAAAAAATTCATCTTACCATTGAAGGCCTGAATCTATTTCTTGTTTTGTGGAAGATCTATGAGATGAATTGCCTCCACTCTGGCTGGATCAATGTGGATGCCATCTTTAGAGATGATATGCCCGAGCAATTTTCCATCATCCATGGCAAAAAGGCTCTTCTTGGGATTGAGAGAAATCCCAAAATTTCTGCAATGCTGAAAAACCACTCTTAAATGGTGAAAATGCTCATCATCTGAACCTGAAAAAACTATCAAATCATCCAAATAAACAACAAGAAAAACATATTTTTCATTTGCAAAAGCAATGTCCATTTCACGATGGAAAGTAGCTCCAACGTTCTTCAGTCGGAATGGCATCTTAGCATACTGGAAGGTTCCCCAGGGTGTTGTGAAGGCAGTTTTATCTTGGTCCTTCTCATGCACCAAGATCTGGTTGTACCCTGAGTAGCCATCAAGTAGTGACATCCTAGATGCTCCAACTACTCTCTGCAGAATATGGTCCATTTTCGGAAGTGGGTAATTATCCTTTAAGGATGCCTTATTCAAGTTCCGAAAATCTATACACAATCTTATTTCTCCAGTCTTTTTACACACTGGAACCAAATTTTAAATCCAGTGAGAAAATCTAATGGGAACTATGATACCTGCTTTTTACAACCTGTTTACCTCCATTTCAATCGATGGCAGCAACTTCAGATTGATTCTTCTCAGATTCTGTCTGAAAGGCTTCTGATCCGACTAGATAGGAATTGTATGTTGGATTATGTTCTTATCATACACTTTCAAATCTGAATAATCCCATGCAAATATATTAGAAAATTCAAAAATAAATTTAACATACTTCTCCTTTACCTCAGGGGATAATGCCTTTGAAAATTTGACAAACATGGGCTGGTCAGCTGTTCCAATATTCACATCTTCAACTCCTTTCTCTGTGGGCACCAAGCTTGGTTTCTTTGCGACATCATCCTGATCAAAAAGCTCCTCCAGAAGTATGAGACCTCTAGGAATTACATTATCCTTTAGCTATAATATGTCCATCTGGTTTTCTTCTAACTCCTGATCATCAACCTCATACTCACCCTCTATTGGAGTATCTTTAAATTTTCCATCACCCTGCAAAAATGCATTAATCTCATTATCATCCCAAAATACTTGCCAATACCTTAAATTGTCCAGAACAACATGCCTATGTTTGACATAGATCTCAAAATTATTGCTGGAGTTCATCAGAATATTTAATTTGCTTGCAGTAGTGGCAAGTGAATCAGCAATAAGGTTCTGCATTCTGGGCACTGCTGTCAAAGTATACTCTGTGAATGTTTTCAAAATGTCCAGGACTGCATTTCTGTATGCCCTCAATCTCGGATGTTTAGCTTGGTATTCTCCTTTCACCTGTTTGATTATCAGCTCAGAGTAACCATACACAAAAATCCTTTTTGCATTCAACTTCTTCAGAATTTTGAGACCTGCAATCAAGGCCTCATATTCTACTTCATTGTTAGAGCAATCAAAAGCTAACTTATAAGCACAAACTCTAACATTACTTGGAACCTTCTCAGGTTGGAAAACATGAATCCTAATCCATATTCCAATACCAGCTCCATCCTTACTAACAGCTCCATCAAAATCCATACTCCACAGGCCTTCTTCTTCTTCTTGAAGATGCTAGAAATTTGTTTCTTTCTCTTCTTTACCTTGGCTGATTTCTAGCTGTTCACTATCCTTTTGCTGCTGGCAAGCAGGAGGCTTAGAAGTGTTTGCTGCTTTATCCTTTTCCTGTTTAAGGACTTCTTTGAAATTCTCTGAAATCTCAGGTATTTCATCCACTTGTACCAACTGAACATTCTCATCATTTAAACCACCATCTAAATACAAGACAAAAGACTCTAAATATGTATGGACAACATTAATGGGATGATTTACAGGCTTGTATTTGCTGGTAATCATATATTTCATTTTCTTTTCTCTATATAACTTTCTCAACTGGCCAAATATAGGGATAGTGGCATAAGAGAAGTCAAGCTGCATGGTTCCCTTAAGTTTTTCACCCCAAGACCTAGATAGAAGCATTCCAAACCTTGGTGGGACATCAGCAACAACTACATCCATCAAGACATTCTTTGCTGGAATCTGATCTAAAGACACTACCAAATCTTTGATTAGACGAATACAGTGGACCCTACTTGAGTCAAAGGAATACAAATCATGATATTTTCGAGTGATATCAAGGCCTAACTTCTCCATGACAGCTTTGGGCATCAGATTATGTGAGGACACAGAGTCTAACATAGCGTTATGAAGGATAAACTCATGTACTCTAAGACTTAGGTAAAAAGGAGGGACTTCATTTTCTCCAGATTCTTTTGTGGCTGGACCAAAAATAAGTTTAGGGTAGTCATCTTCTACATTAACCATATCAGAGATAGAGTCTATTTGCAAGAATTTGGACACCTGAGTTTTATATACACTATTCTTCACCAACTCTGTGAGGGGCATAGACACTTTTAACTTAGAAATTTCATTTTCTAAATTAAAGGAGGGAGATTTTTCTACCTCTTTAATGGGCAAGTCTTTCTTCTTTGTTTTCTCCTTTGTTGAGCTCTGCTGTTTATTTTCATTTGATGTATTAGTAACTGCAGGTGATTTGCTAGAAGAAGGGTCGACTGGCTCTTTTTCTTTCTTCTGTGCATTGTTCTTCATTTGGAGTTCTTTTCTCTTTTGGATGGGACTGATTGTAACCTCTCTGTTCCTTAAAGAGTACTGCCTTTGCTGAGCCGACAGAGTGTTCATATACCTTCTCTGGTAGTCATCAGAATCTTCTTCCAATACTGTGTCATTGGCCAATACGAAATTTTGGTCTTTTTGAATGTCTGGAGTCTCCACTGTGTATTCTTCATCTTCTGTGAGGAAAATTGGTGCACCATCAGCTATGAAAAAGTGATTAGCCTCAATCACAGGATCATCATCATCTGAATCTGTCCCTTGCACGTAGTTCTGCTGCAATGGATTTTTAATCTGTTGCTGTGGTGACATAGCTTGGTCCTGCGTTCTTTTCTCTCTCTGTTTAATTCTGAATTGTGGCTGCTATCCTCTGAAATTCGGATTTCTTATTTGAGGCTGAGGTCTGTCTACAATGGTTAACCTATCAACCATTTTTTCTACTGTTCTGATTAGAGTGTCCATTTTTCTGTCTAAAGGAGAGGCCTCCTCCTTTACGATGACGCTTTTCTCAGCTCTGGTTCGTGCTCTTTTAACCAGCAGATTAGCTTCAATGCTTACTGCTATCTTCTGCATGTATTCAAGTGAAGATGGGTCTCTTTCATGCAGCTGATATGCCATGTCGGCATCAAAACCACAGGAGGCTTCAGGTTAGCTGGGATAGCATTATATACAACATTGAATCTTAAACAATAGTCTTGGAAAGTTTCACCCGCATTTATTTTAATATTCTCGTATTCAGACAGGATTTGGAGTGGTTTTTCTTTTACCTCCCACCGGTCCAAAAGCTGTGTGTGAAACTTCTGCAAAGTGCGAATTGAGCTTGGTGGTAAGGCTCTAAACCACTTTCTGACTTCACCTCCGAAGCTTTGAACAAACAACCTGGTTGTTACATTCTCTGCTTCTACCTCATGTAAATAAAAAAAGTCATTCATTTTATCAACATGCTATTGAGCTGTAGTGCTTTGAGTGGCGTCAAAGATGGGGATTTTTATTTGATAGTCAGCAGGCATATCATTGAGGACATAGGATAAAACCAGGGGTGCATATCGGGCAGCCATGGCTCTGGGAGGATTTACAATAGGATTTGTAGGATTTAAGGGAGGTGTTGATGGAGGAGATGACAATTGGGAATTGACTGATGGGAATGCTGATGAATTAGGAGGAGGAAATGTAGATCCTGACGACTTTGAAAGCTCAAGAATATTATTTACAGTGATGGACTGAGGGGAATTCAAAATGTAATCATCAATGGAGGAATTCACTCTCTAGACTTCAATATCTACAAGGAACTGAGGATCTAAAATTGTATTATCAATGTCATTTTCAGACTTATTCCTAAATAAAGAAAGCTCAAAATTCTCGTAAAAGGAAAGGTCTTCTACAAAAAACCACTTACTGGGCCAAGTATAGGATCTGGTGACGAGTCTGGGGCTTAATGATCCTTCTTTTCTTCTGACAATTATTGGGATAAGGTTCGGATTTTCAAACATAGGGGGAGGATTTGGATCTAGATTAGCCCTAGTGTATCTTCTTGAAGCCAGTGTGGTTGAATTTCTATTTTGCAAAATTTTATTTACAGCCTAGAAAACTCTGAACATCATCATCCAAAGTGCAGGAATTTACAAGGAATAAATGTTACTAGGGTGATGAATCTTCTATACTAAAAAACTTCTTTCCCTAGTGGAGTCTCCAGAGAATGTTAGCTCTCGAATTGGACCCCAGCCTAAAAAGGGAAAAATAGGGTAGCAAACTAAACCATGCTCAGCCTTGTAGCTAGCCCTACAAGGACAAGAGAGGGCTCTCTCCGTAAAAATAGATATTCAATAAAACACAATACTGGACTGATATTAGGCTAGGTAGAATGATGGGAAAAAGGCCTTAAATAAAATGGAATGAATGAATTTCAGGGATTTGTGGGATTAAAAGGGGCAGTTGAAATCGGGAATTAAATCAGGACACAGGGTATTTCATGGGGAAAGATAGGCAGGAAAATTAGCAATTAAAAATTAAATAAGGACGGGATGGAAAGACTGGTGAGGAGTTGAAAAGGGCACGATCGATGGATCCTTTTCAAACAGAAGAAAAAACACAGAATATGAATGTTTTCCCAAGGCAGGGCATAAAAAATAGATCCTACCTTTTTATCTTGAAAGCATTCAAAAGAAATGTTTATGGATGAATGGAACACATAAAAATTTACATATGAAACAAAGGAGAGAGACAAATGCTAAATCTCATACCACATGGATCCCACAAATCAGAGCTGCATCTCTTATTAATCCCTATCAAACTGTGGAATGGAGCACAAAATGTTCTTCCACACTGTTCCCCTACTGCAGAATTACAGAACTCAGACCTATGATTTACTATTACAATAAATAAGCTGAAATGTGGGAACATGGATCCACAGAAAAAGGGAGCTGTTCTGACAGCTAAAAAATTGAAGTACAATCATAGGAAAGAAATACAACAATATGCCCCTAAAATTAAGGGACAACATTACATTTGACCACTTGGAGATTTCGCTGTTATGTTGTATGAAGGAAAAATAGGCAATCCGAAAGTTGATTTCCTAATTTGCAATCGGAATCGGAAGGGGTGGGAGGGGGAATACAATCATATAATAAAACATTTTAAAATATGCATCGTGCTGGTGCCAATTGCAAGTGCCAATTGCGAGTGCCAATCGCAATCGGGATTGAGGAGAGGGGAAGGTGGGAGAGATGTCACATATTAAATTGCCGATTGCCGATGGCCCGATTGGTTGTGGGCCGTCGGATCGGAAGGAGCAGATCGACAGCTGTGGGGTGGTCGGGAGTTTGGAATCGAGGCAGGGCTTTAGGAAGTACCGATGGGAATGCTTCGATTGGGTGTAAGCCGTTAGATCAAACGGTAAGATCGATGGTTGTGATGTTAATCGAAGATTTGGCCATCGGGGGTAGGCCATTGGGAGTCACAATCGGATCAGAGTTTTTTGAACGACGGGTCAATCGGGGTGCTTGTGTTGATATTGCGATGCGATCAGGGAAATAACTTAAGGCGGCGGATTTTAAATATAAGTTCGATTTATATTACAATGTTTCAAAAGCATGGAGCGAAAGTGGTTTGGGAACGGATTTAATGTATTAATGCGATTTTTCCACTGGAAGGGGGAAAAAGGGATTTTTAGGGGGAATATTAAACTTTAAACACAAAATAAGGGGAAAAATGGGAAATAGGGATTATATGAGGACATAGGGAATTTTACTTCACGTAAGCATAAATTTCAATCCGGAAGTCAGTTTTAAGAGTGCAGTATACCATTGGAAATATTTTTCTGGGCTTTTTCTGATGGATCTACTTGGAAGATAATTTGGCGCTAAACATGCTGTGAAAAAATCCTCTGAAGGCAGGATGATGACTTTGTGGAGATGGTAACTTCTGAGTTGTGACTTATTACACATGATGATATAGAATTACATAATGAATAATAATAAAGGCAAATTATCACGTTTTCACCTCAAAACATGGTTTTGAGGTGAAAATTACATCAAGCTGAATAAAATGTCTCTTTGATCTTCCAGGTGCTGTGACTTTGAATTTATTGACTTCCTCATGACCTTGCTGATATTTGTTGACATTTGACTCATTAATTTGACCATGGTGAGACCTTAGAAAATAATGAGGCCCATCCTATGACCTACTGATATGATTTTGAGAATGAAAGTGAATTATGACTGAAGACCATAGAGAGGAAAATCAACAAGTACCTCATGAGGGAAAATTGATAAAAAAATACTATCATTAATGAATCCATGACCTAGTGGAATGGTGAAATTTATTTGGCATGAGACACCTAATATGCAAATGGAAAAGAGAAGTTTTGATCACTGATGACAGTATGAATAGACTGACACTAACAAGTGTAAGGGGACATCTTAACTATGGAAAAGGAAAGTTTAATGAATAATAATATTTAAGATTCACCTTCTTAATGAGGGTACTTTGTAATGCACAATGCTATATTGACATAATAAATATTTCTTTTTGGGAAAGTTTAATGGACACATCGATATACAAACATAGTGATTGGTTAACCCCATTTTTTGAGTGAAGGGATTAGAAATACCAATTAAGACCCATGTGGATACCAAGAATTTTTAATATTGACAAAAACAACATGCACAAACATCAACTCAAGGTAATGCTTGAAATTTGTTAGTTGGATGTTACATAATTGATTGTCAAACAATCTGCATGTCCACATTTAAAATTAGTGGTTAAATTATTTCAATCATGTTGCTCCTCAAAAAAGGATGAATGATACAATGAAGGGATGAAGGAAAATAGTATGTCGAATTGATGAACATGAAACAAATAATGACATCTATTCTAGATTTACTTTATATGATTATCATATTTATGATGTTATGATGTAAGCTATATTGACCCATGGTTTATTTATTATGTGATGTCATGATATGTCTTTGATGTAAATATGTTGATGTCATAACTTATGATGGTATTTCATGATGTGAAGGATGTGGAATTACATATATATTTTATGACATGCAAAAGTATGTAGTTATTTATTATTTAGAATGTTGTGATTAACAACGATGTTATGTTATCATGTCGACATGCAAGAGTTGGAACGTGGAATATTTTCTATGATGTTATGATTATAACTAATGCATTGGATGCATGCTGAGATGTGGTGATTGGCTGTAACACCATATGGGCTGGGGACAAACTCAATCAACACTACATATGCTAGTGGTTCCTTTGTCTTGTATAGCTCTTGAAGGGCTGTGGGACCATCTTGAGGAGGCCAAGGGCCTGATATTGTAGGCCAAGTGCCTGGTATTGGATTGGGACGCCAAAGTATGGAAGTGGGTGTAAGACTTTTATGCCTGGGGCTGCGCACCTTAGTGTGTGTGGAGGGAGTGGTCCAGCCTTGTGAGATGCCCAGAGTCATTGAGTACTGGGACCGGATGCTTGCCTTAGGGCAGATGAGGTCTGAGTCGGGCGCAAGCCTTGGGGCCAGCCTTGGCTACCGTACAGACTAGGGAGGCTTATGCCTGGTTCCGAAAATGGGAAAAAGGACAAATATTCCTTGATATTTCCCGGGTGTTGTGGGAAATTTTAATGCCTGCTGGTTATACTAGTTCAACAAAGGGTGTTGGTCACACATGAAGTAATAAATAACTAACTAAATAATATAATATAATTAAATACTTTACTTTGGGACGAAGTTCCTTAAAGAGGGAGAGTATCTAATGTCCCATAATAATTATAAAATAATAAATAATATATAAATAATATAATATAATTAAATAAATAATAAGTCAAGAGAATAATAAAAATAGTAAATAAAATAGTAAACCATAACTGGAGTTCTAAATAAAATAGTAAATAATAAACTGGAGTCCTAAATAGTAAATAAATAAGTGAAGTTAAGAGTTAATTAACAAAAGTAAAAATAGAAATAAATTAAGAAATAGTTAAACTAAGAAACTATAAAAAATAAGTAAAGTTAACAAAAAGTAAGTTAAACTAAGAGAAACACTAAATTAAGTAAAACTTAAAATAAAGAAATAAAGGTTGCATGTTGACACAATAAATGTGTGCATGTGGTTCTCATTCCATTGTTTGGTCTATTTGATAGAAATTGAGGAAGATTCAAGGACCATTATTTTCATCCATTCTCTGGAGAAAAAGGTATTGTGAGGCAAAGGATACCCTGTCAATAGTACGTTGATTGAGGGCTCAGGGGTGGCTAGATGTGGAAATATTATGTGTAGTTGAGTCTATGGTTGGGTGGATAGTTGACCCCAAAAATTTGTTGCGGTTAGCAGGATTCAAATAGCGTTCAACTTTGGAGTCTCAAGTAAAGAATATCACCATTACAAGTAAGTCGTCTTTGTTCATGCTTCTAAATTTCTACAATGATTAGTTAAATAGTTTGGTGTTGATTATTGCTTGCATATTTGATATAATTAATTTCTTGTTAAATTCAGGGTTGTTACAACCTCCCATCGTGCTATGAATGCATCAATCAGCTAGTCTGGAGTGGCTATAGAATTTATAGTCAAAGATCTAAACCAAGTTTTAACATCTTCGGAAAAGATTTAGACTATGATTCTCATCTTAGCATCATCAACATGTATTTATTCCAGGTCAATTAAATCAATGACTTTGACTAAGTGTTGTTTTGCACTTATTTGAGAATTCTGATCAAAGAAGGGAGTCTCTGGCCATAGCCTTGTGGTAAGGCATTGAGTTGAGCAGGTAGAATTAGGGGTGTAAATCTGGCCATGAATCCTGCTGAGTGAAGTGAAGGAGTAACGACGGAAGGATTTGACTGAACAGGTAATGAAGTAGAAGGTGTAGATGAGGAGGCAACAACTGACTGGGATTGTATCAGAATAAAAAATGACTCTGGCTTGTATTGGATGACAACTTTTTGGATGTGTATTGAAGTTGATTAGCAAACTTTTCAAGCCTATCGAATTGACTCTAGACTTTTCTAAAGAAGTCTGATTCAGATTTAGATTCTTCAGAAAGTAAATTATCTTCAAGTTTCAAGGAATCAAAAACTACCTTAGATAATGATTTTACTTCACATAGTCTTAATGGGTCAAATACTATGTCAGATAATGAAGTTTCAAACTTTGATCGAAATTGAGACAATTCAAACTTCAAATTGAAAGGTATGTCTTCGAGAGATAAAAATTTTGCAGGTAATAAGGAAGATCTTACCAATGGAGAAGGATTTGACTGAAATTTGTTGGGTGTGGAGCCTGATTATCTTGTTTACTTTGTATCACAGCATTGGACCCCTATACCTTAAAAGGGGCGGCAACGCCACCCGTAATTAATCGCTGCCGTGGGGGGTCCAGGGGGGGCGACAACGCTTTTCGGAGCCCGCCCCTGGTAGGGGTTTCGGGGGCAGTGCCCCTGAAGCTAAAAACAAATGTAAAATTTCCTTGAAAAGTATAGTAATTTCTAGTCAATCTGGGCCATTCATAGGTGGATGATCTGACAGTAAAAGTTATGTTTAGTTTAGGGTTTTTTTCCCTAGAAGGCAACCCCCTTGTATATATGAGGGTATTGTATTGCGGCTGTGGATTATGTGTGTATTCTCAGAGCGAGAAACAAATAGGGAGACTGTGAGATAGAACATATGATATTACAGCAGATCTGCTGTAGGTTTTGTTTCTTCAATTTTTGCTGGATAATAGAAAGGAAGGATTGGCTGTTTGGGGTGGACGTAGCCCAAACTGGGTGAACCATGTATATATGTTTCTCTCTGGTTTTATGTGTTTTGTGTGCTTGTATTTTTTGCATATTTTATGTGTTGCATTGCTCCATAATATATAATTTTCTAACAACTGGTATCAGAGCCGAAGGTCTATTTGGCTGATAAAATCGCAGGAAAGAAGGGTTCCTAGTTCGAGTGGGAGCAATGGAGGAAGATGGTAAATTTAGGGTCGAGAAATTTAAGAGCCAAAAATTCCCATTGTGGAAGATGTAGATGGAAGATTATCTGTATCAGAAAGATCTGTACCTACCATTGAGCGGAAAAACAAAGAAGCCAGCGACCATGACAGACGCGGAATGGAACATTATCGATAGAAAGGCACTCAGAACAGTACGGTTGTGCCTTGCAGCGTCAGTCTCCTTCAATATTTCGAAGGAAACAACAACAGAGGGTTTGATGCAGACGTTGGTGAAACTATATGAAAAACCCTCATCCTCAAACAAGGTATTTCTTATGAAACGATTATTTAATATGAAGATGTCAGAAGGTGGATCTGTTGCAGACCATTTAAATGATTTTAATACAGTTACCAGTCAGTCAAGTTCTGTAGGGGTAAACTTTGATGATGAAGTTAGGGATATTTTATTTCTGTGCTCATTGCCAGAAAGCTGGAATGGTTTAGTTATGGCCATTAGTAACTCTGTCTCTGGATCTAGTACTTTAAAGTTTGATGATGTTGTTGGTGCTATCCTTAGCGAGGAAATGAGACGGAAAAGCTCTGGTGAGACATTGGGTAATGCTTTGAATGTAGAGTCTAGGAGAAGAAGAATGGAAAGAGGAAAGAGCTCGAGTTATCGCAGTAAATCAAGGAAAGGTAGATCCAAGTCTAGATCGGGGATAGTGTGCTGGAAATGCAGAAAGAGAGGACACCTAAAGAAAGATTGTAGATCTTGGAAGGGAAAAGAAGGAAATGCACAACAAGAAAATAATCATGAAGCAAATGTGACAGGTGATGTGTTACAAGATGCTTTGATTCTTTCTTTTGAAAATGTTACTGATTCTTGGGTTGTAGATTCAGGGGTTTCATTCCATGCCACACCTGATAAGAAATATTTTCATGACTATGTTCAAGGAGATTTTGGACAAGTTCGTTTGGGTGATGATAAACCCTGTAAAATTTTTGGAATGGGTAAAGTTATTGTAAAACAACAAAATGGAAACCAATGGCTACTAAAGGAGGTAAGGCATGTTCCAGATCTGAAGAAAAATATGATTTCAACAGGGCAGTTAGGAAGTGAAGGTTGTGTGACAAATTTCACAGATAAAACTTAGAAGGTCACCAAAGGAGCGCTGGTAATAGCAAAAGGTGAAAAGGTTGGTACATTGTATTTATGCAATGGTATTTATAACTATGTTAATGCTTTAACTTCCAAAGGAGCAGATGCAGGATTATGGCATCATAGGCTTAGACACATGAGTGAGAAGGGAATGAATATTCTTCACTCAAGAAATTTGTTGCCAGGTTTGAAGAATGTTGATTTGGATTTCTGTGAAAATTGCATTTATGGAAAACAAAAGAGAGTCATATTTCTCAGAGTTGGGAAAGAAAAGAAGAGAGAAAAATTAGAGCTTGTGCATACAGATGTATGGGGACCTGCTCATGTATCATCTCTCAGTGGCTCTTGTTATTATGTTACTTTTATTGATGATGCAACTAGAAAAACATGGATTTATTGTATTCAGAATAAATCTGATGTATTTGATACTTTCAAGAAATGGAAATCTTTGGTTGAGATTGAGACAGGAAAGAAGTTGAAGTGTCTCAGATTAGACAATGGAGGTGAATATTGCAGCAAAGAGTTTGATAGGTACTGTTCAGAGCATGGAATTTGCAGAGAGAAGACAGTTCTAAGAACACCACAAGAAAATGGTGTGTCAGAAAGAATGAATAGAAAAATCATGGAGCATGCAAGGTGCATGAGATTGCATGCAGGATTGCCTTTACAATTTTGGGCAGATGCTGTAGATACTGCTGTTTATCTAATAAACAGAGGGCCTTCAAGTTCCTTGGATGGTGGTATTCCAGAGGAATCATGGATAGGTAAAAAGGTAAACTACTCTTTTTTAAAGCCTTTTGGTTGTGAGGCCTTTGTCCATATTAATAAAGAAAATAGAACAAAGCTTGAGGCAAAATCAAAGAAATGTACCTTTATTGGATATGGTGTTAATGATTTTGGATATCGCTTATATGATTATGAAAATCACAAAATAATTAGGAGCAGAGATGTAATATTCAATGAAAAGGTCTTGTATAAGAATCAGTTGCAGGAAAAGAAACAGGAAAAAGAAAGCAAGGAATACACAGTTCTTGATGAGATAACTGAAAAAGTAAAGGTGCCTGAAAATAATAATAATCAACAACCACAACAACAACAACCACCACAACAGCAACAGGCACCTCAAACACCTGAAAGTGGTGTTAGAAGATCTACCAAGATAAGTAGACCCCCTGAACGATACTCTCCTTCATTATATTATTTATTGTTGACTGATTCTGGTGAACCCGAATGTTATGAAGAAGCAATGCAGGTTGAAAGTAGGAAGAAGTGGGAGCTAGCCATGGAAGAAGAGATGGACTCCTTAATGCATAACCAGACTTGGGACTTAGCCAGGTTGCCTGTAGGTAGAACTGCATTGCAGAATAAATGGGTTTACAGGCTGAAGGAAGAAGATGGAGGAAAACAGAGGCACAAAGCTAGACTTGTGGTGAAGGGGTTTGCACAGAAGAAAGGTATTGATTTTGATGAAATATTTTCTCCTCTTTTTAAAATGACTTCAATCAGAACTATTTTAAGTCTTGTAGCAGTGGAAGATTTACATCTTGAACAGTTAGATGTAAAGACAACATTTCTCCATGGAGATCTGGAGGAAGAGATCTATATGGAGCAACCAGAAGGATATGAGGTCAAAGGGAAATAAAAATTAGTGTGCAGGCTAAAGAAGAGCTTGTATGGCTTAAAACAGGCTCCAAGGCAGTGGTATCTAAAATTTGACAAGTTTATGTCTGAACAAGGTTATACTAAATGTCACTCTGATCATTGTGTTTATCTGAAAAGGAAAAATGATGGAAGCTATATTATATTGTTATTGTATGTAGATGACATGCTTGTTGTAGGGTCTAACATGTAGGAAATAAATGTAAAATTGGAAAATTCATTTGCAATGAAGGATTTGGGACCTGCAAAAGAAATCCTTGGTATGAGGATAGCTAGAGACAAGAAAAATCGCAAATTAACACCGTCTCAGAATGAGTACATAGAAAAGGTGTTGAAAAGATTTAATATGCAGAATACAAAACCAGTTAGTACACCTTTTTCTAGCCATTTCAAACTTAGTAAGGAGATGTGCCCCAAGACCCAAGAAGACATGGATTATATGTCTAAAGTTCCATATGCATCAACAGTTGGAAGCTTAATGTATGCAATGGTCTGCACAAGGCCTGATATTGCACATGCAGTGGGAGTTGTAAGCAGGTACATGAATAATCCATGAAAAGAACATTGGATGGCAATAAAATGGATTCTCAGATATTTGAGAGGTACCACAAATCAAGCATTATGCTTTGGTGGTTCAAACATTTCTCTACAGGGATATGTTGATGCAGATATGGCAGGTGACAGAGATAACAGGAGGAGCACTATAGGATATGTATTTACTGTAGTTGGAACAAATGTTAGTTGGGTTTCAAAAATCCAAAGTGTTGTTACACTTTCAACAACAAAAGCAGAGTATGTTGCTGCTACAGAGGCTAGTAAAGAAATAATTTGGTTACAAAGGTTTATGGATGAATTGGGGAAGAAGCATGATATGGGCAAGTTATATAGTGATAGCCAAAGTTCCATTCATATTGTAAAGAACTCAGCATTTCATTCTAGGACTAAACACATACATCTAAAGTACCATTTCATACGGCTAGTATTGGAATATGGAGAGTTGAAGCTGGAAAATATACACACTAGCCAGAATCCTGCAGATATGCTAACAAAAGTTGTAACCAGGGAGAAACTGAGAATGTGCTTAGTTTCAATTTCTCTTCAAGGATGACGATGAAGATGAGGAACAACCATGTCCAAAGAGGAGTCATTGTCCAGCAAATGAAGCAACGGTGGAGTTGCTACAATCAGTCTCCAAGTGGGAGATTGTTGGGTGTGGAGCCTGATTATCTTGTTTACTTTGTATCACAACATTGGACCCCTGTACCTTAAAAGGGGTGGTAATGCAACCTGTAATTAATTTCTGCCATGGGGGGTCTAGGGGGGGTGGCATTGCTTTTCAGAGCCCCCCCCTGGCAGGGGTTTCGGGGGCAGCGCCCCCGAAGCTAAAAACAGATGTAAAATTGCCTTGTAAAAGTATAGTAATTTATAGTCAATCTGGGCCGTTCATAGGCAGATGATCTGACGGTAGAAGTTATGTTTAGTTTAGGGTTTTTTTCCCTAAAAGGACACCACCTTGTATATATGAGGGTATTGTATTGTGGCTGTGGATTATGTGTGTATTCTCAGAGTGAGAAACAGATAGGGAGACTGTGAGAGAGAACAAAGGATATTACAATGGATCTGCTGTAGGTTTTGTCTCTTCAATTTTTGTTGGATAATAGAAAGGAAGGACTGGCTGTTCGGGGTGGATGTAGCCCAAACTGGGTGAACCACGTATATCTGTGTCTCTCTGGTTTTATGTGTTTTGTGTGCTTGTATTTTTCGCATATTTTATGTGTTGCATTGCTCCATAATATATAATTTTCTAATAAAATTATGAGTACTGGGATCTCTACTTCTGAACAAGATTTTCTAGATCTTCAATTGGATCAGCTAGATAAGGATCTGGATTCGATCTAGTGTATCTCCTCATGCCAAAATGTTCACTGTTTCTGCAACTTGGTTCTTTGAAACTTTCAGATCAGCCTTCATGAAGACTAAGACCTATCACTCACAGACTAGAATTCAATGAAATTACGATACAAATATGGAGGATCTGTCACTTTCTTCCCCAGTATGGTCGCCAAGATGTTAGCACTCCAACGAATCTCTGACGGCTGAGAAGGAGACCAAACAAGGTAACCACAGACCACTTTGACCTAGTAGCTAGCACTACTAGGCAGGAGAGGGCTCTCTCCATGAGATCACGTCCAAATTGACTGGATAATGAAGATGTTAGGCTAGGTATAGTAGGCTCTAGGTTTTGATTGATTTGGAGAAAGGGATTATATCTCTTGGACAACTGTCTCCTACTACTTATGATATCCCTACTTTGCTGATGTAGAAGGAAAGGCCCCTTCCACAATTTGTGGAGAAAACAATTGCCAATGTCCTCCCTGATAAGTTATGACCTCTTTGTCATTTTTTATTTTCTTAACTTCAGCCCTGCTAGATGACCTAGTTTCTTTTTGAATAAGTGATGCTGATGGTGGAATAGGTCTAGTAGGCTAATTGGGTAGTGATGTGAAGATCTCTACCTCAATGAAAGTCTCCCATGCAATGTTCAATTGTTTGAGGTGGTGAAGGAAAGCATTTTTGATGAGTGAATGATGGAAAATAATGTTCATTTGAAGCTCATACTCTCTGTGCTGTACCTTGTAGGCCATCTTGTTAATGATCCTATGCAAATAATAGGGAATGTTGAGAAATTTCACCCTGGTAAAATGCATGAGTAGCTTGATGTGGTAGCTATATTATCTGGAGAATCTTCCCTCACAAGTAAAGTATTTCATGGTGATTTTCATCATGGGAGAAAACCTATTAAGTAGATGACCAAAAGGGAATATTTTATTAATGTTGTCTTTTTAGGGTGCTTTGAGGTAGGGTTCATATAGCTAGGCATCCAAATCCTGAGTTTTGAAACACTTTTCACCTACATTAGGTATCCCTGTTGCTGCTGTAATAATGTATGAAGAAATGGTGAATGTCATCCCTGCAATGGTGACTTGGTATTTTTTTAGGTTTGTGAGGAAGATCCTGGTCAAATTTGGATGGATCTACACTCTTTGGACCATTTCAAAAAACTCAAAACAACCTACATGCTAGAAACATTTGATTGCTAGGGGTGATGACATAATTTCCCTGGTGTTCGACAACTCAAGTCTTAAGATTCTCCCTCCTTTGTTGTAGGTATTTTTCTCTTCCTCCATGGTGTTTCTCTCTTCCTCCATAATGTTTAGTTTTCTTAGAAACACTAGGGGAGAAGGGGAAGGAAAAGGGAATGGGATGATGGGTTTAGGGAGTTGGGATTGGAGTGGGAAAATTTAGGGAAGGGTATAAGGAAGTGTTGAGCCCCAAAGATGTCCTTCTTTTCCACCACATTTCACTTCATTTCCTTTGTCCCTCATCAATTATAGGCTTAAATGATCAATAGGATTGATTAGGATTAATTTAAGAATGTATATAATGACTAACTTGCTATGTTTTTATGATTTTGTTATTGTATCAATTTTTGACTGGACTCGGCTACAGAATGCAGTCATTCCGTAGCCAGTCGCCTATTCCACAACTATCTTCATGTTTACGCAGGTTCCAGGTGTCACCTCAAGGAAAAACGCATATGGTCATATTCCACATCACTCCCCCATCATTTCTTGCTCTCCACGAAGTTTGAGATCGAGTCTACAGGTGGTTATGCACATGGGAAACCAAAACTAGGAGATAGACTTCTAATAGGACAAGGACTGTACAGATGTCCTTAATCATAGTACGAGACCACCACCAGAGTTCTAGTTTGATTTTAGTTGGGAAAGACATTTATTCCTGTTTTATCTCAAAGACAGTTATGTAATTTTGTTATAAGTATGACTCGGGAGACCGAGAAACAACTAGCTAGATTTTGTTTTGTTGCTAGATCTCAGAAGACCGTAATACTCTGTTTTAAAGTATTTTCCCTTGAATAAAAGAAGCATCACTTTATTGCAAGATCTGAGTCAATCTTGAGTAGATTTGTGTGCTAATCCGGTGGTAGAGGGCCCCTGCTACCTGAGAAGCTTTGTTCATATGGTTTAGATAAGTAACTTAGCCTTGTTTCATTCCTAGTTTAATCAATTTTCTGAACTTTGTGTTTTTATATTCATTTGCATTGGATGCTATAGACTAGTCTTGTTCTTACGAATTATTCCAAGATATCACTAATATTGAATGAGATATAACTGTAGTATTTAGGAGTTAGTTTCATTTTTCTGAACTTTATGATTTTGTGCTCAATTACATCAGTTGTTACAACTAGTCGTGATCTTATGAACTCTTCCAAAATATCACTAACTCCGGATGAGACATAGCTATGGTGTTTTAGAGATTTGTCGTGTTTTGTTGAATTTTATGCTTTCATGCTCATTTACATAACATGTTGCAGCCAATCCCGTTCTATAAATTATTCCAAAATACCACTAACTTCGAATGAGACAGAGCTGAAACATTTCAGTGATTAGTTGCATCTTTAGTCTAGTTGTAGTACTCCGGAGGTAGATGTCACTCTAGTTTAAATCTGTCACTATATTTCAAGTTTGATAATGACATTCTAAGTTCAGTTCCAGTTCACTGTATTTCAAGTTAGGATAATGGCATTCTAGTTTAGTTGTGGTCACTCTGTTTCAAGTTTGATCAATTGCATTCTAGTTCAGTGTTATCCATTGTTCTTTAAGTTGTATTAACTGTCAAAATTAGACTTCACGGCCTTCATTGTTTCCAAACTACTCTTGTTCTGAATTTCTATTAATGCATCATTATATGGAAAAGAATTAGTGATATCAGTTTAAAGCCTTGATTGTTCTGCAATCTTTTGCAATTTCACAAATAAGCTTTTTCCCAAAACTATTCTAGAAAATCTCTAACTTTCGGATGAGGCTTAGTAGTGACAAGTTGAGCTGTAGAATGGATTGATATTAGCATTACAAGTTAATTCAGAGTAGAAATCTTATTGTGTTACAAATAATCTTTTCCAATTGTGTTCCAATAAACTTCTAGCCATGGATGAGATTCTTTGTAATATTGTAAGATGATTGTTTACTTAGGAGAACCTCATTTGCACTAAACTTGTCCTTTTCTCAAGCTATTCCAACATATTTCTAAATGAATGAACTGGATGAGTTCATGTTATGAGTTATTGAGTTCATGTTGTGATTTATTTCCTTGCTATGGGTCATTATCAAGCTTTGCATTTTCTGTTCTTTAGTGCCATACATAGTTTAGAATAGGTTTTGCTATGTTTTAGTGTAACCATCCACTTCTCTTTACCAACACTTAGTTCTTTTCCTTTTTAACATAAAACCATAAAACCAAAAACATCAGAAAAACACTAAACACAACGTAGTGAGAAACAGATACCTAGGCACATATAGTGCACCTCACTTCAGCAGTTTACTAGCCCTGGTTGACAATTTATGACCTCAATTTAGGAACACTAAGTTGAGCACTACAGGAAGTTAGGAACCTTAGGGAAGTGATGGGGAGTTAAAATGAAAAGGGAGATGGGTTAGGGAATTTGATTATATGGGTATAGTCTAGCTGCCTAGAAAATCACATCGTAGGGGTAGGGTTTTAGGGAATATGATTTAGGAGTGGGGAATGAAGGGATGTGATGGTTATGGGGGATATTTAGGAGTGTGAGGGAGGTAAAAAGTGTAGGGGAGAGAAAATTAACCTTAAAAATTTGAAAAATAGGGTTTAGCCACTAAAACAAAGCATGGAGGTCAATGGGGGGTTTCACACCAAAATTATGAAAATGAGCTGCAAGGAGGGGTTTGCAGGATGTAATTTACTTGAATATAGTTGAAGAAAATTTAGTTTCCCCTCATAACCCTTGCAAACAAGTTTTATGGCTGTAGCTGCTTCATTGAGAAAAGTGCAACGTCTTTGAGAAAAGCGCAGCGAGCTCTATAAAAAGTGCATCGTCTTTGGAAAAAGTGGAACATGCTCACCTGAAAAGTGCGACGCCTTGAGGAAAAGCACAACGATGGACCATAAAATAAAATTTTTGAAGTAAAAATTGGTTTTTTTCGCTTGGGCAAGTTAAGAGCTCGATGTTGAAGAGTGAGAATGAATGTATTTTGGTATTTTAGGGCCTTTTAAACTTGGAGAAAAATCATTAAATGAACATGGACCCACATTTCCCCTTTTCAAAAGCAACCTTTGTTCTGCTTTTTTCTCTTTAACCTTGAACTTGATCTTTGAACTTTGAACTTTTGATGGCTTTGGAACACTAAATTTCTTCTTGGAACCTTGAAAATTTTCTGGTGGAACTTGAGCATTTGCAGCTATTTGGAATTCTGAAGCACTTATTACAAATTAGGAACATAAAATTACATTTTTCTTTGAAATCAAATTTATTGATGAAATTACTTTATTGTCACTCCACTTGCTGGACTTTATGCATGGAATGATGATTTGATGACCTTGGAACCCTAAAGACCTCATGGAGACTCCGGACTGAATGAAACCATGATAAGTATGACTGTAATGATGATGAAAACTTATGAATGATGGTACACTCAGCTGAGAGGTGAAATGAGACAGCAATTAGTAAAATTTTGGAAGGAGGTAAAATTAGACCTAGATCTACATCCATTGACCAATTTTTTGCATGATGACCTAATGGAATGGAAAAAATTTGACAATGGTACCATAATAAGACATGATAAGATTCCATTTGATCACTGGTGGCGGGATGTCAAAAATTACACTAACATCCATCATCGACATTTTCTGTGTGAAAATGGTGTCCATATGCCCACATAGACGGGAACAAATGCACCTATAAAAAAGTTAAAAAATCATAGTGTCATGTGTCTAATAACCCAACTGTTAAAATATAAAAGATAGATGTTACATTTCAAAGGTGAATTATTAAGTTTAAAATGTACATAAATAGATTATTATCGAGTTGCTTCTCCCAATCCCTACGTTTAGTGCATCCTCTTCAACAAGCGGGTAACAACTGATTGCACATATTTCTCTCTGACTTGGTCAACAACCCATCTGTTGGGGCATATAATTGGCATATTTTTTATTTTATTTTAAATGATTGGGATAAGGTGCCCTTCTACCATTCAAACGTCTAAATTATTTCCTATCAATATCCCATTTCATCCTCTTTTGTTCATACAATGTGACCCATGGTCATGTCACTTCGGAATTGTAAAGAACGAATTTATTGATAGCTTCAATTTCTACATTCGTTGATGAAATCAAATTGACATATAGTACATATGAGATCAAAATATACATTATATTGAAGTTCAACGTGAATTTTTTACTTCTTGTAAATTTGACAAATTATAAGTCACTTACTCTTTATTAAGCACCTTTTTCCATTTGTTTGGAGAAGATCACCTTCTGTTTTGTCTTCATCCCTTTCATCGTCCCAAATCACTACACCTAGTCTGTTGTCAATCTAATTGATGTACTCACTAGCATAATAGAAAGACTCATATGATATGTACCCCTTTGCCATAGACCCCTTGGGTTTTTCCCTTTGTCCACAAAACCTTTCAATTTCTTCATGTACCTCTCTAGGAAGAACATCCAATGACAAGAAACCACCCCAGCTAATTCAACCTCATCTACTAGGTGGATTAGAAGATGAACCTGCAAGTCCATGAAACTCGTCGACAATTCCTTCTCAAACATACAAACAATCTAAACTATCTCTTGATTCCACAGTGGAATGCTAGCCACATGAATCTCCTTTGACATGATCCAATGTAAAAATGGAGATAATTTAGATATGGCACGTCCTAGGCCTTAGGGGAAGTCATGTTTCACACACCCACACACGAAAAAAGGATAATGAAACTACAAATTTATAAACACATGCATACAAAATTAGTTATGTTTTATGATCCCATGGGATAAAAAATTTTTAATATAAAAAATAATTATAAAATCATGCTTTGACATTATACGTACTCTTTGAAGATTCAAATGGTCATGAAATTTCAACCCCGACAAATGGTATTCCACGGTAAAGCAACGTCGTAGTTAAGACCCATATGAAGATGGCACCCTCACACCCATTATAACTTCCTTTGCCAAAGAAAGACCATTTTTTTTTAATCCAAGGGAAATCACCTTCTTTGAAATACCAATTAGAGAGAAAAGCCTCTCCTGTACTTTGTAATTTTCTTGGCCAATGTTTCTTTTTAGTTTATGAAGTAATAAGGTCTTTCCTAACAACCAGTGTGTCACTTTTTTCCGATGATATATGCCTCCATAAATAATATGAAACATTTTTAAATATATGTATGGGATTTGGTAAGTGGGTAATATTAAGATGCTCCCAATATGGGAGGTTATAAAATATAGATTTCCTTTTCATCCCAATGGGAAATTTCTCAACATAGGTGTAGAAGAATTCTGGATCATCGAACATAGGCTCCCCATTTGAATCGAACAATATTTATATGAACTCCTTCTCCTTCTCTCTCTCATATGCTCTAAGCCATTCAACTAGCGTCGTTATTGTAGGCCTTTGTGTTATTTATTGTTTACCATTGAAAGTGGTTGTTTCTCTTCTGTAAGGGTGTTCTTTTGGGAGGAATACCCTGGATAAGTCATACACTAGCTTTTGTAGGTCATTAGACCATCCAGCTTTCAGAGAAGGTCCACAACATTTACATCCATAATACCCTTTTGTTACAAGACCTGAAAAATTATTGTATACAATATGCATGGCATGTTAAATAATATCATGAAGATCAAAACAATTACAACGAATTAAATTAATATGCGAAAGAATATTGTTATGTATATAAACAAATCAATAAACATGTAATTTACCATAGCAAATTCCTAAGCATGGATAATTATGTGTCATGTAAGCACATATTCCATACAACGTAAAACTCCTCTCTACTATGATGAGTCTTGATACATCATATACATTTATCCCATCCCATAATTCCTTCAATTCATCTACCAGTGGTTGTAAGTAGAAATCCATATTCTTCACTTGTCTTCTACCAGGGACTATTAGATCCAACGTAAGATTTTCATTCTTCATGTAAAACCATAGGGGGATATTGTTATTGATCACTACTATAGGCCAAAAAAAATAGCTGGTCTTCTGGAGGGAATATGGGTTGACACCATCCATGGCTATGCTGAGTCGTAGAATTCGTACTTCATTTTTGAATTTTTCTGGCCATGTATCCTCTATATGCTTCATGGATATTAAATATGTTGGGATTCACATAACTCCCAACTCACTTATGTGTGAGGCATGCCATCCCTGCAACATAGCTAATTATTTGCAATGAAAGGGCCTTTGAATCCTTGGGATTATAGGCACGTGCCTCAATATCTTAAAAGGAGGACCACGTGATTTACCCTTATTTTTTGATTTATCATACTTGTAATGCCAACATTTTGGACATATCTCTTTGTCTGCATATTCTCCTCTGTATAGAATACAATCATTTGGACTTGCATGATATGATATGTACTAAACACCCAACATTTTCAACAATTTATTTGCCTCTTTGTAGCTACCGGGCAAGACATTATCACTTAGAAAAACCTTATCTTTGAATAACCTGTAGTTGGTTGAAAATATTAAATGTTCAATGTCAATAATTATTAATGTTCATAAAATTTACCATTTGTAATGTTGATTGTGTAACAATATTTCTCAAAATATAAGGGACTTGATGGTCAATTACCTCAAAATTTCTGAGAAACATGCATACGACAAGCCAAAATTTGATTTCAAGTTGTACAGTAACATCATTGTCCCCAACTGGGTAGAATTTGACTGACTACTGGGTTCAAAGAGAGTGGTGGTGGAAGAAAATTTAAGGCTTTCAAAAAAGCTATCAATGATATAAGCATCATCCCCTAGCTGATCATCATTCTGGAATGCAGCTAACAACATTGTCTCCATGGAAGTTGTATCCCTTAAGTAATCATCAATACCAACCTCTATTTGATTTCATCCATTGCAAGCTTGTAAAGAACTACTATTGTTGTAGTCATTTCTAATTGGTGAATTTGGAAGTAATGGGAATTGAATAGGTGGTTGATTCAACCATTCTTGGTATCGTTCCTCTTGAATTTTTTCTCTTAATTCATCCTTCTCTTGATTTGACATTGTTGTGGGGTGCAACAGAAGATGGTAGGTAGGTCACTCATCATCACTAGAATCCTAATAATTTCAAAAAATATATTTGAACATGATTAGTACCATATCGATGATATCAATTAGTAAGGACGTCAATGCATGATTAATTGGTTTGACGTTGAAATAATTACATTGTACCAAAAAATTATTACCATCATTATCCCAGGATTGTGGCTAGAAGATGGAATGTTACAATTGGTAGGGTGAAGTGGTTGTCCATTTTCATTTACCAACCGTGCCTTGTGGTATGATGCTCTTGATAAGAGCTTCCGATGTTTTGGAACTATTTGAATATTTTGTGCATCCGAACTCGATTTCGAATCTGCATGAACTTGAAAATTTGTATACATTAATTATATTCAACTGATTGACATGGATAAAAAAAATTCAATTAGATAATGAAAATATAAATAAAATAAAGTAATTACGTCTAGAGATGGATAGGGAGAACTCTGCGATGGACTTGGAGAAATATTATGGAATGAGCTGTATTTTGAAGAATTGTCCATTTGATACAATTATGAGATTTTCTCCCTACATTTGAGAAAAATCAACAATAAATTTTGGTGTACATACCTAAAAGTAATTTCAGTGCCTTAAAAAAGGAGTTATTGTTATCGATGCTAATGTACTTTTAACCACACCGGTGCGATTTTATTACTCGACGCACCGGTGTAGTTAGTTACAAAATGCACCGTATATCAGGGAAAAAATAACAAATTTATTTTTTGAAGTGAAAAAAAAAGTGGTAAACTGAAAAATGAGCGACAAATGAATTTCAGAAATCTAATTTCATAAAAATTTCTTTAATTAGTAAAATCTATTCATTATTTCACAAAAAATTTCAAGGAAGGATTTGCACGAGAGACATACCTGGAGCAGGAGAGCACTATGGAGCAGTAAAATACTTTCGAAAAACAACATTATTTAGAGAATCAAAATTTCAAACATCTGGTGATTCACACAAAAACCCTGTAGTATAGTAAAAATGTTAAATTTTACTATAATATATATATTTTTTTACATTTTTTGTTATATTTAAGACGTGTGTTGTCGACAATTATTGTCTACCCTAGAGACAGCCTAGAGTTGCTATAGACCAGTGCCTAGGACATCTTAACATAGCAAGGAGCTCATAATATAGCTTGGGTTGTCAATCCAAAAGCTGTCTTACTATCTCTTGTAAAACAAGGAAATTAGTTTAAATGGGACAGTCTCTCTCGGGAGCCACGACCTGAATAAAATATCTTGGTTATCATGAAAAGCTCCATCTGAAAGCATGTCAGAGACAGTTAAGAGCCGGCCTGCTTATGAGGACGATTCAAATAATATGCCACAGAAATCAAATATCAGAAAGTGGATGCAGTGAAGAAACATGAAGAAGATACTAGTTAGCATGAGGCTGATACCCAGATACACAACAAAACCACATATGGGCTTATCCAACTAAGAATCCATACATGACAATGGCATTTTAAAAGCACCCTCCTCAAGTAACTAATATAGTAGAAAATATGGATGAAATGAACATGGAACAGTATATCATGACTAGGCCTATTTAAAGCGCTTGACTAATCCAAGTATGGGCACCAACTAGGATGAATCCTTACTTAAGACCAGTGAGCTACTCGCATTCTAGAACATGATACAAGAAGATAATTAGCATGGAATGAGATTTTATATTAACACATAAGAGAAAATTACATACTGTGAGATACCAAAGACCAGAATCCTCATTACAGTTATAACTCCTCCTCACTGAGACCCTACGGGCTCTGAGCCTTCATACAAAAGTGTTACAAAATGTATACAAAAGACTTTTCACTGCGCAGTTTGCTGATAGAAATCTGGAACCCTTACAATGTCTTTCTCTCCAGTTTTTATAGGAGGAGGAGAAAACTCTAGAGAATGAGGTAGGTAATATACATTTAATGACCTTATTTAAAACAAATTTGAAAGAAAAACCCGCCCATGCTGTTTGGCGGTGCTGAACTGGTGCAAGTACTCTGCTACTACTTCATGAAATAAATGTTGAGGCTAATAATCTACTCATAACAAGACACAAAGAATAAAATATACAAATGTTCTGTACTTGACTGGAAGAGAAAAATCTACTACAATAAAACCTTGAGGTTGTTTGTATTCGTGCATGGCACTCTCGCCTTCCGAGCCCCGGACTGGAATTTACATTTTTCAATGCCGGACACTGAGCTCTTCGATCCTCTGTTGATATTCTTTGTAACCTCATTTATACTTTCAGCTGCCAGAATCTGCCCCCTTTGAATTTGCTCGGCAGGGTTCAATGGGTTTACTTCTACTTCCATTAAAGAAATCATATCACAGCAACTACCTCCAGTACCCATCTTAAATTTCATTTTTCAATGCCGGACACTGAGCTCTTCGATCCTCTGTTGATATTCTTTGTAACCTCATTTATACTTTCAGCTGCCAGAATCTGCCCCCTTTGAATTTGCTCGGCAGGGTTCAATGGGTTTACTTCTACTTCCATTAAAGAAATCATATCACAGCAACTACCTCCAGTACCCATCTTAAATTTCTTCCTCGAAGACTGTTAATGGCGGTGCTATGAGCCTCTATAAGAAAAGAAGTGAACCGTGGTTATTCTCAGCCGCGACAAACCTGCAAAAACCCAAAACTCGTTAAATAAAACCAGTCACATGGATGGTGAACACGGTGGGGTTAATGGAAATGATGGTGTAAGTCTGAGGAGATGATGGAGCGATACGGGGTGGCAGAGAAAATACAGTGAAGATTTTGATAAACAGACGGAATGTAAGTTTTCCCGTAGAACAGTTGAAACACGATGTATGGATAAAAAAAGATAAATATGAATGCAACACATATATATAGACGGCGGGGATGGAAATACAATGGGTACACGGGGTGATGACACATAGACGTACGAAAAACCAAGAGGAATAGATGACGTGGATGAAAGTACAACAAATGTCAATGAAGGGGTGACGTGGAGATGTGGAGTCAACAGGCGGAGGCGAACGCGTCTTGGACCATCGGATCTTGAAACTGGATTGACGGCTTAAAGGCGCTAAGAGCAATGTAACGGTGGGCTAGGGGACACTGTAGACTGGAATTAACACCCGTGCAACTAAGTCAAGCGGTAGCCGTTGGATGAGGGTTTTGAGATCTGACGGTTTACGATTATTCCGCTGCCCGGCCTTTGACCAATCTTTAATGCGCGAAATGGCGGTTTTGAAAATCGTACAAGGGGACACTTGTCGCGCGATCTATGGAATCACTGGCATTTGATTGAAAACCGCCAGCCCGGTGGAGGTGGTGCGGAATTAACCGCTGGTTTTCGGGTGCGGGGGCCACCACGGGTGGTCTAGATTCCGCTCCGTCGATTGATTTTCGATCGGATGGCTATGGCTTTACCCGAAAATATGAAGCGATAAGCTCTCGCCCATTTAGCGCAAGGTTTTGGTGCCAGGATCATATGTGGAATAAAACAAAAGGGGCTAAGACTTCAAGGGGCCAGGCCCGACATATTTCCAAGTGCGGGTTTTAACCTTTGCACAGTGTATATTATGAGCGGAAAAGGTAATGTTTAGCAGAAATATGGAGGTTTTAGGCCACGACAGAGGTTTGAAATGGATTTGGAGGAGGTAGCAGACCAAAAATTTATGTGCAAGGGCTAATATGTACAACATCGGCTCCATCTGGGGACGACATGTTCATCCTTGGACATGTCGAGAACACGCAGACCATCTGTTTATCTTTCTATGAACTCTGTTTTTCGGTCCCCTTGCATTTCTCTTTTCCTCATATATCAGCACACCTCCCTTATTAGAACAAAAGATGAAACAAAATCTATGTACAATATGATACAACAGGCATACTTCACCTGATTCAGTATTGAAAATATGGCTTGAGAAATTGGCCATTCACAGGGGCATCCAACAAATCATCCTATAAGTTCTCTAACATAAAAGCATTATTTCCTTTCTGTGCCGCAATTTTAAAAGGGCCAAACTAGAGGGAGTCAAATTTGGCATGTTTGCCGTTCTCTGCTCTTCGAACGTCCCACCTAAGAACCAGGTCCCCAATTTGAAATTTTCTATCTTTCGCATGCCGATCAAAGATTTTTTTCATTTTCTCTTGATAATCCGCTAATCTCTGATTCACTTGGTTCCGTGTTTCTTCCAACTCTACCAGTTGGTTAATCCTTCTGACCATGTCATCTGGTTCTTCCTATTTTTCCTGCATGAAACGTGTCACCGGCAAAGCCAATTGCACAGGAAACACAGCTGCTCGCCCATATACTAATTCATAAGGGGATTTCCCTGTTGCTCTCTTGCTGGTTATCCTATTCGCCCATAGAGAAAATTTTAATTGAGAATCCCAGTTTTTCTAATTTTCATTTATTGTTTTCTTCAAAGTCCTCACCAGGGTTTTATTGGAAGACTCCGCCAAGCCATTTCCCTGTGGATAGTAAGCTGTGGAGTGACTCAATATGATGTTATACTGTTGGCAGAAATTTATGAACCTGGCAGACTTGAAGGCCTGCACATTATCAGTTACAATTCTAGCAGGACAGCCAAACCTGGATATGATATTTTCCTCCATGAACTTAATTATCATAGCATCTGTAGAATTTCTTGCACGTATGGCTTCCACCCATTTTGTAAAATAATCTGTGGCTTTTAGTATCCATTTATATTGGCCACTTGATGGGGGATGTATTTCCCCTATAAAATCTAATCCCCATTTCTGAAATGGCTCATTTACATGAATAAGAATCAAGGGTAAAGCTGCCAATTTCTGTCTTTCTGCAAATCTTTGGCACTTGTCACATGCTCTGACCCAAGCAAAAGCATCTGTAAATAATTTTGGCCAGTAGAAGCCAGCCTTCAGGATTTTATGAGTTGTAGCCCTACAGCTGTAATGTCCTCCACAGATTCCTTCATGGAATTCTACCATTATATTCTCCACTTCATTTTCTATAAGGCATAATAGTAATATACCTGAGGGATCTCTCCAATATAGCTGCCCATTAGCAATTATGTATTTCTGGGATTTCATCCTTACAACTCTGTATTTTACCTTATCACAACTTGGAGGACAGCTGAGCGTTAGAAGGTACTCAGATATTTCTTTGTACCAAGGGCTAGTGAGATACCTTATGTGTATCTTTTGAGTGGCCAGCTCTAGTCCATGCTGCTCTTCTCCTTTTTCAGATTCTTCATTTGCTATCATGGATAAATTTATGCCTAGAGCCTGATGATTTGATTCTGATAACATTTTAGCAAGTCCCTGTCCTTTAATCAGCCTAGTAGGTCTGATATCCAAATCATATTCCTGTATTTGTGCAATCCATCTTCCTCTTTTGCCTTCACTATCTCCCTGAACGAGGATGTCTTTGACAGCTGCTGTAGGAACATATGCAGTAATGTGGGATTGCAAAACAAATGTTCTAAAGGTTTTTAGAGACTTCACCAGGGCATATGCCTGCTTTTCTAGTATGTTATATTTCAATTCTGCATCATGCAACACTTGACTGAAAAAGGCTATGGGCTGTTCATATCCTTCTTCATTTTTCTGTAATAAGACTCCTGCTACTGTATGAGGTGAAGCAAATGAAAAGATCATAAATGGCTTTGCATAATCTGGCCCAGCTAGCACAGGAGCTTCAGCAAATGCCTATTTTATCCTTGTGAATGCATCTCTATATTCTTGGGACCACTTTACTTCATTAACCTTTTTCAACATATCAGTTATATGCCTAACTATCTCAGCATAGTTAGGAATAAATCTTCTTAGAAAATTGATTCGGCCTAGAAACACCTGCACTTCTTTCTTATTCCTTGGTAAAGGAATACCGTTTATAACTTCAACTCTCTTAGGGTCTATTTTCACACCATCTTTAGTTACAATGTGCCCTAAGAGTTTTCCGTCATCTAATGCAAATAAAGATTTTTGAGGATTAAGAGAAAGGCCATACCTTCTGCATTTTTCAAAAGTTCTCCTTAAATGTTCAATATGCTCTTCATCATTCTTGGAAAATACCATAATATCATCCAGGTATACCACCAGAAACTTGTCATGCTCTCCAACAAAAGCAATGTCCATTGCCCTCTGAAAAGTAGCTCCTGCATTAATTAATCCAAATGGCATCCTGGCATACATAAATGTTCCCCATGGTGTTGTAAACGAAGTTTTCTTCTGATCCTCTAGGAACACAGCTACCTGATTATAACCAGAAAAACCATCCATCATTGACATTCTGAATGCTCCCACCTCTTTCTGCAGGATGTGGTCCATCTTAGGCAATGGATAATTATATTTTAAATATGCTCTATTTAAGTTTCTGAAATCTATACACAACCTTATTTCTCCATTATTTTTTCGAACAGGGACAAGATTTGCCACCCATTCAGAGTATCTCAGTGGCACAATTATTTTAGCTTTTAGTAGCTTCTTGATTTCTTTTTCAATAGAGGGAAGCAACAAAGGATTTATCTGCCTAAGCTTCTGCTTATATGGTTTTGCATCTTCTTTCAGAGGAATTTTATGCTGCATTATATTAATATCAAAAGTTTTTAGGTCCTGATAGGACCATGCAAATACATCTTTATAGGATTGAAACAACTTCAAATATTTTTCTTTATATTCTTCTGGGACCCTTTTAGATAGTTTTACAATTTTTGGATCAGCATGAGTACCCAGATTTAAATCTTCCACTTGATCTTCTTCTATCACTTTGTTTGGCTGCAATGAAATATCATCTTTGTTAAATAATCTTTCTAGAGGCACCAGACCTCTAGGTATAACATTTCCTTTCAGCTGCAACACTTTATTTCCTGCTATTTTTTCTTCCCATTTGTTTTCTATAACATTTTCAGCTTCCTCTTCTTCATTATCATGAATCTCCATATTTGAAAACTCACCTACTATCTCCAGGAATCTCTTCATCTGTTCATCATCTTCAAAAACCTACCGGTGTTTAATATTATCTGGGATTGATGGTCTGTATCGTACTTCAATTTCATACCTCAAAAGAGGATTCTGAGGAGGACGGAATGTACTGGCAGCTACAACAAGAGAATCTGCTATTCTGTTCTGCTCCCGGGGAATGAACTGTATGTTAAATTCCAAGAAGAAATTCTCCACCATGTCCCAAGATTCATTTCTATATGCTCTTAGCGAGGGTTGTTTAGTTTGACATTGATTTCTGACCTGCCTTACCACCAGCTCAGAGTCTCCCATGACTTTTAAACTTTGTATTCCCATATTCTTGGCTATCTGTAATCCCAACAACAGTGCTTCATATTCAGCCACATTATTAGTAGCCTCATATTCCAATTTAAAGGACAGCGGCACCCATTTTCCCGTAGGAGAGATTAATAACACTCCAGATCCATTACCTTCCTTCGAATTTGCTCCATCAAAATGTAAAGTCCAAATTTATGATTCCCGATCCTCTTTAGGCTGCTCAGCTTGGATCCGACCGAAAAGGGGCTCACAGGCATAATTTTGATTTTCTTCTAACATTAAACATGAGAAATCTCCCTCTTTGTTATAAACTGGGGAGTTCTCTGAGCAGTCATCCTTAGTTACCATTTTAACAAATCTAGTCTCCCTGTATAACCTCCTCTCCTGTCCTCCAAAGACTGTGACCGTAGCATATGTTAAGTCCATTTTGAGTGACCCACCAATTTTAGTACCCCAAGACCTTGACAACAACATGCCAAAGCGGGCTGGGATATCAGCAACCACAATGTCCATGACCACACTTTTTGCTGGGATTTGTGCCAGATTGACCACTAAATCTTTAATCATTCCCAAGCATTTAACTATTTTGGAATCAAATGAGTATAGGTCTTTATAAGGTCTTGTGATTTGCAGTCCTAGTTTTTCCATGACAGACAGAGGCATAAGATTATGGGAAGCCCCAGAATCTAGCATGCAGTTGTGTAATAGCAGGTCATGAATAACTAAAGACACATAAAAAGGAGGGGTAGAAGGATCTACTTCTTCAACATGTGGGCTAAAGACTACCATGGGTCTTTCTTCTTGTAGGTTCAAACTATCAGGCACGATTGGTATTTCAGGAGGAAGCATGAAGGAAGTAACTTGAGACTGATATGCAGGCTGTTTCAACAACTCGGTTAGGGGCACTGGAATCTTAATTTTCTCGAGCTCTTTTTGTAAATTAAAAGAAGAGGAAGGCTTTTCTGTTGCAACTTCTTTAAATTCTTTGTTTTCAGCTGAAGATTTAATTTATTTTGACACTGACTCAGCATTAGGGGGACTGACCGCTTTTGAAGAAGAAGGAATTTGATCATTAGGCTGTAAGGGAGTATTTAGAGGATTCTTAACTTTTTTTGTGTTTCTCTTTGTTGCTGATTCCTTCTGGGCAGGTACCTCCTTCTGAGGTGTCTCCTCTTCTTGATCTTGAGTTCGGGTCCTCTTCCTTGAAGATCTGAGATCATATTTTCTATTAAAGTGTGCTTGCATGAAATCAACAAATTGTTTACAATAATGATCAATCTCTGCTTCTTCTTCTTCTTCTTCTTGCAATGGGAATTCTATATCATCACTGTTTGAAAAAGAAAAATTTGAATCTTCTAATTGATAAGTGGCATCTTCAGTGGAGTCTTTTGCTGGACCTTCCAGGTATAAGGGATGTGGTACCTAGTCTTGCTGCTCCTTTGCTTCTCTCGGAAATATCTGCAGTGGTGGTCTTTTGTACTGAGGATTGTATCCTCTATTTGGGGAATTATAAAAATTCTTGGGAGCCGGGTTCTTTGCCTCCAATTCAAGCTTGACCATCTTCTTTATCATTTTTCTTATTTCGTCCATCTTGTCTGAATCCTTCTCTTGGCTGGAGGGGGAAACCTCTTCTTTACCTCTCCTTCTAGTATCTTGTTCATCTGTTCCCTTTAGTTTCCCAATGGAGGCAAAGTTTGCTTCCAACTCCAGAGCATCTGACTGAGCATCATCTAGGGTAGCAGGTTTTCTTTCCCTTAGAGAGAATCCAAAATCTGAGTCAAATGCTGTTATGAAAACAACTTTGGCAGCATTCTGATGTGGCTTCATATCAGCGGGGAGACTTAGATATAACTTATTAAATCTCTTGATAAACTCTGATACTCCTTCATTATGTTTCTTCTTCAGAGTATTAAACTCAGTAAGACACTGTCCATGGTCCTTCTTTTCTCCCCATTTCCTGAGAAAAGTGTTCTCCATATCATCCCAGGTGGTCACTGAACGGTTTCCCAAGGTCTTGAACCATTTTCTGGCTTCACCCTCCAAATATTGCACAAACAATCTCAAGACCACATCCAAATGTTCAACATTTAAGTTTTCTGCAAAAGAGAAGAAAGTCTCAAGATGTTTCTGAGCATCAATCTCATTTTCTCCATTAAATCTAGGTAGAATCTTCAAATAATCCTGTGGCATATCGTTTAGTATTTGGGGTAAGGCCAGTGGAGCATATTTATTCAATAAAAAAGCTGGTACATTCGCCATTGGAGGAGGTGGGGGTTGTGCAACAATCTGAGGCACAAATGAAGGAAGAGGAGGAGGAAGAAGTGGAGTATGTATAACAATGGGAATAAATTTCACAGAAGCCTGAGGTGCAGATGGGAATAGTTCACGGTTGACAGCAGCTACTTCTGTGACTTCTTTAATTTCCTCAGCCTCGGGAGTAGGATGGAAATCCTCTTCAATCCAGACACTTCCTCTACGTGGAGTTTCTGAGTAATATTCGGGATTTTCCTTGGTAGAATCGGGATGTTCTGTTATGATATCTTGAGAAGAAGAGGGCATATAATATTCAACGGAATATTCAGGGTTTTCAGCACGAAATTATTTCCTCTCCTTCCAAATTCTTTTATGAATGATCTTCTCTGGGTCAGACATGTAAGGTGTCTTTGGCTGAGATGTATCTGACCTCAAATGTGGCTTACGAGGAGCCAGGACTTCCAATAGATTTATCCAATAAATAACAGTGGAGTCGCCAAGGTGAGAGATATGCAACTCTTTAACTCTCTATGCTCACCTGATTAGACAGTGAGTATGATTTGTCGAGGCCCAGGGAAGCTGATATTCTCAAATTCATCCCTGGCAACGGTGCCAGAAAGATGTTGTCGAAAATTATTGTCTACCCTAGAGACAGCCTAGAGTTGCTATAGACCAGTGCCTAGGACATCTTAACATAGCAAGGAGCTCATAATATAGCTTGGGTTGTCAATCCAAAAGCTGTCTTACTATCTCTTGTAAAACAAGGAAATTAGTTTAAATGGGACTAGTCTCTCTCAGAAGCTTATACAAAGATAAGAATAATGTAGGAACATCATGCAAAGCTCCAATACGAAAGCATCAGATAGTTAAGAGACAACTTACTGCAAAGAGGGCCAGTTCAAATAATATGCCATAGAAATCAAACATCAGAAAGTGGATGCAGTGAAGAAACATGAAGAAGATACTAGTTAGCATGAGGCTGATACCCAGATACACAACAAAACCACATATGGGCTTATCCAACTAAGAATCCATACATGAAAATGGCGTTTTAAAAGCACCCTCCTCAAGTAACTAATATAGCAGAAAATATGGATGAAATGAACATGGAACAGTATATCATAACTAGGCCTATTTAAAGCACTTGACTAATCCAAGTATGGGCACCAACTAGGATGAATCCTTACTTAAGACCAGTGAGCCACTCGCATTCTAGAACATGATACAAGAAGATAATTAGCATGGAATGAGATTTTATATTAACACATAAGAGAAAATTACATACTGTGAGATACCAAAGACCAGAATCCTCATTACAGTTATAACTCCTTCTCACTGAGACCCTACGGGCTCTAAGCCTTCATACAGAAGTGTTACAAAATGTATACAAAAGCCTTTTCACTGCGCAGTTTGCTGATAGAAATTTGGAACCCTTACAATGTCTTTCTCTCCAGTTTTTATAGGAGGAGGAGAAAACTCTAGAGAATGAGGTAGGTAATATACATTTAATGACCTTATTTAAAACAAATTTGAAAGAAAAACCTGCCCATGCTCTTCGGTGGTGCTGAAATGGTGCAAGTACTCTGCTACTACTTCATGAAATAAATGCTGAGGCTGATAATCTACTCATAACAAGACACAAAGAATAAAATATACAAATGTTCTGTACTTGACTGGAAGAGAAAAATCTGCTGCAATAAAACCTTGAGGTTGTTTGTATTCGTGCATGGCACTCTCGCCTTCCGAGCCCCAGACTGGAATTTACATTTTTCAATTCCGGACACTGAGCTCTTCGATCCTTTGTTGATATTCTTTGTAACCTCATTTATACTTTCAGCTACCAGAATCTGCCCCCTTTGAATTTTCTCGGCAGGGTTCAATGGGTTTACTTCTGCTTCCATTAATGAAATCATATCACAGCAACTACCTCCAGTACCCATCTTAAATTTCTTCCTCGAAGACTGTTAATGGCGGTGCTATGAACCTCTATAAGAAAAGCAGTGAACCGTGGTTATTCTCAGCCGCGGCAAACCTGAAAAAACCCAAAACTCGTTAAATAAAACCAGTCACATGGATGGTGAACACGGTGGGGTTAATGGAAATGATGGTGTAAGTCTGAGGAGATGATGGAACGATACGGGGTGGCAGAGAAAATACAGTGAAGATTTTGATAAATAGACGGAATGCAAGTTTTCCCGTAGAACAGTTGAAACACGATGTATGGATAAAAAACGATAAATATGAATGCAACGCATATATATAGACGGCGGAGATGGAAATACAATGGGTACACGGGGTGATGACACATAGACGTACGAAAAACCAAGAGGAATAGATGACGTGGATGAAAGTACAACAAATGTCAATGAAGGGGTGACGTGGAGATGTGGAGTCAACAGGCGGAGGCGAACGCGTCTTGGAACTTCGGATCTTGAAACCAGATCGACGAATTAAAGGTGCTGAGAGCAATGTAACGGTGGGCCAGGGGACACTGTAGACTGGCCTTAACGCCCGTGCAACTAAGTCAAGCGGTAGCCATTGGATGAGGGTTTTGAGATTTGACGGTTTACGATTATTCCGCTGCCCGGCCTTCGACCAATATTTAATGCGCGAAATGGCGGTTTTGAAAATCGTACATGGGGACACTTGTCACGTGATCTATGGAATCGTTGGAATTTGATTGAAAACCGCCAGCCCGGTGGAGGTGGTGCGGAATTAACCGCTGGTTTTCGGGCGCAGGGGCCACCGCGGGTGGTCTGGATTTCGCTCCGTCGATTGATTTTCGATCGGACGGCTATGGATTTACCTGAAAATATGAAGCGATAAGCTCCTGCCCGTTTAGTGCAAGGTTTTGGCGCCAGGATCATATGTGGAATAAAACAAAAGGGGCTAAGACTTCAGGGTGCCAGGCCCGGCATATTTCCAAGTTCGGGTTTTAACCTTTGCACACTGTATATTATGAGCGGAAAAGGTAATGTTTAGCAAAAATATGGAGGTTTTAGGTCACGACAGAGGTTTGAAACGGATTTGGAGGAGGTAGCAGACTAAAAATTTATGTGCAAGGGCTAATATGTACAACAACGTGCATAGTAAAATTTTTAAATTTTACTGTGCATTTTACTAACAAAATCATTTACAATATGTATTAAGAAAAAAACAAAAAAATCCATTCTTACATTAAACCCTTGCTTCTTCTTGTTTATGTGATTGCAAAAATTCACAATTAGGGTTTTTCATTTTAGATTTATAGGGTTCGTATTACTATATATATAGGCATATCACATCTAACCTGCGAGACCACTTGCAGATTTGGATCCCTATCCCTGTCGTCCCTTGAACGATTTTTTAAAAAATGGATTTTGTTAATCGATACACCCTTTTTAATATCGTGCACCGGTACGCGCTTTTAGTATGATGCACCAGTCACGTACTGACAAAAAACATTGTTTGATAAAAATTGTTTTCTATTCATTTTTGTTTATGTTAATCAGTACTCTCGTATTAATATAATGGGTCTCCTATTGAAAAATAACACCGTACAATGTTGCTACTGTAGTGGTAGTGCATTTAAAATAACACATCGCACCGTTGTCGGTGATTAAGTGGAAAAAGTCGCATCGGGGCGGTTAAATATATAAACACACCATTTTCTTGAATTGTTTTTTACCTGAAAAATATGTGATTTATTTATAAAATATATTAATGAATGGTACAGGTTTTATATTGATAAAAAAATGGCTGAGAAGAATTCAAGTAACAAAAACACTGATAACACATCTAGAAAAGAAAAAAAGGCAAGTTATTTGTAAATTCTTTACAAAACTTATTATTTTTGAACTATATGTAAGTTTAACTAATATGTATTGTTTAGTGTGTATCATGTAGAGCCACAAAATGACGAAGTTCGATAAGATTATTTCTGATCTAATACCAGAAGAGTGTAAAAGCTTGACGGAAAAATTGTAGAAGGATGAATTAGGTGAATGAAAGAAATACTATTGATCCAATATGACTTTCTTTATTGAATTATAATTAATTATATACTTAAAAATATTAGAGAACATGTTTCAAAAAATCGATTAATTCAAATATGTTTAATGTTCTACAGGGAACAACAACGAAGGAAAGGAATGTTGTTCTAAGAAAAGCAAAAAATAGAACATGCAAACGAAAATGAATTGCTCCTTAGCTGATCTGGAGTGGTGTTGGAGGCTAAAGAAAGGGATAAAATATTTTAAAAAACTTTGAGGGATCTAGTGGAACAAATGTATAAAATTTCTTTCCACTTACAATACAAAAATAAATTCAATGATTCCAAGAACCAAATTTTATTTAAACTACAGGAAGAGTTTCCGGAGAATTGGTCAATGAGACTTGTCAGAATTTTAATAGCAAAAATGTACAACAATAAAAAAGAAGGATTGAAAAAGTAATATTCCTTTAAATGTTTTTCTAGAATTATATGTATAGCTGATATCTGAAATATGCCAGTAGGAATGTCCAAAAAGGTGTACAAGGAGATGGTCAAAGAAATCGACATAATTGCATCACATGAGGAGCCATATCAACAACAACATGCTTCAAATGTAATATGGAATCATTGAATTTTTTGATTAAGTACAATAAATAAATAATTTAGCATTAAATATTAATTTTCAAGTATTTTCTTGTAGAAAAGAAAATAAAATGGAACCCATTCAACACATAAAACATGACGACAAGGAAGAAAAGGGTTGATATATAAGTTTGTGAGTAATTGTTACTTATAACAAATTAACTAGATTTAATTTTTTTATATTGTAAATTGTTTTACAACAATCACCATTGAATGTCTTCAAACAAGTGCTAACATACAAAGAAGAACCATCAAAAGAATTGATTTACATTGGGTTAAATTTGGGTTGCTAGTATATGTTGGCATATCAGGAATTACTTGTGGAATTTGTAAGTATATTCTATCTTGTTTTATTTAGCTCCATCTATAATCAATATAACAAAAAATATTTTATATTAAATCTATGATTTGTTATGGGTTATAAAACTTGTAGGAAACAAAGTATGGAACTGCGCCAAAAAAAGAATTGTTGAAAGATGGCATAAAATTTTGGTTTTGAAAGAATGTGTATTGTTCACAAGTCAATTCTTGCTATGGTACATTTCTTTTCGATTTAAATTGATGCATATTATTTAATATTGCAATTTTCATTATTCTCACCAATGTAGATACACTCATTACAATTTATTTTTATGTTTGTAGATGAAATTTGAAGTTGAAGAAAAAAATCAACACAATGAACAAAACATTCCTCAAAATAACCCGAGTCATAGAAGTAGCTCAAGCAGTGACAACAATTCCAGTGAAGAATGATGAAAAATATGTTTGGATATCAAAGCAAGGAATTTCATTTTTTGAAATATTTGTCTATGAAATTAGACATTTTGTTTAATGTAATGGACATAGTGTCCCAATTTAAAGACAAAGAGATACCAATAACTGTCCCATTTTATATGACAAAGAGTGTTTTATTCATATATATATAATAAAATACGTATTAATGTATTCTATTGTGTTCTCCATTTTTGCTGTGAAATGTTACACCACCGATTAAATATATGGACGATTAAATATTATAATGAAGAGATACAAAATCTGATGATATAACAAATTCATCCAAACATCACATTTAAATGCACTAATAAAAAATTAATTGATATGAATATTGTTGTAAGATATGTGTCGAATTTTGATGAATAACGAATTTAAAAAAATCACAATAATTGCACTGTCACGTGTCGATGTTTCTAAAATATAGAAAATGAACACCGGCGCGTGTGTATGATAGTGCGTACCGGTGCGTCGCTATGACCTATGAGCACCGCACCAAATATCAATACCAATTAGAACGTACGATGCACTTTATCGATGACTAAAAACCGGGTGGAAAGGCATGCATGCACCGGTGTGGTTTGCCTTGAACGCGCTGGTGCGTTTTAACACCTTAACGGGTACACACACCATATGCATCGGGCAGATAGCAGGAGAATTCACAGGTACATTCGTATCTGTAACGCACCAGTATATTTTGCATTAAATGCCTCGGTGCTTTAGAAATATAATCTGAATATACCAGTGCATGCATCTTCTATCATCCTAGTGCGTATTTTCTGGTGGAACGCACTGGGACATTGCTAAATGCCCTAAGGCTTCAGAATTTTTTTTTCCATCCTAGTGCTAGGTATGCTTACAATACCATTGTGTACTGGTTAAAACGCACTAGTGCGTTCACACATGATGCATGCACCGATGAGAAAAACATCCGTAATAACCTTCAGCCGCCCAATTATTTTTAGTTGTGTTGAAGTTCCATTAGAAGCTTCATCAAAACCTTCGTTACCAAAAACAGATGTTGTAGATTTTTTTTTTTGACAATTTTGGCTAAATTTATAACAGTAAAAACCTTCTGTATAACCTCTGCTAGAGGGTTGTTTCCTTGTATTGGTCATGCTTTCTTTAGGTAATTTTGAGAGAGGTCCACCAATATCAATTTCATCACCCATCCATTGCATATAGCCAAAGTTAGCTCAAATTTTCATTCTATCATTCATATAATAAACACATAAAACCTCTATTTTCCATTCTTTCACCACCTACACCACTTCCTCATGATCCTAATTCTGTACTTATACCTTTCATGACTTTCCCTCAATCTGACATGAAAATTGAGGTCTTAAAATAGGGATTAAGTGACTACTACAGGAAAGAGACTCCTCCTATAGCAGGATGTTGTTACAAAGTAATTTGTCACCATGCTCATTTTCCCATCCTTGCTCCTAAAATGCCCCATGAAAGATCCCGTGCAATGTTTCCACCATCAAGAAATATGTTAACATATCTCCAGAAGATCCAAATAAAAATTCCTTGGAAGATTACTGAAGAAACTTGTTCAAATTATTAGTTTCCTGAGTCACTGCTTTTCCTGGTGCCATGCTCGCGCTAATGTCATATTCAAAGTTCTAGCTTAGCGCTGTCTGCGCCCTTATTTCTTGGAAAACCATGTTGATCCCTTTCTGGAAGTGTTTCCTCAAATGGAGTAAGAGCTTCAACCTCTAGAAGCTCAAGGGCGGTGAGTTGGTTTTTCAATGGTGGTGATAAGGTTGAGCTCTCTGATTTTAGAGCTTTGGTCTCATCCATGGGGGTTCATCCCTTAGAAAGTGGGCCTTCCTCCTAAGTTTCATGGGCTCCCAATCTCTTCTCCCTTCCTATAAATTCACATCCCTCATTCCCACATCTTCAGAGCTTGGTGGGTCACTGTCAGACTCATCTGAACTCTCCTTCCCTTTCATCGTACCATTGTGATAATGCCTAAGTGTTCGGGAGAAGGAATGTTTTTGAGCTTTGGTGAAGAACTCAGATTTTCACCAAAGGATGCCTCCAACATCAAGGCCTGGGTTGTAAGCTCTCCTTTTATGTTTATCAATAATAACATCTGATGTTTTATTTCTATATTTATCTAAATGTTTATGCAAATATTCTGGGACTCCTTGATTTTCTAGATAGCTAATGTTTATGATTATTATGTATTGTATCACGTTTACTATTACCTCTTGATCATTTGTAGGTATTCACGTGCCATCAATAGTAGGGAGTGGGCCTAAAAGGATTGTGGATCAAGGTCATCAACAACGAACTCTAGCATAGCATTGGGAAAAAGGTACTTAGGTCTCTTTTCTTGTCGCATTGTAAATGTTGGTTAAGAGAGATTTTCATTAGAAATAATCTAGTGTTGCTAGACCCACTCTAGGGCTAGAGAGATCACCTTTGTGTGCAGAGGGGATTTATCTTGACAGCAAAACTAGAAACTCTGCTAGGGAGCTTAGCCTCTTAGTATTCCTTCCCAAAACTGAACTTGGATTAGTTTCACCGATTTCTGAGATCTAAATTTTCTTAGGCCTTTGTTAGCTTGTGTAAGGATTGATAGTCACTTCACTATGTCACGTCTGGTGTTTTTGTGAGACTTTTTTATTTTCCCTTGTTTTTAGCGACCGATGCACTTTATGTTTTCATAGTAGCGCTGGAAGCGTTGTTCTATATAGTACAACCACGTTTATTTTCCTTTCAGCACCCTTCTGTCTACCACATAAGCGCTGATCCTAGGCCTAGGAGAAATTAGGGTTTCCCCTTTTATTTTCCAGTGTGTCCTAGCCCCTGAAGGAAGTTTGTAGGATCTTAGTGACCTCCTTGCTGTGTGTTTGACTTACTTGTTTTCTCTGAGCGAGTATTTTCGTCTCTTTAATTTGTTTGTAAGTTGGGAGATTTTTCACCATTTCAAACACCCTTTTTCTGCATTGTTCTTTACTTGATTTGAAGTGATTTGTTGTATGCCCTAGTAATCACTATATCTCTAATTTTACCTTCGGTTTAGTGTCAAACATAGGATCACAAATTTTTTGATTCAAAAGTCTAGAAGAGTGTGTCTTTGGTCTAAATTCGAAAGAAATTGAAAGTGATTTTCATTTTAGTTTTGATTTAGATTATCTTTATCATTTTAAGAAGAGTGAAAAGCATTTCATTCGTGCATTTTTTAAAGAAATTTTTGTTTTGTTCGATTGAAAGAAAAGTGAAAGGATCTATCTTTATTATTTTGTTCATTTTTTTTGGCTTTGATTGCATTTCAAAGTGAAAAAACAAAAAAAAATGTTTGTGCATCTTAGTGGAAAAGAAAAGTATTTTCGTTTTTCAATAAGTTGCATTCGTTTTGGAGAAGTGAATTCGATTGAAAAAAATGCATTTCGTAGCTTTGAGCTAGTTTGGGGGGCATTATTATTGTTGCATTGATTGCACTTTTTCTTGTGTCTCATCCCTCAATAGTTTAGGCTTCATCGAAATGGAAAGATTTTTTTTTTTTTGCATTTAGTCAACACTATAAGGATTCAAGTAACATCATTTTGAGCCTTTAAATTGAAACTTTAATCAAGATAAACATAAAATGAACTCAATTTACCTTAAGGATCATTGGAACTAGCAAGAACATTTAGTGGTATAGGCTGGAGACGTGTTCCAATGTCGTAAAATGTAGGAGATATTGCTAACGGTCTACGTTACATCCCAGGGGTGATATCGCATCCCACATATGGAAGTGTATTGATGCATGATAAGTATATTTGGGGCGCTCTCATGGAACAGTTACGCATTAGAAAACACTACTACGGACTTGAATCCCACGTACCGTCACGTATATTTGGGTAGACACCACTAGGTTGCAATCCTACCATATGTAACCAATTCGACTGCCTTATAAATGTGATGCACTAAACACAACATTCAGGGAGATTGGATGTCGTACGTTAAGTACTTGGTCATTTTTGTATCATTTCTCACCAAATTGTATATTGTAGTTCACGGATACTTGGTAAACCTTTATGCCTAGCACACCCTTTTTTATTTATTTATTATTAATTCTAAAAGTAACTGGCCATGAAAACATCTTACCCATGCAGTTATCCAAACTTAATATTGCTTTGTAAATTGTGAATTTGTTCACCTCTTCCTTCTTTGATCTTGCTTTGAAAGGTCATCATGGCTGAATCATCTAATTTTCCTCTTCCCTCCTCTGACAGATCTTAAGAACCTCCTCTCGAGGTCCCTCAGTTTCTAGTTTTCCCCCTTGAAGCACAAGGTGCTAAACTCAGGATTGTCATTAGTGTTCAACCTATCTCATCTCGACCACTGTCTGACAATTCTCCTTGGACGACATCATAAGAATCTAAGCCAGAAAGCCCCAAACCATTTGCACAGTCCTCAGCCTCTCCTCAAAATCCACTCTTTGATCTAATTGTGGTCTCACCTAAACATCCTTATAGTTCTTTCAATCAACCCAAAATCCCCTTTTTCTCTTCTCCAGTAGCATATCGCTCTATTGTTCGTCGGTTATTTCCTGAAGAAATGGCATCCAATGCCGATGATGTTCCATTCGTGAGCACTCCTCAGGGAACTCTTCAGAAAACCACAAGCACTTACATCTCGGAAGCTGCTTCATCTATGTTTCCCTCTGAAAGCGAGCTTTTTGGTTCCACACCTCATGATTGAGGCAATGGGACCGAGATACCTTCCAGTTAGGTTGCATCCATGCTTCCACATGGTTATACCTATTTGGGAAACCTTATTTCTGGAGCTTTCATTGGTACACATTTATTCCTGGATCCCATTTCATCAATGGGTATTCCTCGATCTTCCGATCCATTCTTTTTTAATGTGGCCACCATGTCTCGACCTGTTATTTGACCTATGATCATTATTGGTCAAATGAATGTGTCGATTGGATCCTCTGTCCCCTATTTTCCATCTATGATTACTGCAGTTCCACCACTGAGTGAGAAATCCACAGTTTTGTCCATGCTTGGGGGTCATTCTAACCCTCTTTACATATCTCCCCTTTTGAGTGGGGATCAGCCAAGTTCTAGATCTATTCCTGGGGCAAGACAACCTCAAGTTTAGTATTCCTAGGTTCAGAAGCCCCTTCAAGACTCGAACGTATTGCATTCATATGTTCACCAACCTAACTTCCTTTATGTTCAACAGCCAAAAATACAATATTAGTATGTTCCTTGATTGAACATGTCTCAACAGTACATCTAACAGCCCCAACCTTCGGTGAGTGTTGTTGCGACTAATCCTTAGTTTGGTTCTTACACCCAAGCTGGTCTGAATATCCTTCTGGGTCAATATGGTCCTCTCACTAATCAATATGGTACTCAATACCAGCCATTTACTCAAGATCAGTACCGGTAGCCCTAGTCTGGGCCTCAGTCTCGTGCTCAATATCATCAGATTCCTTAGTACTAGTAGGCCCAATCAAGAGCTCAGGTAGTTTTTCTAATTCAAGTTATCATTATGGGAAATAATATTCATTGGACTTTTTTTGATGACGGTGCTTCGACCTGCATCATGTCTGTTGCATGATGGAAAGCCATCAACTCTCCCCCATTGAGTCAATCCCTGAATAACTTGGAAGCTTGTGATGGTAGAGGTTCTCGTCTGCTCGGTATTCTCAAGGCATTTCCCATCCTGTTGGAGGGGAAAATGATAACCATGGAAGTTGAGGTGGTAGATGCCAACTTGATCTATAATCTCCTTCTTGGACAAAGTTGGACCAATGCTATGGTGTGCGTGGTCTCCACCCTTTTTCATGTCCCCTGTTTCCCTCATCAAGGAAAGATAGTGACTGTCGATCAATTGGATTTCTTTCCCTCTAATTCTTCAATAGGAAACATTTCATATGTTGGGAAGGCCGCTACTCCTTATGAGAACATCAAGCTGGGTCTATTCAAACACTCATCCCTTATGGGAGTTTTTTCGTTCCCACCTCTGAATATTTCCTCCATCAATATGATTTCATCTGGTCATGATCCATGGATTGTTCCCAATCCAAAATAGCTCGAGAGTTTTGGTGACATTATGCATCTAATTCTGGTTGAGAAAATGTATCAAAGTATTCTCACAGCTTCTGAGGCTGCATCCAAAACCAACAATATTTTGGTTTCCTCTCTGGACACTTATGCATAGTCTCCCTGGTTTGGTTCTTGGGAATCTGATGATCCCTTGATTGAGACTTTACCCACCGATAAGAGTATCATGGAGTTAATGTCTCTCGAAGAAACCCCATGGGATGATGGACATCATCATTCCTCGTTTCTGCCAATCCTAGGTGACATCTCCGCCTCTCTGGAGTCCCATGATTCGTTTGGACCGGACGACCCACTTCAGAATCCAACCTTGATCCATGAAGTGCTGTTCGAAGGGAACATGAGAAATATAACTTCAACCATTCCGATCGACATCTCTGTCAAAATAGGGATTGTCGAGAATGTTCATATCGAGGTATCTTGTTCTCCCGATGAGATCAAGATCTATACCGAGATTTTTCAGGAATTCTGCGATGTCTTTGCATGGCCATATGAAGATATGCCTGGCATTGATCCAAGTATCATTGTGAATGAAATTACCACTTATCCGCATTCAAAGCCCCTTCACCAATGACTTCGTCCTATCCACCCGAGAAAGGCTGCTGCCATAAAGAGTGAGGTTGAAAAACTTCTCAAAGCTGGTTTTATTTACCCTATACCATTGACAAATTGGGTCTCAAATATTTTTCCCGTTGATAAGAAACAAGGGACCATTCAAGTTTTCATTGATTACCATGATATCAATCGAGCCTATCCTAATGACAATTACCCCACTTCGTTTATTGACCAGATCATTGATGAATGTGCCGAGAGTGATATTTTTTCCTTTATGGATGGTTTCTCTGGCTATAACCAGATTAACATTGCTCTAGATGATCAACACAAAACCACATTTCTCCATCTCTAGGGGAAATTTGCCTATAAAATCTCCCTTTTGGCTTGAAGAATGACAGGGCCACCTTCCAATGAGATATGTAGTATGCTTTCCATGATATAAAGCACATAGTTCAGCCATATCTTGACGACCTTCCTGCTCATTTTGCAAAACTTCAAGATCACCCAGAACACCTTAGAGCTATCTTCCTTCGCAGTTGACACTATAATATCAGGTTGAATCGTCATAAGCATGTCTTATGCGTCGAGTGCAGTCTGATCCTAGGTTTCGTGGTGTCCAAAGAAGGCATCCACATTGACATGTACATATGGTACATTTTCCGAAACTTTAGTTCTGAAAGTTTTGACATATTTTCATAAAGTTCCCAACTTTTTCTCAATTTTTTTAATCTTGCCAAAAAGCATCGAAAAAATGAAGAAACGCTCTGAACGTCGGAATAACGACGAAAATTCGACACGTCGGGCTTGTGACAAAACTTTGAAAATGTTATAATAGTGACGAAAGAGCTCCACACGTTGAAATAATGATGAAAGGTTCACAACATAGGAATTGTGATGATAGTTTCACAACGTCGGAATTGTGATGATAAATTCACGACGTCAGAATTGTGATGAAAAATTCACCACGTCGGAATTATGATGACCTTGTCAAACTATCAGAATAGCGAAGAAAACATCGGGTCGGGTCGTGCTATGTGAGGGTCAGGTTGGGTTAGGTCGTGCCATGTGAGGGTTAGGTCGAGTTGTGGCAGGTTGGGTCAGGTCGTGCCGTGTGAAGGTTAGGTCAGGTCGTGTCAGGTCGAGTCATGTTAGGTCATGTCAGGTTGGGTCGTGTGAGGGCACCCAAGGAAACACATTCGGGCTGGTCGGGTCATAATATGAGGGCACCCAATGAAACACATTTGGGCGGGTTGGGTTGGGTCGTGCCATGTGAGGGAACCCAAGGAAACACATGTAGGCGGGTCAGGTCGGGTCAAGTTGTGTGAGGGCACCCAAGGAAACGAGTTCGGGCGGGCTGGGTTGGTTAGGGTCGGGTCATGTGTGGGTGCCCAAGGAAACACGTTCACGCAGGTTGGGTTGGGTCAGGTCGTGCCATGTGAGGGCGCTTGAGGAAACACGTTCGGGCGAGATGGGCTGGGATAGGTCGTGTAAAAGCTCATAATGAAACACGTTCAAGTGGGTCAGATCGGTTCGGGTCGAGTCATGTGAGGGAACCAAAGGTAACGTGTTTGTGTGGGTCCGGTTGGGTCGTGTGAGGGCACATAAGGAAACACTTTCGAGTGGGTCAGATCGGGTCATGCCATGTGAGGGCACCCAACGAAACACGTTAGGGTGGGTCAGTGCAGGTCATGTGAGGGTGGCCATATAAAAAATTCTAAGTTGTGATTGCCCATGTGCCTTGTGCATGTTCGTGCGACCTGTTTGCATTTTCTCTCTTGTGCCATCAACGTTTGGGCGGGTCAGGTCATGTCGGGTCGTGTGATGGTGCCCAAGGAAATGAATTCGGGTCGGGCCATGCATACTGTGAGGGCGCCCAAGGAAACACATTTGGGTGGGTTGGGTCGGGCCGGGTTATATGAGGGTGCCCAAGGAACGCTTCCGAGTTGGTTCGTGTCGGGTCGTGTGAGCGCACACAAGGAAATGTGTTCGGGCGAGCTGAGTGGGTTCGGATTGTGCCATGTGAGGGCACCCAAGGAAACACGTTTGGGCAGGTTGGGTTGGGTTAGTTCATGTGAGGGTGCCCAAGGAAACATGTTCGAGCTAGCCGGGTCGGTTCGGGTCGGGTCGTGTGAGGGCACCTAAGGAAACGCGTTCATGCGGGTCGGGTCAGTTCGGGTCATGCCCTCTAAGGGCACCTGAGGAAACGTGTTCGGGAAAGTCGGGTCGGATCAGGTCATGTGAGGGCACCCAAGGAAATTCATTTGAGTGAGCCAAGTCGATTCAGGTCAGGTCGTGTGAGGGCGTCCAAGGAAACATGTTCATGCGGGTCGCGTCAGGCCATGTGAGGGGACCTAAGGAAACGCATTTGGGTGGGACAGGTCAGGTCGTGCCATGTGAGGGCGCCCAAGGAAACACGTCCAGGTGGGTCGGGTCTGGTCAGGTTGTGTGAGGGCACCCAAGGAAATGCGTTCGAGTGGTTCAGGTCAGGTTGGGTCAGGTCATGTGAGGGTGGCCGTATAAAAATTCTAAGTTGTGACCTCCCGTATGCCTTGTGCACGTTTGTGCAACTTATTTTCTATTTTCTCCCTCGTGCCTTCGACATTCAAGAAGGTCAGGTTGGGTCGGGTCGTGTGATGGTGCCCAAGGAAACATGTTTGGGTTGGGTTGGATCGTGTCGTGCCGTATCGTGAGGGTGCCCAAGTAAACACGTTCAGGCAGGCTGGGTCGGGTCATGTGAGGGTACCCAAGGAATGATTCCTGGTCAGATCATGTGAGGGTGCCCAAGGAAACTCGTTCGAGTGGGTCAGGTCAGGTCTGGTCAAGTCGTGCCGTGTGAGGCTGCCCAAAGAAACATGTTTGGGCGGGTCGAGTTAGGTCGTGTAGTGTGAGGGCACCAAGGAAAATGCGTTCGGGCGGGTCGGGTCGGGTCGGGTCATGTAAAGTCAGGTTAGTTTGGGTCAGGTTGGGTTGTGTCAGGTCGAGTCGTGTCAGGGCACCCAAGGAAACACGTTCGAGCAGGTCGAGTTAGGTCGAGTCGTCATGTGAGGGCACCCATGGAAATGCATTCGGGTGGGTTGGGTCAGGTCGAGTCATGCCATGTGAGGGCACAAGAGGAAACATGTTCAGGCAGGTCGGGTTAGGTCAGGTTGTGTGAGGGACCCTAAAGAAACGCGTTCGGGTGGGCTGGGTCGGTTCAGGTCGGGTCTTGTGAGGGCACCCAAGGAAACGCCTTCGTGTGGATCGGGTCGGGTTGTGTGAGGGATCTTAAGGAAATGAGTTTGGGTGGGTCAAGTTGGGTCGTGCCGTGTGAGGTCGCCCAAGGAAATGTGTTCGGGTAGGTCGGGGCGGGTCGTGTGAGGGTGGCCATATAAAAAATGCTAAGTTGTGACTATCGGTGTGCCTTGTGCACGTTTTTGCGATCCATTTTCCATTTGTTCCCTTGTGCCTTCGTTTGGGCGGGTCGGGTCATGCCGTGTGAGGGCGCCACAGGAAACACGTTCGGGTCAGATCGTGTGAGGGAGTCCATATAAAAAAATGCTAAGTTGTGACCGCCCACATACCTTGTGCACGTTCATGTGACACATTTTCTCCTTTGTGCCTTAATCGACATTCAAGCGGGTCAGGTCGGGTTGGGTTATGTGATGGCTCCCAAGGAAACTGTAATATTCCAAATTTTCCATCAGTCAATTGGAATATTAGAGTTCTTACTTTTATTAATTAGTTAAGTAAATAAAAGGGTGGAGGGACCCATAAACCCCATAAATCAATAAAATCCACTTTTTTGTGTGAATGTGGATTAGTTAGGTAGTGGAGCAACATTATGGAGTAGTGGAGCAGCTATTTAATGAAGGAAGAGTAGAGATCATGAGAAATAATGAGGAAGATTGTGGAGATAGTGGAGGAATAAAAGTAAGATCATATAGAAATAATGATGTAGTGATGGAGGAAGTGGTGCATTAAATGCATACATGATGGAGGGAGTGGAGAGTAAATGCAGAAATAATGGAGATCATGGGGAGGCAACACAGTCTTCATGGAGACTAGTGGCCACATGTGCAGAGCAGTAATGAGGTGAGCCAAGGCTAGGGGAGGCTCACAAAGCATAAAAGGAGGGTGAGGGAAACCATAGACATCGTTCTGGATTTTGATATTGTATTGTCATTTGAAATTTCTTTGCACGCTTCAGTTGTTTAGCTAAGTCTGCAGTGCTATTTTGCACACTGGTGTTCTCGAGCGAGAATCAAACCCTTATCCATGGGGGAATTCGAGTGCCTAATTTAGAAAGGTTTCTTTGAGCATCCATTCATCATCTGATATCTGTGCCATATTCAGCTCCTCTCTTCAGCACATACATATTCAGGAATTACACATTCCTTCTTGAAGGTTTGAGAGGAGGAAGGTAGTTCTTAGAATTTCAGATAGGAAAATAGTGGAGGGATCATCCTTTCACCTTGTGCTTCTATTTTAGTCTTCCAAGAGCATTAGTGTGACATTCGACATCAGGCCATCATTCTACACCTCCATGCAGTAGCAGTTCCTCCAGGAATTGCGCAGTCCGACAGTGTAGATCCAGTGGAGGAGGGAAATTCCAAGTATGTAATCTTGGAATCCTACGAGGGATCATTCCCTTGCTTTGGTGAGGTTATTTCCATTAAGTGTGAGTTATATTCCATCACCTAGTAGCAGGTTACAACTTCATCCCTCTTGATAGCGTAGTCCATTCCATCAGTTGTGTATTCAACAACTGCAACTTGAGAGGAGGAAGGTGTTGGGAAAAATACTGAGAGGGGGGGTGAATCAGTATTTAATGCATATTCAAAACTTTTACTTTTTATGCTCCAAAACCCATATGCTACTTTGCTGAAGCCAACGAGCGTATACACGCGAATATCCTTCATAAAACTCGCGTATACACAGAGATCTAATTATGCCATTAATTCTTCACTTATATCATTCCATCATTCATTCATTAGATGTTCTATAAACAATAAACATGTGTAGTAAGAACAGAATAAACCATCACACATAAGCATCACACATGAACACCAGGATTTTTAGGTGGAAACCCAAGTCGGGAGAAAACCACCGCTGCAGTTGCTCAGCCTTCAATATTTTATTATAGAAAAAACATCTTACAACATATGTGCTGGCGCAGACTTGACCAGCACGCAGGCACCCACCTGCGCTCGTTTACCAGCCTCTCCTGGAAGGGAGCTCCAACCCCCTGACTCGTTTACCAGCCTCTCCTGGAAGGGAGCTACGACCCCCTGCTCTCGTTTACCGGCCTCACCTGGAAGGGAGCTACAACCCCCTGACTGAAGGCTACAACCCTCAGCACCTCTATGGACCACGTTTCATCAATTTTCACACTGGATCCAAAGCTTCCTTTAGGACACAACTTGCAGGCCACGTTTCATCAAATTTTCAGACTGGACCCACTCCACACATTTAAGCTCAATCATACAACCAAACTGAAACAGACAACTCAGAACTGTAGAATAAAGATAGCAGTAACATAGAAGAACATATCAGACATTTCATAACCCATGCTTCAGCAAACCCTAGTTTGCATACGCTCTTTACTTTCACTGATACCGAGTATATACGCGCTTCCAATCACATCAAACCACGTATACTTCTGTACATATTACAGAATTAATTTCACTGTGCATACGCGCTTTTTCTTTAGCGAAGCCGCATATACGCTATACGCATCAAACCCAACATGGTTCTTAGGACATTTGGAGTCAATGCAGATTCTTCGAGAGCAGGATACATCACCCATGATTTTACCCTTTACTTAGTGAGATGTTCGCCTCATCGGATATAATCATTTCATAAGCTGAGATCCTAGCAAGAGTACAAGTACATTTCAGATCGGATACCCTTCTTCATCATTGGTGCATCATGCATTCAGATCTATCATTCAACTGTAACCCTTTCCATTCAGATATACTTCAGAGAGAAGTATTCATTCAAGCTCAGATATCTTGCACCCACTCTCATGATTTGCACAATGAATTTCTTCTCTTTATATAGGTTTACCTTTTATCAATACCATGAGCCAAAACCACATTACTTCCGATGGTATTCCTGGACGGGGTCATTTAGACGAATCATTACCCAATACAATGGGTCAATACCATGGTGGTTACCCCTGGTTTTGCACTTTATGAGCACTTTTGCCCATACGCGACTTGGCACGTACTTTACTGCGTGCATACGCGACTTCTCCTAGGCAAATCCGCGTATGCCTTGAGACATACTCTTTTCATCATAGATCTAGCACATATTGAATTCCTTTCTTCATTACCTTCTGTACTCTTTGTAGATACATCAGATTTTCATCTTTAAACAGGTTCATCAAAACATATTCTATCAAGCACAACTTCATCAAGTAAGTTGCCATCATCTTCATCAGGTGGGTTGCCATTCAAGAACAACTCTCTACATCATATTGTCAACAAACATCTTATCACATCAGATTTACATCATTTACCAAGTCCATCAAGTCAAGAATAACTTCATCAGGTGTATTTCCATCAAGGACAACACATGCCAACAATCTCATGTCTTCATCTTCATTCAGTGGGTTGCCATCAAGGACAACACTCTGCATCATATTACCAACAATCTCCCCCTTTGGACTTGATGGCAACCACGATGGTGTTTGGTTACCACAACAGATAGGTACACTAAGAATACAATGACACCATGTCACTCTCTCCATTTTTGACACCATTCTTTCTCTTCATTCAAACACCATGTCACTCTCCCCCTTTGACATCAAGGGCAAAGGGCGGATCAAAACCAACACACTCTCCCCTTTTCTCCTCATGTAGAAGAAGCGTTCTGCAGATCTGATATATACTGAAGTGACCAAGCTCCCCCTGAGTTCATGCTGAATCTTCAAACATATTTTTCAATGAAGTACATGACTCTATGAACTTCCTATCACCAAAGACTCATACTTACATCAAAGATCCAACCAAGTGGATTTACATATGAGACTCAAATTCCCAACCAAGTGGGTTTACATATCTCAACTCAACTACCCAACCAAGTGGGTTTACAATTTTGACTCAGCTACCCAACCAAGTGGGTTTACAAATTTGTCAAGTCCTTACATGACTGAATATTACAATTTTCATCATGGGTCTCAACAAGACCTTTTCATCAAATTACAAATATGACCATTTATGACCAATACCAGAAAGACTTCAAAGAACATATTTCAGAATCATCATAATGCCAACAATGCATTATACTCAGCAAAGCTAATGCTCCCCCTGAATTTGTGCATCCAAGCATCTTTTCCATATGACTAAGGCTCCCCCTTAGTTTGTGCATCCTGAACACTTTCACCAACAAATCATCAAGGCATCTTTATCAAAACATTAGAAATAGAATTATGAGAACTGGAACACCACCAGAGATACCAAATAGTATCAGATATACCAAACAGCACTGCAGCTGTGCTGAAGAAAGCTGACCCCAAATAGAAATTTGTCAGCAACCAGAAATACGCGGTTTTATGTGCATGAACTCGCGTATATACGCGACTGTGTCTGCTGTAAATTGCGTGTATACGCGAATTTTGTTCATAGAACCCGCGTATGGAAAGTGAAGCATAGACATTTTCCACATTCCTTCATCTCCCCCTGAACTTGTACCTCCTGTACCTGTCTTTTCCACATCAGATGCGCTGTCAGAAATAAACATAACCAGAGTAATCAAATCAACCATGAGAGTCATCATACATTGCTCCCCCTGTGACGATACATTACTAAATCTCATAATGTATCCCACATCATTCCTGCAGTCAATCAGAGAAGTAAGCTTCAGAAGCGGATGACTGCAGTAGGGTCAATATTCCCTACGTTTCTGATTGGTCCTCCATCTTTTTCCAGATTTGTTTGAACTTTCTATTTGTGTGTTGGAAGTTATCCAATTTCTCATATCTGTTCAACCTGCATTCCTTTTCTACATGTCCATACTTGTTACAAGAATAACATCTCATGTGTCCAGAGAAATAAGCATAAGAATCATAATGAGTATTTCTAATCTTCCTCTTTTTACAATCAGCTGCTTTATGTCCATACTTGTTACATGAAAAATAATATCCCTTGAAGAAACCAGAGTACCTTTCTACGTAGGATCTGTTAGTTTGTGGCTGAAATATTCTGCTTCTGCAATTTGCTGCAACATGCCCATAATTATGACATTTAAAACATTCAACATTCTTGAATGATATCCTTTGAGAATTCATGATCGTTGGTTGACCTTTTGTTTCTTTCAACTCTTCAGGTTTTGCATTGACTTCCTTTGAATATTTAGCACTTCCTTGTGAACTAGATTCTCCTTTAACAGTTTCATGAAAACCAAGACCAAGTTTGATAGCAGGAGACCTTTGATTACTCAGAATATTGTCCAAAATCTTAGTACTATCTTGAAACCTCAAAAGTTTAAACTTTTCTTCTAATTTACCTTTGAGAATGTTTACCTCAACCTCCAAGGCTTGACATTGCTTCGTCATGCTTTCTTCTTTCCTTCTTCCATCTTCTACTTGATCCTTCAGATTTAGAATCTCTTCTTTCAACCAATTTTCGTTTTCTTCACATGTTTGTTGCAGCTCTTCATTCTTCTTATTTGATTTTTCCAAATCTTCTTTGAGAGAGATGATTTCTGCTTCAAGTCCTTCCTTTTCAAACGACAGAGGTTCTTTATTCTTCTTATTTGATGCTTCGAGATTTACTTTCAGAGATATGTTTTCTGCTTCAAGTCCTGCATTCTTCTTATTTGATTTATCCAGGTCTTCCTTGAGGGAGATGATTTCTGCTTCAAGCACTTCCTTTTCAAATGATTGTAGAGGTTTCTCATTCTTCTTACTTGATGCTTCAAGATCTGCTTGTAGAGAGATGATTCCAGCTTACCTTCATTCTTCTTTTTTGATTTTTCGAGATCTATATTTAGATCGTTAATTTATGCTTCTAGTCTTTTCATTCGATTGGATGCATAAGCATGAAACCTTTGATACTTTTCTATAGATTCATTCTCCTTAGATGATTTTTGCTGATCTTCATCTTTAATCTTGACAGCTTCTTCTAGATCCATACTGTCACTTTCACTATCATTACCTTTGCATATACAGGTAAGTGAAATACAAGAACAACGATCAATACATGTTTCATCTCCTTCAATTTCTGCTATACATGATTTCTAAGGTATCTCCTTTCCTTGAGTAACCTTCTTCTTTTGCTTCTTTGCCATGAGCACTTGTAGAGCTTGGTCAGAATCTTCTTCATCTTCACTGGACACTTCATCATCATCTTCATTTGCATAATAACTCTTCCTCCTTTCAAATTGTTTCCCTTTACCATGTTTTTCTCTATAAGGACATTTAGCAGCATAGTGACCAACTCTTCCATAATCAAAACATTTGAAGGGAAGCTTACCTTTGAATCTTCCAGTACCTAGTTGGAGTTTTCTCACAAAATTTGCTTCTTCTTCTTCGGATATATAGCTGGATTCTTTGACAACTTCCTTTTCTTTTCCTTTTGCAGATGCCTTAAAATCAGCTTCTTTGATTTGAGAAGGACCTCCTTGTCTCATTTCAAAAGCAGTCAGAATACCATGTAATTGAACAATAGTAAGAGTTTGCAGATCTTGCCTTTCTTCAATAGCTGAAACTTTAGAGTCAAATTTCGAAGTCAAGGATCTTAAGACCTTTTCCACCAGAGTAGTATCAGTTATGGTTTCACCCAAATTTCTCATTCGATTTACAATATCATCTAGATGAAGAAAGAAACTGGCAATACTTTCATCACTATGCATCCTTAAATTTTCATATTCAATTCTGAGAGTTTGGAGTTTTGCACTTTTTACCTTTGTATCTCCTTCATAGCTCGGAATGATTTTGTCCCATATTTCTTTTGCTGAATTTAGCTGCATCACTTTAGCAAATTCTGGTTCAGACATGCTTCCTAATAAGACATTCACTGCTTTGGCATTGATTTCATACTTCTTTCTTTCAGCCGCATCAGTAGGAATACTTGCCGGATATTGATAGCCCTCTTCCACGATTGCCCATACTTCTGCACCAAGACTTTGCAGATATGCTTTTGTTCGTACCTTCCAGAATATCAGATTGCTTCCATTGAATAGAGGTGGCTTTATAGACATTACTCCTTCAAGACTTCCCATTGCAACGGATCTCCTTCAAGCGATCAAGCTTCTGCAGAAGAACCTGCTCCGATACCAATTGTTGGGAAAAATACTGAGAGGGGGGGGGTGAATCAGTATTTACTGCATATTCAAAACTTTTTACTTTTTCTCTTTCTAAAACCCATACGCTACTTTGATGAAGCCAAATAGCGTATACACGCGGATATCCTTCATAAAACTCGCGTATACACAGAGATCTAATTATGCCATTAGTTCTTCACTTATATCATTCCATCATTCATTTATTAGATGTTCTATAAACAATAAACATGTGCAGTAAGAATAGAATAAACCATCACACAAAGCATCACACATGAACACCAGGATTTTTAGGTGGAAACCCAAGTCGGGAGAAAACCACCGCTGCAGTTGCTCAGCCTTCAATATTTTATTATAGAGAAAACATCTTACAACATATGTGCCGGTGCAGACTCTACCAGCACGCAGGCACCCACCTGCGCTCGTTTACCAGCCTCTCCTGGAAGGGAGCTCCAACCCCCTGACTCGTTTACCAGCCTCTCCCGGAAGGGAGCTACGACCCCCTGCTCTCGTTTACCAGCCTCACCTGGAAGGGAGCTACAACCCCCTGACTGAAGGCTACAACCCTCAGCACCTCTATGGACCACGTTTCATCAATTTTCACACTGGATCCAAAGCTTCCTTTAGGAAACAACTTGCAGGCCACGTTTCATCAAATTTTCAGACTGGAACCACTCCACACATTTAACCTCAATCATACAACCAAACTGATACAGACAACTCAGAACTGTAGAATACAGATAGCAGTAACATAGCAGAACATATCAGACATTTCATAACCCATGCTTCAGAAAACCATAGTTTGCATACGCTCTTTACTTTCACTGATACCGAGTATATACGCACTTCCAATCACATCAACCCGCGTATACTTCTGTACATATTACAGAATTAATTTCACTGCACATACACGCTTTCTCTTCAGCGAAGCCGCGTATATACGCGCTTCTTCTGCGTCAAACTAGCGTATGGTTCTTCAGACATTTAGGTCAATGCAATTCTTCAGAACAGATACATCACACAGATTTTACCCTTTACTTCAGACAGATGTTCGCCTCATCTCAGATCTAATCATTCCATAATCAGATCTAGCAAATACAAGTACATTTCAGATCTAGATACCCTTCTTCATCATTGGTGCATCATGCATTCAGATATATCATTCAACTGTAACCCTTTCCATTCAGATATACTTCAGAGAGAAGTATTCATTCAAGCTCAGATATCTTGCACCCACTCTCATGATTTGCACAATGAATTTCTTCTCTTTATATAGGTTTACCTTTTATCAATACCATGAGCCAAAACCACATTACTTCCGATGGTATTCCTGGACGGGGTCATTTAGACGAATCATTACCCAATACAATGGGTCACTACCATGGTGGTTACCCCTGGTTTTTCACTTTATGAGCGCTTTTTCCCATACACGACTTGGAACGTTGTTTCCCGCGTGGATACGCGACTTCTCCTAGACAGATCCGCGTATGCCTTGAGACATACTCTTTTCATCATAGATCTAGCACATATTGAATTCCTTTCTTTATTACCTTCTCTACTCTCTGTAGATACATCAAATTTACATCATTTAACAAGTTTATCAAGACATATTCTATCAAGCACAACTTCATCAAGTAGATTTCCATTCACGGACAACACTCTATCAAGTGGGTTGTTCATCAAGGACAACACTCAACATCATATTGCCAACAGACATCATATCACATCAGATTTACATCATTTACCAAGTCCATCAAGTCAAGAATAACTTCATCAGGTGGTTTGCCATCAAGGAAAACACATGTCAACAATATCATGTCTTCATCTTCATTCAGTGGGTTGCCATCAAGGACAACACTCTGCATCATATTGCCAACAGAAGGAGGAGCTAGATCTCAAGCTTCTATCTTGGGAATCAGGAGAAGGGGCCAACCCTTCATGCATTGAGCTGATTGGGTTCTATTGTAGTATTTATATCATTATTTCAGCCCCATCGCATCATTTACCCAGGAGGAGTGTGTAAGTCAACCAACAGGGGTGTAGTTGGCAACCCAAAAAGGGTTGAAAATCCAAAGTCAAAATATGACCAAACCATTTCTGCGTTTTTATGGGTTTTTTGAGTAAAGTACATGGTTAAAATACTGGATATTTCTGAGCACTCCAACAACATCCCACACATGGTTCTTCTTCACAACAGCAGTAGTTTCCAGTAGCAGCAACACCATTTCCAAGGCTGGGATTTAGAGTTATTTAAGCCACTTCTTGTTGGCTTGAGTGCACCCTCTTTGGAGCACTGTGTACTTTATATTTTTTGTTTTTTATAATGACACAACTTAACTGTTTTTTATCATGGTTATGATGTCTTAATATAATTTCTAGTTGCAACATATTTTTGACATTTTATAGATTTTAGTGCTATATTCATGTTTTTCTTTATTTGGAATGCTGTAGATGTTCTATATTCCTGTATTTTCCATTTTGGAACATTACAATGGTATCATAGCATGATATTTGGCTCAACTTGTGGGGAATTCATGAAATCAGAAGAATAAGAAGAAGAAGCAAAAAAAGAAGAATTCTTCAATGGTAGAAGGATTAAGTTTTGCCACACTTCTCTTTAGTTCCATGCAATATCTCTCCACATAGATTAAAGAAATGAGAAGGGTGTTGTATCTTAAGAAAAAATCCCTCGGATGTGGTAATGAATCAATGCTCAAGACATTTATATATATATTCCACAAAAATATTATGTCAAATGGTCTTTGCTTAATCACCTTCAGATATTTTTATTAAACCCTCAAGAATCAGGTGCAATGAATGCCTCACAATGCCATTATCTGCTGATATAAAATGAAATGATAAGAAGATCATGAAGGAAGGAAGCCCAAACTGATATGCTGATAAACAAAATCTATCACTTCAAACTTCTGAAGAATTTTAAGACATGAAAAAGTTAAAATGAAGGAGCACCCATTAAGGATTTTTAACTCTTATTCACATATGTAAAAAGGGACCTGCAACTTCATTACTTCATTTTATTCACAGAAAGAAAGTACATAATGAAAAATGGAAAACATATCAATACCAACAGATGCAAGAATCTTGATTTTCAATCATTAATAATTGGAAAATTAAGTACAAAGTTTGCAGTAGTCTGAAGGTCCAAAACTTGGAACCTTTTTCTCTCAAGTCTTTTTCTTTAAATACAATGTAAAGCAGTTTGTAACTGCTGAAACTACACCTAACTGCTTCAACTAATTGAAAATTTTGTAAAATACCTATTGCATGTCATCAAAATTTCTTATTACAATTAAATTCTCTTAAAAGAGATAAAATAAAACTTAAATCCTAATCTATTTGCTGAATATGAATTGATATTGCTGCTGTTGTATTCTCTTGATTCACTGACTTATATTTCTTTGAAGTTAAGGGATATTTAGGGAGAACAGTCATTCCAATCAACCTGTGATATTCCAATCTAAAGGTATTAATTCTGTTGAATGATGGTATCTCTGTAAATAGGGTTTTCACCAACCATAAAAGTTGAAAGTGCCTCTGTAGAAAATTAATCACTGTTGCTCCTTTTAGAATCTGAGTATTTTCATGAGTGTTGTCCACCTTTCTTTTTGCAAATACCATTAGTTGTTCATAGGAATCCCATGATAAAATACTGCCTCCAAGGCCCCAGCATGATGGAAAAGCTGCCCTGGCTCTTTTGTCATATAAATTGTTGAGCTTGTTGACTGATTCCTTAATCTCTCTCAAAATTTTCTCTATAGTCTTCCTGCAATCATTTTTAACAATTAATTTGTTAATATCTACAGCATATGAAATCCTATCTTTAATCTCATTCTCCTCTAGCTCTTGGTCAGTCTTGGAATCAATGAAATCAATAAATTTCTTTTCCCAGATAGCTCTGTTAATTTTCTTCTGCTTGTTTGCCATAACCTGCTCCTCGAAATCTCTGATAATGCTTCTTTCTTCTGATACAATAGCCAAAAAAAACCAAATTGATTTCATCTCTTAAATAATATCATTCCATATAATATCCTTAGCTTGTATGAGAGATATATTTCCCTTCAAATTTTCGTTTAAAATTTTAATCTCAGCATCAATTTTCTGGCAATCTGTCCTGTATTTATTGATTTCCCCATCTTTGGCCTGCATAATCTTTGTTATGTCTCTAGATCATTTTGTGCCCTTTCGAGATCTCTCTCTGCCATCTTCAATTCAGTATTCAATTGAGATATTTGTGTTGCTGGATCTTCATTGGTAGATGGTAAAATCAAAGTACAAGAATGAGAATCAATGTGATTCTATAATGACAATGCAGTTTCCTTCAACTTAGTAATTTTTTCTTCTTTCTACAAGAGCTGTTGAAGAAGGTTCTCTTTCTCGTTTTCCACTTCTACCACCTCTGCTGCGATAGAATGCTGTCCTATAGGTAACTTCAACTTTTTCTTCAACACATAAATCTCTGATTCTACACTTTGTAACCACTTCTGCACAACCGACCTATCATTTGGATCTACTCCAATCTTTACAATGATCTTCTTAAGTTCTTCATTCTATGTAGTCAGAGCCTTGGAGTTGGCTTTCTCCAATTTCAGCTGCTTGATAACCTTCCCTAGCATGTTCTCAACTTTAAGAGCCATTGCATTAGTTTTGGTCAAATCATTCACTATTAGTTGATCGACTTGCATATTTAAATTTACTTTATCAACTAGAGGAATATTTCTTACATCAACAATTAGATTTATAGTATTGAAATTATTGGATGACGCTATAGTAATATCAGAGGGATGAGAAAGAGCAATCTTAAACTATTTTTTTTCAAGATCCATGGAAGTCAGCAATATTATTTGATCTGGAGTTATTTGATACTCAGTGTGTGCCTCCATGCTAGCCTTCATCTTCTGATTCCTTTCAGAAATCTGAGAAAATACTTGTTTAATCAAGGGTACTTGCTCTTGAGCATCTTCTTGTCTTCTTGGTGAGGCTAGGACACTTTTCTCATCTCCCAATTGTAGTGAGAAACCAGGTTGAGCACCTGCTAAGTCTTAATTTAGCTTTTCTCTCTTTTCAGCTCTCTTCTCTTCATCTTTTGAATCAATCACTGCTTCTTTACTTCTCTTGTTATATTTCTCATATATGATAGGAGTTTGTATATTTGAGCCAACAAAATTTGCAGAACCCTTATTTACTAGCTTCTCTATGTCAGGTCTACTTTCATGAACAAATTCTGAATAGCCATTTTCAATTATCCTATTTTAAATCACTTTATGGGGGTCATAAGCCCACTTATCTCCTAACATCAAGTGTACTCCATCTAACATCCTTGTGACTTCATCATCTGCCTGTCTCATATTGACTATAAACGGACCCACAAACATAGGCAGCTTAAACATATGACCCTTTTTCATTGGCACAAAATGTATTTGGTCAACATTTAAACTCTGCCTAATGAACTCCAAAGCAAATAATCTCATAGGCACAAATACAGGAAGTCTATATGGTTCTACCCCAGCCCCATAAATTCTATTTTCTGAATAGTCTTCATAAACATACCAATCACCAAACTTAAAATTTGTTCCTAGTTGCAAGAAATCTTGAGCCTTTGGCAAGAAGCATGGGGGAGAAACCCCATTCAGAATTTTATATGCAGTAGAATAAAATTATTTGAAAAAGAAAAAAGACCCTCTTCATTCTGTTCTTTTTTTAGTATGTCAGTCCAAAACACTACTGACTGCCTCTTTTTATTTATATCCATGATATTTAACCCCAGATGCAATAATTCTTATACATTTTGATATAAAAAGAGATAAATAATAAGAGAAGGGAACCTAAATGACCCAGTCAGTGATAAGCTCATGAGCTGAGTATTGAAAACTTCTTGCCAATATGAAGGAATATCCAACACTACTCCTGGCTTCATCATCAAAGCAAACATTCCCAGAACTATTTTGTCAATTGAGCTATCAGCTTCTTTTCCCAATATCTTTGAAGTGCACTTCAACACCGATTAGACTTCTTTGTCAAAAATTTACATGTAGAATTATTTGCTGTCAGGTACAAACTGCTTCATATCTGACTTCAGAAAAAAGGCAAATTGATTGAATTCTTGACCTGCAAGACTATCATAATGTGCTATAAATGAATCATCAATGAATTGGACATAGGATTCTAACTCAAGGTAACACAGAGCTTGATGAATTAATAGGGTTGAGACTTCCAAGAAATTTTCTCCTTGACAATTCATTACAAAACACTTTCCCGGGTATAAGACAGACACTAGCCAATACACAAACTCAGGAAAAAGGTGCGTTCTTGGAATGCATGCAGACAATACACCTGCTTTGACCATGGTGGTGAAAATTGGAGAGGATTTTTCATTTAGACATAACTGTTGATAGAACTGAAGATGATCTAAAGAAAAAATAGTATCTTGAATCCGTCTCAGTGTCCATGAGAGGAATATGATTAGATGAACCTGAAAGAGATGAACGCTTGGCCATAATTCTGATTGGGGTGAAAAAAGCTAACAAGGTAGCAAGAAAAAAAGGAAGACACAGGCACAAACAAATTGAAAAATACAGGGAAGCAACAATAACCTTGTTTGGATAGGGACAAATTTTAAATATGTGGCACGGGGCTTGTGAATTAAATGCTGAGTTGACACACCAAAATACCATTAAAGGGATCATGATGTGGCTACTAGCTGTCGTCAACCAGTTGCTTACGTCATTATGGGAGCCTCAAAGGTATGGAGAACTTATCAAGGTCATGGCTCTGCAGTTAATCTTGGCCGTAGCTATTGATCGGCCCTGCAGTCAACTGGGTCAACTACGGGGCACCCTCCTTGTTAACCGACGTGCTGAATGTGCCCACGGGTTGCCACTTTTATTTCCTGCCAGATGAATCATCGGATCCCGCTCATAAACTTGCTCGTTTATTAACTGAGCGCTAGGACCCGCTTTCATGAAGAGTTTAAAGTATTAACTTTAAAATTATACAAAAAATATTACTTCTTTTATGCTAAAGTATGAGAAACTTTGTACTTTAACATAAATTTTCATAGTTTTCTATTTTTTTTTGTATTTTTGAAAAATTTAAAGTAAAGGATATTGCAAATGAGCCACAACATATGGGTCCACCCAGGGATATTGTTTTTTGCCACGAAACACTAAGAATTGCAGATTAGTGCCTTCACTTTGGGCATGGAGTCAAATGTTGTTTGATGAAATATGAAAAATGAACAAACCGAATATGTACAATGGTGAACCATAAAATCTCAATGCTGGAAATAATGTTTCAGATACTGCCCATTCATAGGTAACTCCACTGTTTCTCCATTAATATCTTCCAGCATGAATGTGTTATTTGAACTAGCCTCAATAATATTGTATGGGCCATACCAGAGTGGATCAAACTTACCATGCTTTCCCTTCTCTTCTCTTATGGTATCCCATCTTAATACCAAATCTACAGTTTGAAAAAGAATCTCTTTTGCTTTCCTGTAAAAAATGGACTTCATCTTTTCTTGGTAGGTGATCAAATTTTCCCTGACTTTGTTCTTGATGTCACTTGATTCTATAACCTTATTTAGCCTTCACCAATGCATTAGGTTCTTCTTGTGCTTCTTGAAGAAAATAAATCACTGGCCTAACCAATTGAGTAGGAAATAAAGCTTGAGTGCCATAAACTATTTATAAGGAGACTTACTTGCAGATCTTCTAGTAGTCACTCTTACTGCCCAAAGAGAAAATGTTAATTTTGAACCCCAATTTTTCTAATTTTCACTAATTTTCTTCTTCAAGATCTTAACCAATGTCTTTTTGGAATATTCCGCTAGCCCATTCCCTTAAGGATGATATGCTGTAGAATGAGATATAATGAAATTATATGTTTGACAAAAATTAATGAATCTGACTGAATTGAATACCTGGGGATTGTCAGTTACAATCTTGATTGGACAACCAAACCTGCTGAAGATGTTTTCTTCAAGAAAATTCATTACTACCTGATCATTTTCCTTTCTAGTAGGTATTTCCTCCACCTGCTTTGTGAAATAGTCAATGGCAGTTAGAATCCATTTAAACTTCCCACTTGATGGTGGATTGATTTCCCCAATAAAACCTAATCCCCATTGTCTAAAGGGTTCTTCAGAAAATACAAGGAGAAGAGGTAGAGGAGCTAACCTTTTCGTTTCTGCAAATAATTGACATTTATAGCAGCTTCTAACCAATTTGTATACATTAGGAAACAAGGAGGGCCAGTAAAAACCTAATTTGAGGATTTTATGTGCAGTAACTTTCCAACTATAATGGCATCCACATAGATTTGCATGATATTATTTTATAACTTCCATTGGTTCTCCTTTTGTCAAACACAACAAAAAAATGCCAACAGGATCCTTCCAATACAACTTAGCATCAATTATAACATAAGGTTGAGATTTGAGCTTAAGAGCTCTGTATTTTTTTCTGTTTAGTGTAGTTGGGCAAGAGAAAAAACATAAGTAATGAAAAATATCCTTATACCAATAAGGAAAAAAAAACTTGTATTTAATTTCTATCTTGGTACTACTCTAACTGCTTTCCTCAGTAGCTTCATCTAAAGGTGCCAAAAAATTAATCCCCAAGGCTTGAAAAATAGACTATGTCAATAACTTTTCCAATCCTTGTCCTTTGACCAATTTGGTAGGTTTGATATCTAAATCATATTCTTGAATCTTAGCTATCTATTTTCCTCTTTTACCTTCTACATCACTTTGAATCAATACATCCTTCATAGCAGAATTAGGCACATAAGCAACTATCTGAGACTGTAACACATAAGTCCTAAATGCTTTTAATGCTTTAAATAAAGCATATACTTGTTTCTCCAAAATGTTATACTTAAGTTCAACATCCCTTATAACTTTATTGAAAAATGCCACAGGCTGTTCTTTTCCCTCTTCATTCTTCTGCAACAACACAATAACAATGGCAGAAGGTGATGCAAATGAAAATATTTGAAAAGGATTTTGATAATCTGGACTGATCAAAACATGAGCTTCCTGAAGAGCTTCTTTAATCTTGGCAAAGGATTCTCTTGCATCCTTGTCCCATTTTACTTCAGCATTTTTCTTTAGCATATCTATTATGTTCCTAACAATTTCAGCATAATTTGGGACAAATATTCTCAGGAAATTAATTTTTCCTAGAAACCTCTGAATATCCTTTTTACTCCTAGGCAAATGAATTGTCTGTATAGCTTCAAATCTTGCTAGATCAATTTTCACTCCCTGATTTGAAACTATATGCCCCAACAAATTTCCTTCCTCCAAAGAAAACAAGGATTTTTTTGGATTAAGTGACAACCCAAAATTTCTTCATTTCAATAAATCTTTCTGCAAATTCTCTAAGTGTTCATCATCAGAACGTGAAAAAATAGTCACATCATCCAAATATATGACTACAAACTTATCACCCACAAATTCTATGTCCATTGCCCTCTGAAAAGTGACACCTACATTAATAAGACCGAATGGCATCCTGGCATATATGAATGTTCCCCAAGGTGTGGTAAAAGATGTTTTCTTCTGATCTTCCTTTTCAACAGCTACTTGGTTATACCTGGAGAAACCATCAACCATAGAAAATCTATATGCTCCTGTCACTTTCTGTAAAACGTAGTCCATCTTTGGCAAAGGATAATTGTCTTTAAGAGATGCTCTGCTTAAATTCCTGAAGTCAACACATAGCCTTATCTCTCCATTCTTTTTCCTCACAGGAACTAGGTTAGAAACCCAGTCTGAATATCTAAGTGGGACTATGATTTTTTCCTACAACAATTTCTTCACTTCCTTTTCAATTGGAGCAAGGAGCAATGGATTAATCTGCCTAAGTTTCTGCCTGTGAGGCTTGACCCCATCCTTCAATGGTATTTTTTGCTGAATAATAACCAGATCATATGTCTATGTCTTCAAATCCTCATAGGACCATGCAAATACATCCATATATTTCTTGAAAATATCAATGTACCTTTATTTATAATTCTTAGGAACTCCTTTGAATAACTTGACAACCTTGGGCTCTTGCTGAGTTCCCAAATTACAATCTTCCATCTCACCCTCTTGAGATACCCTCTTTTGATCTAGTGCTAAATCATTTGAATCAAACAGTCTTTCAAGAGGAACTAATCCTCTGGGCAATATATTGTCTTTCAATTGGATTATATTTTGATCACCTATGGATTGCTTAAGATTTTTCAGGTCTTCATTCTGATTAGTCTGTTCACTTTCTTGATATATTTCACTATCTTCAAAGTTTTCAATCATTGTTAGGAAATGATTTATTTTCTCATCATGTTCAAAGACCAGCCAGTGTTTAACATTATTAGGGATTGAGGGTCTATGTCTCAACTCAATCTCATACCTCAGTTTCAGATTAATAGGTGGCTTGAAAGTACTAGCTGCAACTGCCAGTAAATATACCATTATGTTTTATTCTCTTGGAATGAATTGAAGATTCAAAGCTTCAAAATAATTCTCAATTAGGTCCCATACTTCATTCCTATATGATCTCAGCCTTTGATGTTTGGTTTGACAAATATTTTTAATCTGTCTTATAATCAACTCAAAATCACCAAAAATGGAAATATAATGGATTCCCATTTGTTTAGCAGTTTGAAGACTCAAAATTAATGCTTCATACTCAACTACATTATTTGTTGATTCAAATTCCAGTTTAAAAGAAAAAGGCAAAAGATTACCTTTTGGATATATCATTAAAAATCGAACTCCTGTGCCATATTTGAATAGGCACCATCAAAATAACACTTCCAAATTTTGTTTGAACCCAACTCATTATGTAAATTGCTGAAGAGAGTTGCTTCTATGAGTCTTCAGCAAACTCTGCATCTTCATGCAACATAAAACAAGAAAGATCTTCCTTCTCTTGACCATATATAGGGGAATTGCCTGCATCTTTCTTTGTGGTAGTTTTAGCAAATCTTGTTTCTCTGTATAACCTCCTTTCTTCCCTATTGAATATAAGAATAATAGTATATGTGAAGTCCAATTTTAAAACACATCTAAGCTTTTCTCCCCAAGATCTGGACAAAACCATACCAAATCTAGCTGGAATATTTGCAACCACTACATCCATCATGATACTTTTGGCAGGAATTTGGGCCAGGGTTACCACCATATCTTTGATTTTCCCAACACACTTCATCATTTTTGAATCAAATGAATATAGGTCTCTATAGGGCTTAGTAATTTGTAAATTAAATTCTTTCATTACAGATAATGGCATGAGATTATGTGATGCACCAGAATCCAACATATAGTTATGAAGAATAAAATCATGAAGAAGAAGTGATATATAAAATGGGGGAATAGAAGAGTCCACCTCCTCCACATGTGGACCAAAAGTGACCACAGGTTTTTCCTATTGCAAATTCACAGTATCACCAATATCATCAGAATGAGAAAGATTAATGAATTATGCAATTTCCTTGTTGTAACCTGGTGTCTTAGCTAGCTCAAGTAGGGGTACTTGAATTTTGATCTTTTCTGGCTCTTTAGATAGAATGAAGGCTTGATTTTGTTCGAAAATATTCTTAGGTTCTTCTTTATTTTTGTTAGGATTAGCAATCTATTCAGGCACAGTAACAACCTTCTCCAAATTATTAGTATCAATAGACTTATTTGGGAAGTATCATCTTGTTGTTTTTCATTTCCACTCATTAGATTCATAGGCCGTTTCCCCTTATCTGATTGTTTTACTGACTTCTTTGGTTGTGGAGTCACCATTAGAGAAGGGATTGGCTTTAGCTCTTTCTCCTCATCATCCCGAGTCGTTGATCTCTTCCTTGATCTTAAATCATACTTCTTATGCAACTCTGCTTGCATAAAATATGTGAATTTCTTACAATACTCATCCATCTCTTCTTGGTCAAATGACACCTCAGCTTCGGTGCATTCTTCTTCACATTCTTCTTCTTCCTCATCATATTCCATGTAAACAACAGATATCTGATCTTCAACTTATTTTTAACCATCCTCAGCAGAATTTGAAGGTGCTGCTTCTATATGCAATGGTACTTGAACTTGATCCTGATCTCCCTTTCCCTCTGCAAAATCTGCAGGGGCTGTTTTCTAAATTTGGGATTGAAAGCTCCTCTATTTTTTTGTGCAGGATTTTTACTGCCTAGCTCCATCTTCACTAATTTGTTTGAAAAATTCTTGATAAACTTTGTCATGTCAATCCCCTGATCCTGTGATGATTCCTCTTTGGCCTTACCTTTCTCTTGAATTTACTAATTTTCTTGTGTCTTCCCAATAGTAGTCATATTTGCTTCAATATCCAAATCATAAGTCTGGATTTTTTCAAGAGAAGGATATCTCCTCTCTCTTAAAGTGAAACTAAAATCTGACTCAAAAGCTCTAGCAAAAACAACCCTTGCTCCAACAAGAGGAGGTTTCATTTCTGTGGGTAAACTATTATACAATTTGTTGAATCTTTTAATAAAATCACTCATGTTTTCATTATAATTTTTCTTGATTGCATTAAATTCATTTAATGAATAACCATGATCTCTTTTTTCACCCCATATTTGGGTGAATTGTGTCTCTAATTCCTCCCATTTATTAATTGACCAATTTGGAAAAACTTTAAACCATTTTCTTTCCTCTCCATTCATAGACTGTACAAAAAGTCTCATTACTACATCAAGATGTTCAACATTTAGATTCTCAGCAAAAGTGCAAAAAAATGGCAAGTGTTGTTCTGCAGTCGCTTCATCTTCACCAGTAAAATGAGGAAGTAACTTGAGGTACTCTTGGGCCATGGCATTCATATGTTGTGGAAGATTTAACAGTGCATACCTGTTCATCAAGAAAGCAGGGGCTGCCATGTTTATGCCTTGATTAACCACTCCTTGAATAGGTGGGGATTGTGAAGCAGTTGAGGATGTGGATGAATGGGGTGAAACAACTGATATAAGAAGGGGTTGATGAACAATAGCAAAAGAACCAAAAACTGTATTTGGTTTATTTTCTACAAATGTGAATGAATAGACTCAAAGGATTGTTCTTCTAACCTTGGTTATTGAAAATGAATTGGTGGGGAAAAGGATTCTTGTTCCGAGAAAATGAGTTTCTAGGAAATATCCTTGGATGAGGGGTTATGTGAAATGCTGCCAGGTGCAGGCAGTGTAGCATCAGGTGTAGAAAACTTCTTTGGCTTCTGAGCTTTTCTAGAAACCAATTTCTATGGATCTGACAGAATTGGTGCTTTCTGTTGTGAGGTGTCAGACCTTGTATATGGTATTTTATATGCCAAAATTATGAAATAATAATACAGCCTGATATTTCCTCCTCTCTAAACAACCAGAGGAAATATGAATAAAAACCCAGGGAATGAACTTCGTTTCTTTGTCCTCAGCAATGACGCCAAAAAATGTTGTATCTTAAGAAACAATCCCTTGGCTTGTTGGGTATGTGTTATATTCTTTCCACGACTAGCCCCACGAGCTATAAATTGTGTCAGGCGCAGCAGGGGGGTCACAAGGGGGGAGGAAGCCCCCACTGTTGGGGTCCAGGGCAACGCCTTGGCGAAAATTGTTTTGGTGTGCGGACCCACTCATAGGCGGACCCACCCATGTTTTGTGCATGAGTTTGTACATGGTTTTGGGGTATGATGGTTTTTGGCCCCTGGTATTTTGTAGATCCGGTCAAGGGAACTACAGTTATGTTCTAATCTAGGGTTAATGGATTGGGTTTTATGTATGCTTCAGCATGTATATATATGTGTTGTAACACTAAAAGGAATATAATGAAAAATCAAGCTGGTTGTCCCGATTTGGGATCTAGGGGAAAATCTCTGTGTTTATCTGTTTTATGTTTTATGCTCTCGATGTTGTTTATTTTCTGTTATAAGATTCATGTGTAGATAATTTATGTTCAGGGTTAAAACCTACATTTGGTATCAGAGTTGTTTCAGCTTCAAGGGGACACCTTTGTTGCTGAGGTTTTTTTGCTCGGGCCTGAGGTAGACCTTGTTCAGTGGGAGATCTGTGGGATCGATTCTTGCGGTGAAAGAAGATGGCGAGCAGCGGAAAGATAGAGATCGAGAAATTTAATGGTCAGAGTTTTGAGTTATGGAAGCTCAAGATGGAGGATCTGCTGGTGGATAAAGATCAGTGGATCATGGTAGATCCAGGTACTAAACCAACGACAATGTAAGATGAAGACCGGAAGAAACTAGATCGGAAGGCTAAGAGCACATTACGGTTGTGTGTCTCAGATTCAGTAGTGTTGAATGTATCTGGGGAAGCTACGGTGAAGAATTTGTGGGAAAAAATTGGGACTTTGTACCAATCTAAGTCTTTGGTGAATAAGCTGTTCCTGCGGAAAAAGACGTATAACCTGAGGATGAAGGATGGAGACTCTGTAACAGAGCATCTGAATGCCTTCAATACTATGGTACGTCAGCTGTCATCTGTTGATATTAAAATCTCAGATGAAGATAAGTGCATCAGTTTGTTGTGTTCTCTACCAGACTCGTGGGATAGTCTGGTTATTGCAATAGGTAGCAATACAACTACCTTGAATTTTGATGACATTGTCTCAGCCTTGCTGTCGGAGGAAATGAGACGGAGAAATATGGAGGGCTAGAATGGAGATGCTTTATCTGTACGAGGAAGGTCCCAAAACAGAAACAAGAATAAGGTTTCGAGTGGGAGATCCAAATCTAGAGGGAGATCTAAATCTCCTGGAAATTTTGTAAAGGTATGCTGGAAATGCGGAAAGGAAGGGCACTACAAAAACGAGTGCAGATCTAAAGCTCCTGAGAAAGGAAATGGATCCGATGATGCTCCTTCTGTAGAGGCAAAAACCACCTCAGATGAAGGTGGGGATGTGTATTTGGCTTCTTCTTCAAATTCACATATAGGTCATGAGTCATGGTTGATTGAATCAGGTGCATCCTTTCACTTCACTCCCCATAGGGAGTGGTTCTGCGAGTATGAGAAATATGATGGTGATGTATTCCTAGGGGATGATAGGAAGGCCAAAATCATCGGACGTGGAAAGGTCAAGCTGAAGCTACAATGTGGAAGGATTAGAAAAATTCCTGGTGTTCTGCATATTCCTGCATTGGCCAGAAATCTGATTTTTGTAAGCAAGATGGATGATGTAGGTGTAAAAACAGTGTTCGAGAAAGATGCCTGCAAGATCGTTCCGGGAGCACTGGTATTAATGTGGGGAGTTTGGACTGGAACTCTGTACAAGCTACAAGGTAGCACTATTATTGATGGGTGTAATAGTTATGTGGTTCCTGAAAGTGGAGTGGAAAGCCTAGCTGTCTCTGGAGAAAAGACCATGCTATGGCATCAAAGGCTTGGACATATTGGAGAGAAGGGCCTTCGGATACTACATAGAAATGGTATGGTAGAAGGTATGTCTAATTTCTCTCTAGATTTCAATTTATGTGAACATTGTGTATATGGGAAGCAGAATTGGGTGAGTTTTCCTTCTAGTGCTAAGAGGGCAAACAAGATATTAGAACTTGTGCATAGTGATGTGTTTGGACCTATGTCAGTTCCATCATTGGGAAAGTCTGTGTACTATGTTTCATTCATAGATGACTTCTCAAGGAATACATGGATATATTTCTTGAGGAAGAAATCTGAATTCTTTGACAAATTTAAAGAATTTAAGGCTCTAGTGGAAAACCAGACAGAGAAGAAGATAAAGGCGCTAAGGACAGATAATGGTGGGGAGTTCTGCAAGAAGGAATTTGAAGAGTTCTGTAAGAAGTGTGGTATAGCACGGCAGAAGACTACTCCATACACACCTCAGCAAAATGGAGTTGCAGAAAGAATGAACAGAACGTTGATGGAAAAGGCAAGAAGCATGCTCAGTGGTACCGGGTTAGCACAAGAATTTTGGGCAGAGGCAGTGGAGACTACATGTTACTTAGTTAACAGATCACCTTCATCGGCGTTGGAGGATAAGACCCCACATGAGGTATGGACTGGAAAGAAACCTTCTCTTTCACATCTAAGGGTATTTGGATGTGATGCATATGTACATGTTCCAAAGGAGAAAAGGACCAAGTTGGATAATAAATTTGAAAGGTGCATCTTTATTGGGTATAAGGATGGTTTAAAAGGTTACAAGCTTTGGAACCCGAAAACAAGGAAGGTTGTGTACAGCCGAGATGTAGTGTTTAGAGAGGTGAAAGATGTTGTTAAACATGCAATCATACCAAAGGAACCTGAGAAGATAGAGTTTGAGCTAAAGGAGGATGAATCATACTCTACAGTAGAAGAAGATTCAGAAGAGGAAGAGCCACAAACTCCAGCTTTGAGAAGATCAGTTCGGGAAAGAAGGCAACCAGAAAGGTATAGTCCATCTGCTTTCTGTTCAGGTTTTTCCTTAACTATAACTGATGATGATCCCAGAAATTTCAGGGAGGTAGTAGATTCCGAGGATGGAAAACTCTGGAAGGAGGTCATGGTTGATGAAATGGCATCCTTGCACAAAAATGAGGCATGGGATCTGGTGGAGTTTCCGGCTAGAAGGAAGCCCATTGGGAGAAAATGGGTGTTTAATAAGAAGATGAATGTAGAAGGAAAGGTGGAGAAATACAAATCTCGACTGGTAGCAAAAGGTTATTCCCAAGTGCAGGGAATTGATTTTGGTGATATTTTTTCTCCTGTTGCCAAAGTTACTTCTATTAGATTACTTTTATCTGTTGCTGCTGCATTTGATTTTGAGATAGAACAGACGGATGTGAAGACATAATTTCTTCAAGGGGATCTAGAAGAGGAGATCTACATGAAGCAACTTGAAGGCTTTATGGTGAAGGGTAAGAAAGAACTGGTATGCAGGTTGAAGAAGTCTCTGTATAGGTTAAAACAGTCACCAAGGATGTGGTATTAGAAATTTGATACCTATATACGGGGACTTGGCTTCACCAGAAGCAAGGAGGATCACTGTGTTTATTTTAAATTAATTGGTGACCATGTTATTTATTTGGTCTTGTATGTGGATGATATGTTGTTGATTGTAAATGACAAAGAAATTATCCAATATTTGAAGACCCAACTGTTCTCCAAATTTGACATGAAGGATCTTGGTGCTGCAAACTATATTTTGGGCATGGAAATTAAGAGAGATCAGGCAAAGAGGAAGTTCTAGTTAAACCAGAGGAAGTATGTCGAGACTATATTTCAGAGGTTCAATATGCAGGATAGTAAACCGGTGAATGTTCCTATTCTTGTAGGTGTAAAGCTGTCTGCTGAACAGTGTCCCAAGACACAAGAAGAAGAGGAGGATATGTCTTGTGTTCCATATGCAATTGCAGTGGGTAGTCTGATGTATGCAATGGTCTATACTAGACCAGACATTACACATACAGTGGGAGTATTGAGCAGGTTTATGTCAAACCCAGGGAAGGAGCATTGGACAGCAGTGAAGCGGGTTTTCAGATATTTACGTGGCACTAGTGATTATGGCTTATGCTACCAGGGAAGACCAGGATTGGAAAGAATGTTCGAAATTCGTGGTTTTGTTGATGCAGACTGGGCTGGAGATCTGGACCAAAGAAGATCTTCAAGTGGGTATGTGTTTAACCTATTTGGAGGCACAGTCAGTTGGATGAGTAAAAGACAGTTTGTAGTGGCTCTTTCAACTACAAAGGTATAATACATAGCAGCCACTCATGCAAGAAAGGAAGCAGTTTGGTTGCAGAGATTGTGTTCAAGTATGGGGTTGGTACAGCAAGCTATAAGGATAGACTGTGATAGCCAAAATGCAATTTTCTTGGCTAAGAACCCTGCTTACCATTCAAAGACAAAGCACATTGATGTTCAATATCACTTTTTTAGAGATATGGTTGAGGCTAAAAGGGTGTTGCTGGTAAAGGTGGACACTTTGAAGAATGTTGCAAATGCATTGATGAAGTCTGTGAGCACTCAGAAGTTCTCTTGGTTTAGAGAAACAATGGGCGTTGAAGAATTGGCCCAATTACTAAGCTCTCCTGTGGCCCCCTGTGGAAAGAAAACAACAAGTGGGAGAATGTTGGATATGTGTTATATTATTTCCACGACTAGCCCCATGCGCTGTACGTTGCGTCGGGCGCAGCAGGGGGGTCACAAGGGGGGAGGCAGCCCCCACTGTTGGGGTCTGGCGCAGTGCCCCGGCGAAAATTGTTTTAGTGTGCGGACCCACTCATAGGCAGACCCACCCATGTTTTGTGCATGAGTTTGTACATGGTTTTGGGGTACGATGGTTTTCAGCCCCTGGTATTTTTTAGATCCGGTCAAGGGAACTACAGTTATGTTCTAATCTAGGGTTAATGGATTGGGGTTTATGTATGCTTCGGCATGTATATATATGTGTTGTAACACTAAAAGGAATATAATGAAAAATAAATCTGGTCGTCCTGATTTGGGATCCAGGGGAAAATCTCTGTGTTTATCTATTTTATGTTTTATGCTCTCACTATTGTTTATTTTCTGTTATAAGATTCGTGTGTAGATAATTTCTATTCAGGGTTAAAACATACATGGATGAGGTAAGGAATCAGTGCTCAAGACATTTATATATATATATGTCACATAAATATTGTGTCAAATGGTCTTTGCTTAATGACCTTTAAAGATTTTATTAAACCCTCAAGAATCAAATGCAAGGAATGTCTCACAATGCCATTATCTGCTGATATAAAATGAAATGATAGGAAGAACATGAAGGAAGGAAGCCAGAATTGCATTGCTGATAAATGAAATCTATCACTTCAAACTTCAGAAGAATTTTAAGACAGGGAAAAGTTAAAATGAATGAGCACCCATTAAGGATTTTTAACTCTTATTCACATATGTAAAAAGAGACCTGCAACTTCATTAATTCATTTTATTCACAGAAATAAAGTACAAAATTGAAACTGGAAATCATATCAATACCAACAGATGCGAGAATATTGATCTTCATTCATTAATCATTTGAAAATTAAGTACAAAGTTTGCAGTAGTCTGAAGATCCAAAACTCATAACCTTTTTCTCTCAAGTCTTTTTCTTTAAATACAATGTAAAGCAGTTTGTAACTGCTGGCTGAAACTACTCCTAACTACTTCAACAACTTGAAAAATTCATAAAATACCTATTACATGTCATCGAAATGTCTTATTACAATTACATTCTCTTAAAAGAGATAAAATAAAAATTAAATCATAATCTATTGGCTGAATATGAACTGATCATGTTGCTATTGTATTCTCTTGATTTGATGACTTGTTTTTCTTTGAAGTTGAGGGATCTTTAGGGAGAATAGTCATCTAGGCTCTACATTTATTCCATACCTCAACTACATTTCTTCCATCATTTCTATTGAATGATGGTTTCTCTGTAAACAGGGTCTTCACCAACCATAAAAGCTAAAAGTGCCTCTGAAGAAAATTAATCATTGTTTCTCCTTTTAGAATCTGAGTCTTTTCATGAGTGTTGTCCACCTTGCTTTTTTCCAATACGAGTAGTGGTTAATAGGAATCCCATTATAAAAGACTACCTCTAAGGCCCCAGCATGATGGAAAACCTGCCCTGGCTCTTTTGTCATATAAATTGTCGAACTTGCTGACTGCTTCCTTAATCTTTGTCAACTTTTTCTCTAAAGTCTTCCTGCAATCATTTTTAACAGTTAATTTGTCAATCTCTATAGCATATGAAATCCTATCTTTAATCTCATTCTCCTTCAGCTCTTGGTCAGTCTTAGAATCAATGAAACCAATAAATTTATTTTCCCAGATAGCTCTGTTAATTGTCTTCTGCTTGTTTGCCATAACCTACTCCTCGAAATCTCTAATAATGCTTCTTTCTTCTGATATAATAGTTAGAAAACTCCAAAATGATTTCATATCTTCAATAATATCATTCCAGATAATATCCTTAGCCTTTATGAGAGATATATTTCCCTTCAACTTTTCCTTTAAAATTTTAATCTCAGCATCAACTGTCTGGCAATATGTCCTATATTTATTGATTTTCCCATATTTGGCCTGCATAATCTTTGTTACTGTCTCCAGATCATTTTGTGCCCTTTCCAGATCTCTCTCTGACATCTTCAATTCAATGTTCAATTGAGATATTTTTCCTGCTAGATCTTCATTTCTAGATGGTAAAATGAAAGTACAGGAATGAGAATCAATGTGATTCTATAATGACAATGCAGTTTTCTTCAAATTAGTAGTTTATTATTCTTTCTGTAAGAGATGCTGAGGAAGTTTCTCTTCTTGTTCTCCACTTCTGCCACCTATGCTGCCATAGAATGCTCTCCTATAGGTAACTTCAACTTTTTCTTCAACACAAAAATCTCTGATTCTGCACTTTGTAACAACTTCTCCACATCTGACCTATCCTTTGGATCTACTCCAATATTTACAATGATCTTCTTAAGTTCTTCATTCTGTTCAGTCAGAGCCCCAGAGTTGGATTTCTCCAATTTCAGCTGCTCGATAACCTTCTCTAGCATGTTCTCAACTTTAAGATCCATTGCATTAGTTTTGGTCAAATCATTCACTATTAGTTGACCAGTTTGCATATGTAATTTTACTTTATCAAGAAGAGGAATATTTCTTACATCAAAATTCAGATTTACAGTATTGAAATTATTGGATGACACTATAGTCATATCAGAGGGATGAGAAAGAACAATATTAAACTGATATTTTTCAAGATCCATGGAAGTCAACAATCTTGTTTGATCTAGAGTTATTTGATACTCAGCATGTGTCTCCATGCTAGCCTTCATCTTCTGATTCCTTTCAGCAATCTGAGAAAATACTTGTTTAATAAAGGGTACTTTCTCCTGAGCATCTTCTTGTCTTCTTGGTGAGGCTGGGACATTTTTCTCATCTCCCAATTGTAGTGATAAACTAGGTTGAGCACATGCTAAGTCTTCAATTAGCTTTGCTCTCTTTTCAGCTCTTTGATCTTCATCTTCTGAATCAATCACTGCTTCTTTACTCCTCTTGTTAGATTTCTCATATATGACAGGAGTTTGTATATTTGAGCGAATAGAACCTGCAAAACCCTTATTTTCTAGCTTCTCTATGTCAGGTCTAATTTCATGAACACATTCTGAATAACCATTTTCAATTCTCATATTTGAAATCACTTTATGGGGGTCATAAGCCCACTTATATCCTAACAAAAAGTGCATTCCATCTAACATCCTTGTGACTTCATCAGCTGCCTATCTCATATTGACTATAAACGAACCCACAGACATAAGTAGCTTAAACATATGACCCTTTTTCATAGGCACAAAATGTATTTGGTCAACATTTAAACTCTACCTAACGAACTCCAAAGAAAATAATCTCATAGGAACAAATACAAGAAGTCTATATGGTTCTACCCCAGCCCCATAAAGTCTAATTTCTGAATAGTCTTCATAAACATACGAATCACCAAACTTACAATTTGTTCCCAGCTGCAAGAACTCTTGAGCCTTTGGCAAGAAGCATGGTGGAGAAACCCCATTCAGAATTTTATATACAGTAGACATAAAATGATTTTCAAAATAAAAAAGACCCTCTTCATTCTGTTCTTTTTTTTACTATGTCAGTCCAAAACACTACTGGCTGCCTCTTCTTATTTATATCCATGATATTTAACCCCAGATGCAAGAATTATTGTACATTTTGATATAAAAAGAGATAAAAAATAAGAAAGGGGAACCTGAATGACCCAGTCAGCGATAAGATCATGAGCTGAGTATTGACAACTTCTTACCAATATGAAGGAATATCCAACACTACTCCTGGCTTCATCATCAAAGTAGGCATTCCCAGAAATTATTTGTCAATTGAGCTATCTTCTTTTCCCAATATCTTTGAAATGTACTTCAGCACTGATCAAACTTCTACGTCAAAAATTTCCATGGAGAATTCTTTGCTGTCAGGTACAAACTGCTTCGTATCTGGCTTCAGAAAAAGACAAATTGATTGAATTATTGACCTGCAAGACTATCCTAATTTTGTATCTATCAATCATCAATGAATTGGTCATAGGATTTTGACTCAGGGTAACACATATCTTGACGAATTACTAGGGCTGAGACTTGCATGAAATTTTCTCCTTGACAATTCATTTTAAAAAACTTGCCCGAGTACATGACAGACACTAGCCAATACACAAACTTAGGAAAAAGGTGAATTCTTGGAATGCATGTAGACAGTACACCTACTTTGACGATGGAAGTGAAAATTGGAGAGGCTTTGTCATTCAGACAGACCTGTTGATAGAATTGAAGATGATATAAAGAAAAAATAGTATCTTGAATATCCCGCTTAGTGTCCATGAGAGGAATATGACTAGATGAACTTGAAAGAGAAGAATTATTTGCCATAATTTTGCTTGGGGTGACGAAAAATGATAAGGTGGCGAGCAACAAAGGAAGACAGAGGCATAGAAAAATTGACAAATATAGAGAGGCAACAATAACCTTGTGAGGATAGGGACAAATTTTAAATAGATGGTGCGGGGCTTGTGAATTAAATGCTGAGTTGACGCGCCAAAATAATGTTAAAGGTATCATGACGTGGCAGCTGTCACCAACTAGTTTCTCACATCATTGAGGGAGCCTCAAAGGTACATAGAACTTATCAAGGTCATGCCTCCATAGTTAATCTTAGTCGTAGATCTTGATCGGCCCTGTAGTCAACTAGGTCAACTACGGGGGCACCCTCCTTGTTAACCAGCATGTTGAATGTGCGCGCAGGTTGCCACTTTTATTTCCTACCAAATGAATCATCGAATCCCTCTCATAAACTTTCTCGTTTATTAATTGAGCGCTGGGACCCGCTTTCATGAAAATTTTAAAGTATTAAACTTTAAACTTATACAAGAAATATTTCATCTTTTATGCTAAAGTATGAGAAACTTTGTACTTTAACATACATTTTCATAGTTTTCTATTTTTTTTTTTAATTTTTGAAAAATTTAAAGTAAAGGATATTGAAAATGAGCCATAAAAAAGGGTAAGAAGAGAAAGCTCAAGAAGGTTTCAAAATGAGGAAGGTCCAAGTGCTTCCTATCAACATCATAAAAAAATCGTAAATGAAAAGAGCTCCATAACACTTTTCTATGTCCATTTTCCTTGCAGAAGGAGATGAATGGCATGGAGATGGAGGATATTTAGAGCATGACACCCTGATAAACTATCTTGAAAAGTAAAAATCTCAATCTAGAGCATTCAAGGAGAATCTAAATCTCTAACAGTTCTTTTAGATCATGTTGAGATTCAACAAGATGATGAGCTTAGTGAAAAGTAAGCACCTTCACTAAGTGGGGCCCGTAGGCTATTTTTAGGTGTATGTCTATCTTTAGACATGGTGAGCATATTATATAAGTTGCAGGATGCTATTTGTAGATGGTTGATCAAATGTGAGAAATAGATGAAATTTTGTTTTTAGAATATTGGGCGAAGTCTATTTATAGATCGTCAATCGAAAAATAGGTGCATGTCGATTATTATTAGCGCTTAATAATAATCCGACAATAAATATCAACTTATTCTCTTGGAGCACTTTATTTCAGTGAACAGATTCGGAAAATCAGTGGGCTGAAGGAATTACACAATTCCTAGGGTTATTAGTGACTCATGCATGGAGGACTCAGTTAGAACTGAAGTGGAAAATTTGTGATAGAGTTGGAAGATTAGTTAGTGGAGTTGTTATTTAGTTTAACTCAGTTAAGTGAGTTAAACTTAGTTGAGATAGTTGTATCTAGTCTAACTGAAAGATACATTAGTGAGAGTTTAGTGAATTAATTAGTTAATTAATTCACAACTACTAACTCACTAACAACTAAACAAATACAACAGTTAATTACTTTCATGTGAGTTCCAGTGGAGACTCGGTGGAGAAATAGGTGAAAGGGTGAGATGGACTATCTATTGTGACAATAGTGAGGCATTCAATGCATCTGACACAAATTGTAGATGCCAATGAGGATTAAGCAGTCGAGGCAATGCCAATTCGAATTTGTTCAGGGGTCTTCTTCAACAGGGATTACGCGGTGGAGGCAGGCTGTCAGGAGGCAAGAAATTGGTGCATAGATATGCAAATTTCTGCATGACAGTATGTAATGATTGTTGATTGTACTGAGAGATTTATGTACTAATATTTGTATGAGATTATTACATGATACATTGATATATATAATATATGATATTTGGGGTTTTTAGCTTTAATATTTCTCGTTAAAAAACTGTGTTTATGTGTGATTGATTTTCTTCATGAGTTTTGGAATTGGCAATTTAATTTCCGCAAGATTAACAGTGGAAGGATTCTGTATTTAGCAAGAAGATAAATATTGTTAGATCAGGAGAATCTGGTAATAAATCAGTATTAATCAATTTCTACATGGTATCAGAGAATTTTTAATCACTGTAGATTGCAATAGTGAAGAGGTGCTGATTTTTGTGCTGGTGGACAATTTGAATTTGCTACAGAAATTTCTTAGTGCGACAGTTGAGTATTCAATGAAATGTCTTTCAACGGGTTGCGATTGGAGTATGCCCTTGAGGGTAGCTTGAATTACATAGCCTGGAAGGACAGGATGGAGGTGGTGCTTGAAGATTATGGTCTGAAGGAGTTCATCGATAGCGATATTCCTAAGCCTACTTCTAGCGATGCTGCATTACTTGATGCATGGCAAAAGAAGGTAGTGAAGACAAGAAGAATTTTGTTGGAAGGTGTGAAAGAAAATATTGTGTCAAGCCTTCATGGGAAAGCCACTCCATTTGAAATTTGGAAGGCTTTGACATATCTTTTCCAAAGAAGCAGCGACCATAGGAAGTTGGCGCTGAAAGATAAGCTCAAAAAAATCAAAATGGAGAAGGGCGACAATATTCCAAAATATCTCACGAAGCTTGTCCAATGTAGGGATGAGTTGGGGAGTGTGTGGATTAAAGTTTTAGATGATGACTTGTTGAGCTTGATCTCCTTGGGCTTCCGAAGAGTTGGCACAACTACGAAGACTCTGTCAATGGATGGGAGAAACTGTTGGATTGGGAGCGACTTTGGTCGGATTTTATGCAGGAGGAGATAAGGCAGAATAACATGGATGACTCTTCATAGAAGAATGATCATGAAGAGAATTGTGATTTGGCTGCCAAAGCAAGGAGAGGGAAGGGGAGGAAATCCCATCCAAAATCCGAGGCTAAAGGCAAGAAGCTATATTTGTCCAAAGTGAAGTGTTTTCATTGTCACGAACATGAGCATCTCGCCACTAACTGGCCACAGAAAAAGAAGAACAAGAAGGCTGTTTGAGCTACAGCGAGTGAGGCCTTAGCCTCGTAATTTGAACTTGATTTCTCTTTTATCACATGCTTGGTTTCAAGCGCAATGGGATCTGTGTGGTATCTTGATAGTGGTGCTTCCTTCCATATGACGGGAGATAAGGAGTTGTTTAGTGACTTGGAGGAGAAGGATCTCCAAATGCATATAGAGATGGACGGTGATGGTAGATACAGTGTGACCAGAATTGGAACCATTACCTTTGAGAGGGAGTCAGGTAAACCATTTCTGTTGAAAGATGTTATGCATGTTCCGGGTCTAAAGAAGAACTTGGTCTCGGTCGCTATGTTGGAGGACAGAGGTTATGACGTTGTTTTCAGTTAGGGAAAAGCCTTCCTATGACATTAAAAAATAGGTCAAACCAAGAGGATAGGGATTTAATTAAGAATCTCTACAAGCTGGAGGTATATGGCTGCGCTGCAATGATGGGCAAAGTAGAAGAAGTGGTGAGCTGGGATGAGGGCGAATTATGGCACATGATATTGGGCCATCTTCACCATCGCGCCTTGAATATTTTGGAGCATATTTCTACTGGAATTCCCAAGGGTACTCTTGTGTAGTCAAATAAGTGCAAGGGATGTACTATGGGTAAGTTTCTGAAGACCATCTTTCATGAGAAGGCGAACCGTGCTTCGGTGATCCTGAAGAGAATTCACACAGACGTGTGTGGACCTTTCTCGGTTGCTTCAACAACAAAAAACAGGTATTATGTTATATTTGTTGATGAATATTCTCGTAGATGCTAGATATTCTTCATGCAGAAGAAGAGTGAAACATTCTGAAAGTTCTGTGAGTTTAAAGCATTGGTGGAGAAGGAGTCGGGGAAGCAAGTGAAGGCTCTACGTAGCGATAATGGTGGTGAATATATCTCGAACGAATTCAAATACTTCTGTATCAAAGAAGGAATTCAAAGAGAAATCATAGCGCCTCATAACCTACAACAGAATGGGGTCACAAGGAGAAAGAAAAGAATGATTGTGGGTGCTGCACGAGCTATGTTGCATGACCAGGGCCTACCGATGCACTTGTGGGTGGAACCATGCAACACTGCAGTTTATGTGAAAAAATGTTGTCCTCATAAGGTACTTGTCATGAGTACATCTGAAGAAGCTTTTACTGGTAAGAAGCCTGATATTTCTCATTTGAAGATTTTTGGCTCATTTGTTTACATTCATGTGACAAAGGATGCCAGGAAGAAGCTAGAGCTGACTGCAGAAGTTTGGATATTTTTGGGGTACACAGAAACACCCCATAATTATCGTGTGTATTTTCGAAATAGTCGAATGACTGTGGTGCGACAGGATATAAAATTCAATGAGGTGAAATCCACAAAGTTGTCGCTTGAGAGGGAGCTACACTTGCATGTACAAGAAGAGATACTTGTTCCCAAAGATGAGCCTCTAGATGTGGATCAGCCAAATGAGGAGATTCATGGACTGGAGGAGTCTACTCATGCATAACCAAACATCAGAACAGGAAGAAAGCGTACCACAGAAGCTGAGAGACTGAAGGTTGATGCGCCAGAGAATGTAGGAGTCCCTACATCACAGCGCAGACAAAGACAGTCACCTGAGCAATTTACTGGATACATGGCTCTTATGAGCAAGTGTATCGTGACAGAGCCATATTCTTTTGAAGAAGTAGCGCAGGAGCCCACATGGGTAGATTCCATGGTGGAGGATTATGACTCCATTGTCAGAAACAATGCTTGGGAGATTTTTCCAAGGCCGATGGGTAAACCATTGGTCAGTTCAAGATGGATCTACAAGGTAAAGCAAGCTGCTGATGGGAGCGTCTAGAAGTATAAGGCAAGATTTGTTGCCCAGGGCTTCTCATAGATCGAGGGTATTGATTATGAAGAAACTTGTGCACCTGTTGCATGATATTCTTCCATAAGGACCATCCTTTCTCTCTTATCACAGATGGGTTGGCACATTCATTAGATGGATGTGAAGACTGCATTCCTTAATGGGATCATTGAGGAAGAAGTGTACATTGAGTAGCCTAAAGGATTTGAGATCTTCAACAACGAGTCGCATGTGTGCAAACTCAAAAGAGCGCTGTATGGGTTGAAGCAAGCATCCCATGCTTGGTACACACGGATCGAAAACTATTTCACCGAAGTTGGCTTCACCAAGAGTGAGGTGGATGAAAACCTGTACCAAATTGTGGTGGAGGGTAAGCTTTTAATCATTTTTCTTTATGTTGATGATTTAGTACTAACGGGTGATGAACAGTTGATACACTCATGCAAGGCAGATCTTGCAAAGGAGTTTGAGATGAAGGATTTAGGCCTCCTTCATTATTTCCTTGGATGAAATATGGCAGCAAGAAGGTGAAATATTTGTGTCTCAAGGCAAGTATGCTCAGGATATACTTGGTAAGTTTCACATGGAGGACTGCAAGCCCATGGATACTCCTCTTCCAGAAAATTGGAGGAAAGATGATGCTACATCGGCAGAGGTAGTGGATGCCACTGTTTATCGACAGTTGGTGGGTTCGATCATGTACTTAGTTAATACAAGACCAGACATATGCTATGTAGTGAACCAACTTAATCAAGTGATGGTTAAGCCTACCAAGCTCTTTTGGAAGGAAGGCAAGAATGTCCTAAGGTATCTCAGGGGCACATCTATGTATGGTTTATGGTACAGACAGATAGATGAGGTGATGTTGCATGGCTTCACGGATGCAGATTGGGTAGGTATCCCAACAGAAAGAAATAACACATCAAGAGGGGTTTTCAGTATCAGATCTACAATATTTTCTTGGTACAGCAGGAAACAAATATCCATGGCACTCAGTTCAATGGAAGCAGAATACATGGTAGCAAGTCAAGCTGCATGTAAGGCTACCTGGATGAGGAAGATCCTGGTTGGTTTGTTTGGTTCTCATTTAGATCCTATAGTGATACATTGTGATAATCAGAGTTGCATTAAAATTTTGATTAATCTTGTGTTTCGTGATAGATCTAAACATATTGATATCTGGTATCATCATATCAGAGGTTGTGTGCAGCGAAAGATCATGTTGCTTCAGTACATTCCTATGGAAGATTAGGATGCAGATATTCTGACGAAGGCGCTCAGCAGGAGCAAATTCGAATACCATAGAGGCAGGATTGAGGTGAAGGATAATTCATATCTTGTTGAGAGTGAGTGTTGAGATTCAACAAGATGATGAGCCTAGTGAAAAGTAAGCACCTTCACTAAGTGGAGCCTGGAGGCTATTTTTAGGTGTATGTCTATTTTTAGACATGGTGAGCATATTCTATAAGTTGCAGGATGCTATTTGTAGATGGTTGATCAAATGTGAAAAATAGATGAAATTTCTTTTTTAGAATATTGGGAAAAGTCTATTTATAGATCGTTAATCTAAAAATAGGTTAATGTCTATTATTATTAGCCCTTAATAATAATCCGACAATAATTATCAACTTATTCTCTTGGAGCACTTTATTTCAGTGAATAGATTTGGAAAATCAGTGGGCTGAAGGAATTACACAATTCCTAGGGTTATTGGTGACTCATGCATGGAGGACTCAGTTAGAACTGAAGTGGAAAAGTTGTGACAGAGTTGGAAGAGTAGTTAATGGAGTTGTTATTCAGTTTAACTTAGTTAAGTGAGTTAAACTTAGTTGAGCTAGGTGTATCTAGTCTAACTGAAAGATACACTAGTGAGAGTTTAGTGAATTAATTAGTTAATTAACTCACAAATAATAACTCACTAACAACTGAACAAATACAACAGTTAACTACTCGCATGTCAGTTCCAGTGGAGACCCAGTGGAGAGATAGGTGAAAGGGTGAGATGGACTATTTGTTGTGACAATAGTGATGCATTCAGTGCATCTGACACACATTGGAGATGCCAATGAATATTTTGCAGTCAAGGCAAGGAAAATTTGAATTCATTCAGGGGTCTTCTTCAGCAGGGATTTTGCAGTGGAGGCAGGCTGTCAGGAGGCAAGAAATTGGTGCATAAATATGAAAATTTCTGCATGACAGTGTGTAATGATTGTTGATTGTACTAATAGCTTGATGTACTAATATTTTTATGAGATTATTACATGATCCATTGATATTCATAATATATTATAGTTGGGTTTTTTAGCTATAAGCTTTCCCGTTAAACAACTGTGTTTATGTGCGATTGATTTTCTTCATGAGTTTTGCAATTGGTGATTTAATTTCCTCAAGATTAACAAAGGAAGGATTATGTATTTAGCAAGAAGATAAATATTGTATCAGGAGAATCCAGTAATACATTAGTATTAATAAATTTCAATAGATCAAAGAGAACTGAAGACCCCGCAGTTGCAATAGAAGAAAAAGGCACATACATAATATATTCTTCCTTCCTACTTTTGATGGGTCATCCATGAGCACAAAAAAAGCTTGGAGGAAGAAGTTAGATGCATTATTCTAGCTACATCGAGTAGAAGAAGGAGAGGCTGTTGAGATTGCAGCACTGCACCTTGAGGGTGAAGAAAAGGATTGGTGGTTCAGCCATTTGAAACATGCAAGAGTGACTGCTTATGTATACTTCACTCAAGGGCTGATAAGGAAGTTTGATAGAAGAAAATTGAAGACACTTTCCATAGAGACATTTCCTGTCATTGATGAGAAAGTACATGAGAAGCAAAAGGAAGATGTCAACACTATCACTCTGGAAAGGGAGCAACTACTAGCACCACCAGCTGCAGAAGTACTTGCATCAGGAGAAAGAGCACTTGCATCTTTGCCAAATGGTCTTGAGCTCTTGACATGGGGAGTCCCATGCATGATTAAGGAGATGCATGAGGAAGAATAGGTGATACCAACGCTGGTGCAGTAGTAGAGGAACAACAATCACTATCACCAACATTTGGAGAAGCCATTGCACCAGTTGGATGAACTCTTGTAGCCTTAGAAGATGTCCCCAAGTATCATCTTATCCAAGGTTTGCAAACATTTCCATCCCATATTATTTCAGCACCTCAGTTTGATATTTGTGGGGTCATGCCATCAGGGAAATTTCATAATCAAGGTTTAGAGCACCTTGCTGATTGGGAGCAACAAATTATCATTGCGCAAAGGACACTTGAATTGCTCAAGTAGGAGATGTATATCTGTCCTAGTTGTTCAGTGTTGAGCTACACACAACACTTGGTGTGAAATGTGGAGTTTTAGAAGATAGGATGAGCATAGTCCTAATTGGTACAATGTCGGGCCATGAGTTCAACATTGTGCATGGTCATGAGAAAAAAGATGCACCATCATGGAGATCAACAACACTGTCACTGGGGAGCAGTGATGAGTTGAGGGCCCACCTATTCTTGAAGCATTCCAATGACCACTTCACTTATGAAGCATTGTATGGGCATATGGTAGATGATAGATAGCTTGTGATGGATAACATCTTCCATTATCATGATAGAGCCTTCGTGATGATCATCTCATAGCTCAAAGAGAAGATTCTGCCTACAAAATACTCAAAAAATCATGGGTTCTACCAGGTCATTGATGAGAGAGGTTCTCATGGAGAAACCTCAAAGAGGATGCACTTCAACATAGCATGGAGTGAAAATATTATCATCAGATTAGGGAGGATGGTATTCTCCCTTGGGTGGATACCAAGCTGGAGCATGATAGGAGTCATCACCCACAACTGGATGGATGGGTGAGCATGATGAGAAAGTGGTTAAAAGGCTACTTAAAAATATATGACATGAGGCAGCAAGAATCATGGTTGCACTGGTTGCATTTGGGTGAGTATGATTACTACCCAACATTTCACATTTGTATGATCCATGCCTTGCATGGTACTGGTGTGATGCAGTAGAAAGAGGCATGGCTGCGCTGGTTACTGTTGAGAGAGTTTGGCCATCACATGACATATCACATGTTAATGGATGTATCATGGTTTGGGACATTACGTGGCACTCACATTATGTGGCAGCAGGGAGCTTGGTTATGTTGTTATGATGTGACATTCTACATGTCAATAAGTATATTGTTGCTCCATGATTTGAATTATGAGATGTAAGGTGACATCAAGAGTCATTGCTACTTTGGTTACTCTTGGGAGAGTATGGGCTGACATTCTCCCAGACCTTGCATGATGATGATGTAGGATGGAAATAAGAGGCCTTACTACGTTGCCTTCTGTTGGAAGAGTATGGCCACCATACTTGGTATGAGTATGGTGTGATATGGAAGCAACACTAGAAATTTTGGCCCAATTTCTGACGGCCACTTCGTCGCTATTTCGACACATAGTCATCGCAAGAGTGAAAGTTTGAGGCCGGAAAAAACGTGGTTAACCATTAAGTCGCAAGTCTGACGCTTTGCCAAAGTGTCGCAATACCGACACCTTTTCCGATGTTTCCAAACAGTCGTCACTCTTTTGACGTTTTCCATACCATCGCTCTTCCGACATTTGAAACTGTTGCAATTCCGATGATATGGGGTCCAACGTTTTGAACGTCACTCTTACGACGCTTATTAAAGTGTCGCAAGACTGAAACTTTTCTGAAGTGTCGCAATTCCGACGATATGGGGTCCGACGTTTTGAACTTCTCTCTTCCAACGCTTTTTAAAATGTCGCAATACCGACGCTTTGCAAAAGTGTTGCAAGACCGACACTTTTCTTAAGTGTCGCAATATCGACACTTTGCAAGAGTGTCGCAAGACCAACGCTTTGCTGAAGTGTTGCAATATCGATGCTTTGGAAGGGCATCGCAAGACCGACGCCAAGAAGAAGTGTAAAAATACCGGTGAAAAATTAATTAAAAAAAAAAATGGAACATCGCAAGACCGACGCCTATAAGGCGTCGCAAGACCGACGCTTATAAAACATCGGTAGACCGACGATGGGTTAAGTTAGAAAAAAGAAAAAAGAAAAATATTATTCCAGCGTGCATAAACCATATATATCTTATGTTATAAGGTTGGATCTTTTTATAAAGCGCTCAAATTATAATAGAAATCCTCTCCTTATATACTGTATAAAAAGGAAAATATCCCGAGGCTCACAACTTAACCACGCACTTATATCATAGGTGAACCCCTTCCTTTATTTTGTTTTATCAACTGTATTAGTCGACTCACTACTTAACCCTCTCTCTCTAAGGTTTGAATCATAACATAACAACCGCTTCGTATTTCGGCCTTATCACGTATCATTAAACCAATGGTTCGACGACTTTAACATATGCACCAGTGCTTATAACATTCAACCATAGGCTATAAAATTAACACGAAGTTTTTATAACGTATTATATTTACGTGCCCCACACATCGAAACTCGTAAACGAGTGGTTTTCAACATGAGTCAATGGTTCATACCTTAAGTTAACCTCCGTGCAATTGAATGCACGATATTCGTCATATCTCTTGGCCTCCAGATCAGACGACACACAACAATATCGCATTTTTTTTCTCGCCTGACTTTAACACTTCAAAAAAACACGATGAGGGCGTTATTACCCCAGTGACATGGCAGCATGTAATAGGATTGCATTTTTTTTAATGGTTTCACCTCCAGCCAAAAGCTACGCGATGAGGGCTGTTTTGGTTTCACAAAGCCACTCCCGGGTTTTGAATAGTACTCGACCAGACTTCTACTATGGTTAGCACATTTCTTTGTATAACCTCCGCCCCATTAACTCTGGGGTCAAGCCTCAATGATATCATTCAAATCACAATAAAACACGTTAAATTCTTCAACGGGCATGGTTTTCCGCCTTCGACAAGGTTTCAAAGCTCTTTGGGCAACCAAATCATAACAGGGTTTCACTCCTATGAAGTTTGTTCAAACACACAGAACTCAACGCCTTATACAAAGGTTTAACATCCTCACTTGGAATGAGAACCACTACAACTCACTCTCGACCTCTTATAGGGGTTATATACCAAGTTTACACATTCACATTAATCACATAGACTTGCGTTCAACCACAGACAAAGAGGGCCACTGGAGATTTAACACATCAATTGTTCTTCTTCCAATTATACACAGAGTTCACAATTTAGAAGAGTAATTCTTAGGAGAATGTCAATAACACATACATAGTTAAGCAATAAGGCTTAAATATTATTCAACAGAGAAGAAAGTTTCTCAATTCAACCTTTCACTGCCATTCGTTCACAAACTATCATTGACTGTGAGGGATCTATCAACAAAGGAAATTTTAATGAAAGTGGCAAAGATTAAATAATCAAACAAGCTCTAGCCCATCTAATCCTTTAGTGAAATCCAATCACTTCAGGGAACATGCACCTAAACTCAAAGGACCAACTGTTCAGGGACTCCATATGCCCGCAGATGGTTGACCGTGACAGTTATACATGCTCCATACTACGTGACCACCAGTTCTCGATACACGCCCAATAGGTGTTCGTGCCTGACCAGTTGCAGTACGTGACCAGGAAAGGAAGGAGTCTAGGGAACATGCACCTAAACTCAAAGAAGCAACTAAGAGGGTCTTGAAACTACCCACAACTTTCTCATAACCAAAACAACTTTAGCAAGAAGACATGCCAATCACCAATGAAACAATGTAAGAACCTAAATTCATGGAGAATTGCTTACACAAACAAGAAAATGCACCATCCGTGTTGGCAAAATAATGATCAACTACTTAGCCAACCTCTTCTGAAGAAGAACAGGATCATATGAAGCAATTAGCTAGGATCATCCCCATAATCAATCCAAAGAGCTCAATAATGTAGTGATACCCATGAGCAAACAACACCAACAATGAGCTATCTATGTAGATCAAGATAATCAGAGTTACTTCATCATCAATGCATACATATGGTGCATCAAATCCATTGAAGAAAAGACATTAATATTATAGAAGATACCCTTACTTTTTCTCAACAAGGCACCCTATCCTTCATACAACAAGGAAGATCTCTCAAAAATAGTGGGGCCCTTAATTCCTAGGGACCAAGGTCCTCGTACCTACAATAATATTGTAGGTACAAAATGAACCATTCACCAACTATCCATAAACAATTAGCAAATGCAATGTCACTAAAATCCTTTGTACAATCGTCACGAACAAGCAAGTTTAAATTTTGAAATATAACTGGAAAACAACTATGCCTCCCAATCAAAAAACGTGCTTCAAAAACGAAATCACCTGGATATATCATATTGCATGTTTTAAAAAGACTTCTTGCACATCAACAAAAATTTATAAACAACATTTCACCTTTTTATATGGGCTGGAATTTTAAGAAAATTTTCGTGGTTGGAATCCAAAATAAGCATTCTCTTTCACCATCGGAACATTACATGATTCAAAGCAAGGGTTTCATCACCATTAGAACATTGCATGATTCAAAGTAAGGGTTTCATCACTATTGAGATGTTTTCATCAAAACCAACATAAAAAACTCTTGAATATAATATCCTCTACACATCACCATAGCAATTAAATAATCGTGCTATAAAGCATAGAAAAATAGATTGCACAATATTATAAAATACCCTATCAGTAACAACAGATGGCAAAGAATTTCAAATGATCAGTCATATTTGACAATCGTAAACAACTTGCTTTCCAAATAAAGTTTTGTTCAATAGTCTTGAATCACTAGAACCACCACAATCCATCTACACCAAAGGTGCAAATCCTTAACAAATGTGGCAGAATACAAAATACAAAAAAAAACATGGTATACTTAATCGTGTTACTTATATAGGTTTCCATCTAGTTTACCAGTCTCCAAAGAGAAACCCACTGGTGAGAAGATGCAAGCTACACTACAACAGTCCAATAATCTTCTTATCCCCACGGCTAATATACAGGCCAAGGTACAAAACCTAGATCTTTGAAATACTCGTGCTCCAGAGCACTACGAGCAGTGATCCGTCTACTAGGCTCCAAGCACAACATTTTTTGGGAGGGAACATGGTGGCAGAAAAACAAAGAAACAAATAGAAAATTTGTCAGCATTAAGAATAATTGTAACCTAGCATCGTTTGATCATATTCCAAAGAAGGAAAGATAATGTCTGTCCTTACAAAGAGAGATCAATTCCTGCTCGCTCAAGACCTGAAACCACAGTTTCCAAATCCCGTCGAATGCAAAACAAGTGAAGAAATTTTTAAATCATGCATCAATATCACCATGTCTCTCATATGTATTTCAAATGGAAATAAAACTTGAATGTCCACTGTTCATCAGAAAAACATTAACTGTTATTGATATGATGTTCTATGTAAGAATAATCATAGAGCTAATTAATATCAATTATGCTTGGCCAAATTAAGAGCCCCTGCCGAGTATTGTGAAAATGTTATGCAATACAATGGAACCCAGTTATGCTGATGATTTGACAATGGGCTGGCTCTTGAGTTATTCTCATGTCATTTACCATTTTCTAGAACTTACTCTATGCTAATGAATCTGGAAACATTGCAATCAATAACTGCAACTAAGCCTAGGAAAAGAGCAATCACTTATACCAACTCGCCAGGAAATATCATTACAAAAGTGCCTTACAGGACCTAACCAAATCCAAGATCTTAATAGTAATAAAATTCTAGTTAACCCATCACAAGCAATCTTTGTATAATCCCTATAATATGATTCAAAACAAACCAGTTTTTATTTGATATTCCCTAACTTTTATCCCCTTTTCATTTCATTTCATTCCTAAGTAGCAGTAGCAGTTGTTATCCACATTTCATTTCATCCGCAACTAGCAGTAGCAGTGCAAGCTACATTTCATGGTAAACAATGAACATTTGAAGAAACAATCAACATTCTTGACATTAATTACATCTCCTCAACTTAGTGAAATATTGACTAGTTGAGACTACTACAATTAAAGGAATTGTAAAGCATGGGCAATGAATGACGAGGCAATAACACATGCAAAAAAATTTAGGGTATAAACATTAGTACATTAGTAGAAATAACTAATATCAAAAAAGAATGATAGTATCTAACATAGACAAATAATTGTGACGCAAGAAAATGTGAAAAACTTAGGACTTAAACAATGGATGGAACTAGAGAAAAAACTAAAAATCAAAACACCAAGGCAAATGAAAACATTGTCTAATGCACCTCCACCTTTAATGCATCCTGAAAGATATTTTTATGCACCGCCTCCAAAATTATTTACAGGTTAATAGCAATCCTAAACCATTTGGTCTCACTGACATAACTGGTCTAGTCAAACCATTTAAGATCTCAGGTTCATGCGCTCTCAAGATAAAATGGCAAGCTTGGTAAGATTTAGTAACCAAACAAATGAATTTTGACTATGTGGCTTCTTTCCCTGGATGGGATTTGGCTACACGATCAATTTGGATTTTCTCAATGGAAAGAAGGCAGTTTGGGATAATTCCTTTTCAGGAATATGGATGGCATATCAAGGTTTTCATACATTGAATGATTTGTGGGACAAGGGTGTAGGTAAGTGATTGTCCTGCAGAGCTCTTAATTAGTCTCATCAACTTCAAGCAATTGACCAGCTTGGAATGCAATACCCTAGATTTGATTCCCAAATTAGTATTGTGTATATGTACATTGTATTTGAATGGAAAAAAGCCAATCGATGTAATATATAGAATTGTACAATGAATAATAATTAAGAAAAAATACATCAAAGGTTGTAGAAGAGAAAGACAAAATAATGGGGAGCTATGTCTCCACTCAAGGGGAATGACGAGGGCACTAAAGGGGCTATAAATATATGAATGAAGGAAATTGTTCACGAATGTATGTGTATTGTTGATTTATTCTATGTGAATAATGCCTTGTGTCCTTGGGTATTGTGTATGAAATTAAGACTCTGTGATAGGGCTAGAACATGCTCTGGTTCAGTGGAAGAATCGATGTCAAGGGCCATGATTTAGGACTGAATGTATGAAGGGTTTATAATTGAGCTCGTAAGAATAATGAGAAATTTGTTTGAACTCTGTGTGGAGAGGTTTAATTATATGGGAAACTATATGTGAGACTCTGTACAGGTCTCTGAGTTTCGTATCCAGTTGTGAATAGATATGTGATAAACTTACATTAAATAAGGCTCCACATGCAAAGGGAGAATCGATTTTAATATCGATTTATGATTTGAATTTCATATAGAGATTTTGCTGTAATGGAGGCACATAGTCCTTTTAACTCTAGTCGAATGTTGAAGGAAGGGTTGTGTAACCACACTCTACAAAACCTAGAGCGAAGAAGTTATATGTCACAGCGTTAGCATGGGGAAAGGCAAGAGTATGAAACAAAGTAGTGAAGGAAGCTCGACGAAACCTTGAGCAGAGTTGTTGTTTTAAACTTGGTTGACAAGGGATTATATCCCGAAAGCCAATTTCATTGTTGAATTCATCGGAATCAGAGTGAAAGAAATGGAACCATAGTTCTATTGGGAACCTGAGTTAATTAAATGCCGAGGAGGTTTCTATGGAGAAAACTAGTGGGTTCACATTTTTTAAAATGGTAAGCGATACTGATAAAAAAAAACGCGATGTGTGTTGGCGTTTGACACGTCACAAAGTGGCGGTATTCTAATACCGCAAGTTTCACATTTTTTCTGAACGTTAAGGTTCAGAGACAAGAAAAACGCGATATCCATCTTGGTTGTTGGATCAGTGATAGTTGAAGCAATGATGCGTCCACCGTTGGATGTAGAGGGAAAGTTAAAGGCTGAGACCCATTTCATCACGCGACGCTGAGAAGTTAAAGGGCGAGTGAGGTTATCATGCGACTGCCGTTGGATTCATTGGTGGGAGCGCGATAGGACTACAATCGTAGATGCGAAAGGTATGTTAGTGCTAGGGCCCAAATATAGTTATATGTTGTATGGGCCAAATGTTGTAATATGCTGGTGGTTAGTTCTTAACCCAAGTTCAAAGGTTATATTGGTGAATTATCGTATGAGCGTATGTTCGTTGGGTTTTTGTATTAAGTCCCAGTCAAGATTTAATAAAGGTGGATATGCATAAAACTATTGATGAAGTTCCACAGAAGTGTGAAGGTACGTGGAAACTTCTGTGGGCCCAAAATTAAAGGTGGGGTTTTATTAAAGTGCGTTATGATGGTTTGATGGGTTGTGGGACCAAAATCACATGTCATGTGATTTAATTAAATTTAACCCTTGGTGTTATGCATAAGCACGAATGTGTTGTAGCCGATATGGTGTTTGAGGTTGAATTCAATTGGTGTCAATTACTTATGTTTGACATTTGAGAATGAGATAGTGTGGCTGTGAGGTCATTTGGTTTAAAAACCTTAGATTTGAAGTTGGTTTTTGTATACGGTTCCATAACCATAGGAGAGGAGATATTAAAGCTTCCACCCTATCTATTTAAATTGCCAGTCTAACAACTAAAGTATCGTGAAATTTCCCAGGTCTTGAGGTTAATTGGGCAATGAATAGGAGGTGCAATTTTTCATACACAGAAAGTGGGGACTGTGGGTTTTTACCTCGCATCATAATGGTTGAAGATGTACATTTGGGTCTCATACCACTTTTAAATTCTACCATAGTGCATACATGATGCAATGTTAAGCTATTAGTACATCTCATTTGTTGGGGTTAATTAGTATATAAGACTTTTATAAATGAATATCAGTTGGTCCCTTACTTGAATAAATATGAAAAAAACGAGAACTCTATCCAGTGTATTCTCCAACTCCTCCTCTGAAGTACCTTTGTTACCAGATTGAATTTTCTCACCAAGAAATTTGGCAATAAGTTCTGTAGGTCGGTTCTGCAGACAAAGGCCATAATTCAGATAAATGAAAAAACAATATATCTAACATCATGAATGCAATTTTTTACCTAAAAACATTCTTTCATTACTTACCTTTAGCTTTTTTGTCATTAATCCTTTCAAATTTTTTGTCTCACTTAATTTGATAATCAAGAGCACAAATTCAATGAAAAATCTGTATAAACAAAAAGAAAATGAAACAGAAAGAAAATGAGCATAAACATATAGTAACTAACCTGCCCTAGATTTATCAGATGCTAAAAGGCATCCTTGATAGTATTAGAAAAGGCCTTATTCTTCAAAAAAATTTCTTCCCATATTGTATCAAGTCGTGCTTTCAAGTCTAAAAGTGATGACACCACGTCCTTGTCTTTCATTTCATCCAATACAATGCCTTGCCCAGTAGCTTTAATGTATGCACTGAGAGCCAGCCGAAGTAGCTCAAGTGCACTCACCCTTTTAAAAAGAGAGTACATGCGCTGAAGGTCCATAATGAAATTGGCATCCATAAGAAAAGTAAATCCCGGGGGAAATCATGATTTGGCTACCCTGTTAAATACATATGAACCAACATATTTCTGAATTTAGAGAGGGGATTTGTCTCCATTAGTAATAAATAATGGGCTTCTATATCGATTTCTTTCCACATAGAAGAGACCATAATGATTAATTACATAGAACATCCAATCAAAAAACAAATATGGGAATTTGAAAAATTAACATGAATGAATATCAGATAACTCAATGGAAAGATCCGCATTCCCAATCTCCATCAATTTTTCCAAAAAATACATGTGATTTGAATGTCAATTGTATTGCCGTCATCATTGTTTCTTTAGGTGAGACATTTCACAACATGAAAATTGTATTTGGCACCTTCACACCTGTACTTATGGAAATAATCCCTTTATAAATGCAAACTCTTTAATTTCCCCAGAATGAAAAATAAGAACAAAATCTCAACTGAGGGGTTTACACCAATCATGCAACCATTTTCAAGAACCTGTTTGATTTTTTCTGGAAACGCGTGAAATGAAATGGAGCAGCAAGAGTCAATTTTCTATAAACACAGTACACATGAAAATAGAAACATTGAGGTGCACCCACTTTGATCAAAATAATATTATACATATTTTCTGGTGCATCAATAGAATAACACAACTCTCGTATAGTACATAAATTTTCCATAGAAAATTTTACCACATAACCATGACACACTGTGGCATGAAAAACTACATTTTCTATTCCATTTCAAGTGCATTCATCTTTGTAAAGACTTCGACCCGAAAAGGGTCAGCATCAGAACAATGCCTGCAGGAAAATTACATAGATATGGTAAGCAATGCATAGTTTTGTTTCACTGCTCCAGTGAATAAATATGTGAATTTTATCAATAATGGAAGCAGTAATCTGTGAATATCTGTGAATATACAAGGATGTCAAAGAAATGAAGGCCAAAACAGGGGACATGGAGCTGAATTCCAAATAATTTTTTGAATTTTCAGAAGCTGCAGGTCAAGAACAGGGTAAAAGACTCATTGATAAGCTTCAAGAAGGATCCAAGAACTATAAGACAAAGCAAGGGAAAGGATAGGGTTATAGTTTATCCACAATACCATGATTGATTTGGGGAGCTAGAGAATATTTTCGAGATTCTGTGTCAGTTTTGTGCCAAATAAGGTTCCTTTATTGACCTTATTCTTAAGCCCTGGGACGAACATATTTATGGTTGGTTTGCATATGAGAAGCTAAGGAACCTCTTGCTTCTTCCCTACAGTTATATCCCTTATTAGATGTCATTCTTACTTGTGTAAGTAATTCTAGTTAAGTAAGTAATTCTAGCTAAGTAAGTAATTCTTAATGTATGAATGCTAGCTATTGTAACAAATAGACTTGAATATCATCGTCTCTGTAGTAGCCATCATTGAAAGACGTTATTGGAAGCCAAATCAATACTCTTGATAGATTCTATTTCCTTTTACAAGTAAGTTATCCTCTATGCTCTATGTCTGCAATCCAAAAGTCTATATCCTAATTTGAGACTATGGTCTGAAGCATCTTTCCAAAAGTTCTGTAGGTTGAATCCTAAAGGATTCTAGGACCAAGACTGAAAAAATAAATCCTACATCTCTTTGAAGCTAATATCTCGAACAAGTTACAGAAATAAGCACTTATGATGACACCAAACAGTTACATGTGACTATACATGACATTCGATAAAATATTCTTTGTGATTTATGGAAGAAGATGAAAGAATATCCAATGAAGTTTGAAACCTCTTAACCATCTATTATAACTCGCTCTTGCTTAAGGTTGAAGTTCAAGTTTATGATAATCATCTTTACAAAAGGATAAATATTTTTGGGTGAATGAAGGTAGAAAATGAAGCAGAACAGAATTTGGAAGAGTATCGTATATATGTGACATGTGAACTGAAGTATCAAAGATCATATGACAATAAATTTGTTGAAGCATCTAATCTCAAAAGATTCAGAGAATTGTTTACAATAGAAAAACACAAGAAGAATTCATGATAGATCTGAACCTATGACTTCTTTGGTGGCATCTAAATCTTTTATGGCACTATAGTATACTGAATTTTTGTGACACTCTGACATACAAGTTTTGAAATATTTGTGTCATTATGCCTATGTGGTAGTTGAGTTCATGACATATCTCTCTCTTTATATGATTCTTTGTGGCCTGATTCATTGTGCTAAAATGAATGTCACATTAGGGAAATTTTGAGGTCTAAAATGGGCCTCCTAAGGAAATTATAAAGTAATAGTGGAAAAAATCAAATAAGCATGACATCATCAAATTTTAGAGGGAAAAATGGAAAAACTACTTTTTCAACTCATATTTTCAACTTATCTCCCAAAGTTTTTACTCAAATTTCGAGCATGAGTACTTGTTGGATGAGAAATTTAATTCCCCATCCAAGGAGTACCCATGTTCCATACTTTCGATGGGTCCTAGTACACGAAAAATGAGAAATACATAAAAAAATGTGATTACAATCACGTTTTTTATGTATTTCTCATTTTTCGTGTACTAGAGTTCATCGAAAGTATGCAACATGGGTACTCCTTAGATGAGGAATTAAATTTCACATCCAACGAGTACTCCCGCTTGAAATTTGAGTAAAAATTTTGGGAGATAAGTTGAAAATACGAGTTGAAAAAGTAGTTTTATTATTTTATTATTTTTTAATATTTTTACCCTTTTATTTAAAAAATGGTGAATCATCCCCCATGGTTGACATCATCGTCTTGAATCCTATTGGTTGTTACAAAGTTTATTTTTGTTGTACATTTTTCTTAGGAGGCCCATTTTAGACCTCAAAATTCCCCTAATGAAAGGTACATAATGATGCAAATTTTAGAGACACCTTTTCAATAACACAGAAGTAGCCCTCGCTCAAGTAAAACCCTATTATTTGAAGATACATGAAGAATTCAAAAAAATTCCTTTAACATAAAAATGCCTTCAACAGAGGCCTCTAGAATTAACAGTAGCATTCTCCTGTATGCTCCGAAAATAGAGATACTCTCAAAGGTTCGATGCAGCAGCACTCTACCAGCGGTCAACTTAATTTACAACATAACTCTACCAGCAATCAACTTAGTTTCCAACAGAACATTGATAAAGCATAATACTGAAGTAATACATTGTACAACTTGAACACTCCATTCCCCTCAAGATTTCTATATGTAGTACATAACATTCAATCTTGGTTAAAAATATTTTAAAAAAAAATTCCGTCAAATGTGCTAGTTTTAAGTAAATAGGTGACTTAGCTAATTCAAAAGTTTTGTCCAAGCATCAGTAAATAGGAGATAATCTGAGATTTTAATAGACGTTCACCACATAAAATATGTCAAAATCCTGTAGCTATATCCCTGGCCTGAGACTGCAATGAAGAGGTCCAAAGTATGGCAGCTTCAATAGAACCAAACCTCAGAACTAAATTTTTTTACAATAGTCCACAAGATATCCATTCATTTCTAGAAATTCTGCAAGAAGAAAATGAAAGTCATGTGTAACAAAGTATTATGAAAAGACTTAAATAAACCAGAACTTAGCCTGAATATCCTAAAACTGAAGTTGGAAACATCATCTCTCCAAGGTTGTTAATGTTGCAATCCTCTGTTCAACATTGATACAAATGTCGAAAACAAGTTAAAAGATGAACCAAATAATAACATTCAAAGGAAATACTAGGATGTCACCATTTCTACCTGCTATCCTTGAAAATAAGGAGAGATTAATTACATGCTTTTGTGTTTGCAAGGTGGACTTGAAGACCATGTTCATCCAAAAATGAGCTCAAAATGTATTTTTGTTTTTGGATTCGTGAAATAGAAGGACAGTGTTGTCAAAAAATAGTGAAATGCAGATCCCATAGAGGGCCTCCACCTTTACCACCCATGGATTTTGAAAAGAGAAACTCTCATCCATAAATATGAAGTCCAAATAATGTGAGGCAGTCGACACCCTTTCTTGACTACTATATTAATGTATATAATAGACCCCAGAGATGATCATTTGAATCTCATATAGGGTCATAATTATAGAGATCGCAAAGCATAGGAGAGGTATACCCTTAGCCTCTCAAATAGAAGGTTTCTTCCAACTATCTGAAAGGCTTAACAGGTGTCCATGGATAAAAAATATACTTACTTTTGCTTCCTCAATAACATTTGGGAGGATTGAAAAATAGTCAAAAGTGCAGTGATTCCATTTGCAATGACTAAACCTTAAACCTGCAATTTCTTCCTCTCTGCCCATATGGAGATGAATTTGTCTGCTCTTCTGGTAAAGAGTTTGAACATGCTGTATCCCAGCATGATAGTCTCACAATTAATTGATTCATAGGTCAGGATGTATGAAGGAGGCAGAGGACTTGAGTGAACTACCATACTAAGGAGGAGAGCATGAGTATTGAAACGAGGTATTGATTCTCCAGTGAACACTTGATTACTCACTGTAATGGGTTTTACATATTAAAATTGTATTCATACTAAGAGAAGCCAAAATAATAGAGATTAAATTTTCTAGATCCAAACACCCAATTTCCATAAAATCAAGAGAAAATTGGGTTAAAATAGTTTAGAAAATTGATATTTCAAAAACTAATGTCAGGAACAAGAACTGTAAGCTACTTAAACCCTAAAAAGCACTTTTGAATTGGATGTTCATGGCATTTTGTCCACCCCATATTAGTTAGATTGGAATTACACCTTTCAATTTGATAAGAGTTTGTATTGCCTGATGAACAAAATGCAACTTTAATTGCAACCAAAAAAAAGGCAATCCTCTTGCAGAGTCCATAAAGGTGGTAGTTCTATATGGCTAGGCTTCACTTGAACAAACATGTCTGCCATTACATTTTTAGTTTGCTCTACCAGATAGAGCTGAGGAAAGGATGAAATGCATGCTCAAGAGGTCAAATTTCAGGGCAAAAACTTGAGAAATTTAAAGAAATTGCACCTAAAATTATCAGTAACACCTACCTTCATTGGCAATGGCACTTTTGGTACATATAAACAGTAGTAAAAATGAATAGATGAGAAATAAAGGAAGAAAAACTGGACTCAATGTCTGGCTTGGACCTTCAAGATGAGAAATAAAGGTACATTGACAAGCCATCTCACATAGACTTGTCAGGACAATGCAATTTTATGGCAAACAACAACGCATTAATCATGGGTTCAAATAAAATTAACTGACTCAGAATAGCTTCCCTCTATCCAGATGTGTCGAGGAAGGAGAGGGGAGTACACAAGGATTTCCTTTCAAAACAAAAATCCATTGCTACTATAACTGTATAGTACCACAATCAACACTTTGCAGCAATTAAGCATGTGATAATCTATAATTCTAAACTCGAACACATATGCATGAAATAAAATATGAAGTTGTGTCAGATTGCATGAGTGAACGTCAGAGAGTTTGGAAGATTCAAATGGATGACCCTCGCATAAATCTAGCACACCTCAAGACGAGGCCCTAGCATTCTCGCTGTAAGAGGAGGGTCCTGAAGCGGAACGTAGAGTATTGTAGGGTACACTGTGGGACAATCTACGTTGTAGAGGCCAGAGTGAAGTAATCATACCTACGCTAAATTCAAAGACATGAGTCACCAAGAAGTGCATCATGCCAATGGAGTTGTCCCTAAAGTAGAACTGAATGGTGATCCTGCACAAGATGCCAACAAGATCTAGAGGATCTGATTTTTAGCATTTTAGAACACGATCTGATTTTTAACGTTTTAGATAGTTGTATTCTATAGTGTAGCTGAGATATTAAAAGTATCAAATTTCTGTGTGATTATAGACTACATGATTAATTATATTATCTGGTTGCTCAAACTCAGTTAAGATTGAAACTTTGGGACTAAAATGAATACAATGTTTCCAGGACCAAAAATTAGCCTTATAAATAATTTAGTTTCTGCCAGAGGTATATTTTTCCCAAGAAAAAAAGAGATTGTAAATATGGTTGTAGAGGGCTTGGTTAGTTTATATGATCAATTTTACTGTATGCATCAGTACCAAGGCCCAAGAGGCAGAGTAGGAGGCTGCCATAGCCCCAATGTCATTGAAATTTCAAGACTAGGCAAGGTCCCGAATTGTTGCGCAACAGAAAAGCATCTCTAACCATTCCATTCTACTCACCATGGACTATCATGGCTAGGAGGAGAAGTCCAAGTCTAAACCTTATTCCTTGGGGAAAAGTAGGTCCATGTTATGTCTGCTTATTTTCATTTACAAATATAAATGTGCTACTATCCTGTAACAAGGCCATTAGAGGTACTTACAAGCCACAATAAGGCCACAACTGTCTCCAACAAGAACACATAAAGAATAAGGCTTACAAGTGGGAGGAAGGGTGGATTTGAGCAGGGATAGGTGCCCTAACCAGGGCCGAGTTCTTCAAAAAATACAAATCACATTTTAAGGAATTGGAAGAGAAGTTTGTGGAGAACAGATGTAGGATTGGGTTTGAGTCTTGTGATAGCATTATGTGCTTGATGGTGTGAGGGTCACCTTTGTCTAAAATACCAAAAAGGGAGGTTGATACAACAATAGTTAGAGGGATTTTTTGGAGGGTCGTTAGTCATAGTGTAGGAGTGTTCCTTAGCAAGTAGCTCATGGAATTGAATGTGCAGTAGCATAGGGGGTGTCTCCATAAGTAAGGGAAAAATTCATATTGTTGGTTGGTCAATAAGTGTGGTAGGGATAGTTGAGGAGCAACCTGACCCTAGGGTAGTGTTTTCTTCCTTTAAGTGGAAAAAAAATAGAAGCAACCTGTGGGAGAAGTTGATATAATGATGAAGCAATGGGATAAGGGCTAGAAGAGTGCCCTAACTGGTCTTCTAGAAGCGCATAATTCAAGGGCAAGAGGGCAACAACAGAGAGTTGTAGATTTCCTCTTGGATGATGGATTGAAGGGTGTCCTAGGAGATGACTCTAGGGAAATGGGAAAATCCCCATCTATTGCAAAAGGGATTTCCCGTCCTGAAGAAAAAAATTATAATAGAAAAATCATGAAAAGAAAAGGCTCAAATCTCTCTTCCAGATTGGTGACATGGCACAAGGCCACATGGACCAATGTGATTGGTTGACATAACACATTAGAATCATGATGTTAGCATCTAAAATATCTAGGACATGTGGCACTCCATGATAAAGACACATGGTGTGTGGATTTGAGTTTTTCAGGTGGTCAAGTGGGCTAAAAATAGGTGAAATGTGGCACCACTCAAAGATTGACATGTGCCAATTGGTACAAGTGGTAGACAATTGGCATGGTCAAACAACAAGGTGATGCAGGAATGACATGAGGGAGAAAATATCAGAAAAGCCCTAAATCTGGAGAACTAAAGCTCATCACCAACCTGAGATTGACAACTTTACATGATGTCACCTATGAAATCGTAAATGGAGAAATCATAGTAAGAATAAAGTAACCTATGTAACAATAAATTCGGATTCATCCTAGGAGTGGTAAATGGAGAAATCATAGTGAACAACAGGAAACATGCAGAGTTGCTTACAATCAAATAGATGAAAAAACACATACAAAAAACCTAGATAATAATCATGAACAAGCTTAATATTGAATTATGAACTGTAAAGGAACTTACAAAATGTGACATCACGAACCTGGTTAAGCGCACAAGCAAAAATATCCTGGACATGACCTTGGTTGACAAGTTGTATTGCTCATGATGCAAGAGGATTTGTACCTGCACTGCCAAGTCAATCAAAATCCATCATTATCTATACAATAAATACAAGTAATTGATGTAGTATTTTTTACTCTAAGACGCATTCTTATGATAATGTTATAACATATGTTGAAAATGTCAAAACATACCTAAATAAGCTCCTCTTCATTTCAAGAAAAATTTATTGGAGTCGCATGAACTTGGAACAAGCCTCCCACGATCTGAAAGAGTAGCAACTAAGTCAACAGTGACTTTTTTGTTGCTATGTTGGATCGAGGGAGGTTTGCTCCAAGATTAAATCACTCCAAAAAATTATTCTCTACTAAACAGGGCCAACCACGTGAAGGTGGAAGCTCTTATGGCCCCTCCCCCCCCCTCACATTACTCTCAATTCCCCAATACCCAATCTATATTTCATTTTTTACTTTCATGAGCATAAAAAAAATATTCAATAACTAATAAAAAAACAATGAAACATTGAAAACATTGAAAATAGTGTTTGACATAAAAATAGTATGATAAATGAGTTTTTTATATAACGCAAAAAACATTCCAAATATGGTAACGTTTGTCTTATAATAATAAAATATTTTACATTATCAAAATTTATTTTTCTTCTTCCTATTTATAAAGCTCCTAATTACATTATCAATATCATCATGCTCTGCTCTTGTTTCATGCCTTTCCTGCACTGCTGACCTAGTTGCATAGTCACGATGTCTGGTCTCATCCAGTGACGGGGCATCGCCTACAAAAACAGATAATATTAAATTTTAATTATCAGTTTTTAAATATCATTGAACTAGTTCGGTAATATTAATAAAAGAAATTGCAATGAGATTATTTACCTGGTGCACCAGTTTTCGCTGTTGGGACTGTTTCCCTGTCTTCTTCTCTGGTGGTAAGATCCTCAAGGGAAACATTCTCTGTTATTTAAACAAAAAACGTTATAAGGACAACCATAAAGGTATAATTAGAAAAAATTATAAGTGGAAATTAATTACCGTCACGGCCCTCACTGATAGTAGAATTGTTGGCCTGGTCTCCACTACAATGATCAGGTTGCACGTGAGGAACATCTACATCTGGCTCTACAACTGGGTTATTTTCCTCGTCGACAGTGCTGCTCCCCTGATTTAAACAAAGTTGCTAGACATTAAATTTATGGACAAAAACAAACATATTGAAAGGTTAACGTTTTACCTTATCAGGCATTCTGGATGTTGGGACCTGCCCCAAGCTTCTTCGACGTTCAACTACGGCTTGATAGCTGAAATGGAAAGCGATATTTTTATCTTCCTTTGTAGTTTCTGTTCCGAAGTCATCACCCTACATTACATATGATTGTTCATTTTTAATGTTATTTGATAGGATTACAAAAACGTTGGAAGGCGATACAATTAATTATAAGATGTTTAGCTACTTACAATTCTTGCAGCTAATTTCAAGTAGCCGCCCTGGCCTAGCTTGTGATGGCCCTGTTTTTCAATCCTAGCATTGGTTGCCTTCGAGGTGTCAGGCAACCTATCATCAAAATATTGAAGTCAGATATGACGTAGCACACTTTTATTTTAGACATAGAGAAAATTAAAGCTATTGAATTAAAGTTGTAATTTACCTTGCGGGTCCAGTTGGAATTTTTCCTTCTTTCTTTGCCCTTTTCTATTTCCGTCATGGATGAGTGCTCTCCACGAATTGTGAGAGGACGCTCGTATCTAGGGTTAAATTGTAATTGCATCCTATAGGTGTCCCTGGTATATTTCAAATATTTTCCAGCTACCCGAGCCACCGTTGTTCTATCAAATGTGCCCACCCCAAAAAGGGCTTCTAGATAATCTAGAAGTTCTTTTTTCAGGTTGGAATTTTGGGAATTCCACCTTTTGCGTATGGTTGGGCCAAAAATTACCAACGCATGTCTCTCCAAAAACTTGTAGAACTCATTGTTTCCTATACAAAAAAAAAGATATTATCATTAATTTAAAAATAAAAATCATGATAAAATATGTTTTAGATAGAGTACATGAAATAGTTAAAATATTAACACTTACCTGGGAGTTGTACGTGCTTTATAGGGACACCTTCATCATTCACCAAAAATGTGCCATTAATGGTCCCCATGGAGCTGACACGTGTAGCTCCAGGAAACACAATAATGTAGTTGGCCATATCAACCTCATCACTTCCAACACGTTCAACGATTGGCTAGGTGTCTGCTTGGGTAGGGTGTGTTTCTTGGCTGGCACCTAAAGGAGTAGAAGGTGTACAAGAGGGTTGCTGGGCAATCTCTTGCCCTTGTGTCCCACTACCACCAACACCAGATTCAACAAGTGTCAGATAACGCTACATACAAAAGAACTTTTTGTTAGTTTAGTCAATGTAAAAATTAAAAATCAAACTATCACAATTCATCTCATGCAGAACAAAAAAAATATCGTTTTGATTTTTTATTATTACCTGATATATTTCTAGCTGGGTCATAAGGTGAATTATCCTCTCTTCTATTTCAAGTGTTTGAGGCTCGTCTATCAAAGTATCAAATTCTGACCTTGCTTTTCGCGCCTTTTTTCATAGCAAGAGCAATGGAGATAGGGATGAAGAAAGCTCTTCCTCATAGAGGGAATCATCAGGCGTACCATGGCCAGGTGTTTGCATATTTGAAAAAAATTAATATTATTTCAATTATGTAAATAACTAAGATACCTGAAGATAGAGCAATGTTGGCACTTTACATGTTCTTCCGCTGGCCCCTTTCCGCGATCATCCTGTCTCGGGGTTGTTCCTGTACTGCCCTGATCAGTCTGCCACATTGCAATAAAATTATAAATGTAAAAACTTGAAAACAATATCTAACTTGAAAACACAAAATGAAAACTGAAATATTTTCTAATAAGACACTGGAAGACAGAGTTAGAGTTTCAAATATGCCTTGCATTGAATTAAGTACTGGAAACATGTCATTGCACATTAAGGCACCCAAAAAATAGACGAGTTGACAATGACACTAAACTGGGTTATTTGTAGTGAAATTTTAAAATCTCAAAAGGTATATTAATTATCGAAACAAATCAGCTTCATAATTTCAGTATGTGTGAGTTTGTTGTGTATAAATCACAAAAAAATTGAAATAAAACACTAGAAAAGCAACAACATAATCACATTATGCTATAGCAGTGATCTGACCTCTAAAGTAGACTTTCTACTAGTTTCATCAGTACCATAAAAATAGTGGAAATGAACACAAGATACAACCACAGATGTGTAGTTATATGCAAAACCATCCACCCGCCAACCTCCTCTAGTAACTTACACTAGAAACAGATGTATGGGGTATTTTTATAAGGGGTTCCTCAAAAACATCCGCTAGAGGTTCTTTTCCTTGTAGTGATTCTAGCCTATCACATCCAACCAATTTAAATTAATTGAAACTTTGAAATTCATAAAATATACTCTCCATTTTCACAACACAAGCATTTTGACAAAATCCTTTTCAAATTTGAAATGTTGACCATGTCATGGGTAGACTTTCCATTTTTTTCATCTCAATAGGATGTGTCAGACCTTGAAGGTCATGGTCTAGGTGTCTGCTCTTTCACGATTTCACGAAGTAGCTATTTGCATGAATGCAATGTGTTATGCATGAACCAGAGGTTCTCGCATACTTGTCTACATTCAATGATAGTTGTAGCCAGATTTTGATCTGATCCTAGTTTTAAGCATGCTGGAGATTGAGGTTTAGCATTAGCTATAATTATATCCACATGGCTAACTTATTTGGCCCTTATGCTGTATGTATAACTCCTGTCAAGGGAGATGTATCATCCATGCCACGTGGAAATTGTGCCAATGTTTGGGGTGGTGATTGTGCTGATAAATTATCACAAATTAGATTTCTTGATACTTTCCAATTACAAGCACCTGATTATTACAATAGCATGTTCATGTGTGACTATAATATGAATAGATGTGGGTTTAATTTTCACCCTGCACTAGTACAGAGCTTTTCATAGATTTTGCTCGGCAATGGTAAGGCAGAGAAAGAGACCAACCTTGAAAACATGGCCATGGAGAAAAACGCAATTTCTGAAGTACTGGCTGCAGGAACATCAGGCCTCTGGGATGTTAATTTTCCATGGTACAGGGAAAATATTCCCTCATCTTTTACAACTATGCCAAATATGGGATTGAGTCAATTGTGCATGATAGCCCTAGACAGCTATGGGGGTGAGTTTATTGATTGTCCTATGGTTGAAAATGAAGATTCAATTCATGTGAGCTGTGATGTATTAAGCAAAGGAAACTCTGGAGATGATGGAAATCAACTGCCAAATTTTATGGAAAGCATCCTGGAGACTGAGGTTTCGGGAATTCGTTATGTCTTACATTTAATTTTATTAAAAACAAAACTAAATCTACAGGCATGCCCTATTCAAGGAAAACGAGCAGCCCAATTTATTGCTCTGTTTCAAATCCCAGGCATTCTAAATGGTAAAATCACTTTTCAAAATCTAGCAAAATTCTGTTTGGCCATACCATTTTTCCTGCTGATGGAGGAAGGGCCTGCTTTCTGGAGTTTCTTGCACGACGAGCGGTTCTTTGCAGCAAGGGCCTGCTTTCTGGAGTTTCTTGCACGACAGGCGGTTCTTTGTAGTAGGAGGTGTATATCCAGTAGGGTTTGAGTTGATTAGAAAAGGAAAGGAGCTGTAGTACTGATCTACAAAGGCGTATATCCAGTAGGGTTTGAGTCGATTAGAAAAGGAAAGGAGCTGTAGTACTGATTACATGCAGGGTAGCTATAGTGATTAATGTAAAATTTTGAAAGTCCCCCCATGATTAATCTCAAACCTTTGTAATTCGTTTGAAATTCCTATTAAAACCATATTTTATGGCGGTAATTCTCCACCATATAAATAGGTATTAAAACCTTTCAAATGCCAACTTAGGTTTGATTTAAAAATGGCATATAATTTTAGTTTAGCTTGTACAATAGTAAGGCCATTATTTATTGGTTTGAAATAATAAACAACATGCAAAAAACCCACATAATTAGTAAATTATTTAAAGACAATAATTCCTACATATTAAAATATAAAGTTATAACATACCAGCTCATACTCGAACATAACATCTGTATCAAAATTATTCTTCTGTATCTTCTTGATCTTCATCCAACTGATCGACATCTATACCAACATCTGATTTAGAAACAGTGTTGAAATGATCGACCATGTCATCATCATCATCAATTATGTCATTTTCAATAATATCCTATGCCTGGTTCAACTTCTAATATATCTTCTTCGTTTGTCAATGCATCTTCCTACTCATCTACCACTGCATCATCTTCTTCTTGATCAATATCATCTTCTTCCTCTACAGTATACTCTACTAGCCTTCCTCTTGGATCTTATCTAATAGAAAATGACCATTCGTTCTCACCTGGAACCTCTGAGTAAAAGACTTGTTCGCATTGGCTTGGAAAAACATAGTGATCTTTTCCTGCTTCAAACTGCGATGTTTTAACCAGTGGAAATCCATTTTCATGTTGAATAAGTGTTCTATCATCATCACGTACATTCATTCGTATCTTATACCATTTGACGTCGAACAAAACTATTTTGAAGGAATTAAAGTCACACTCAACTATATCATCTAAAAACCCATAATATCTATTTTTAGATTCTCAAGGATGTCTATCACTCTTGGAGGAAACATTAGTGACCTAGAATACTGCAGTTATCCCACTATCATAAGTTTTCCTGTTATCATCCAACTGTTTAACGCGAAATTTACGACCATTGCACCACATAGCCTTGTGGTGTTTCAACTGCAATATGCCAAACATGAAAAAGATGCATTCTCAATTAATAATTAATCATATAATTTACACAGCATGAAAATTATCTGAAAAATCAAACTAGTTGTCATATTATAAATATAGTATAAAATAAGTAATGAATAAAATAGGTGAATTAATTGCTTACCTTTCTATCTTTCAAGCCATATGCTAAATCGATTTCCCTGTCTGTAACGTTTCCATCTCCACTACGATATGCTTCTCTAATCAATTCAGACAGTAGTTTCCATGATAACCTACCGTCGTTAGGTGCTTTACATGTTTCAATCCATTCAATCATCCACTCAAGATTTTTTGCAATGTATAAAAGTAGTGCCTCATAATCTTGAGCGCCTGAATAAAAAAAACAATAATTCACCAATATTAATAAATGTTACTTATAACCATGGTAAATTATATTAATTAATAAACTATGAAAGAATAAGACCTAAATGAATATAATGATCATATACATGATGTAAAAAAATGAAACATTATATGTATTATACATAATAAATCTTTTACCTCTCACTTTCTTCATTCTACCTTTTCCCAACAAGTGCTCCACTTCAAATTTTTTGATGGAGTTCACATCCCAAATGCAATCCACCGCCTTCATAGCTAGCGCAGCTAATATAGGAAGATAATGACTAATATACACCATGGATTTATATACCACATTTCCCTCCACCATAGAACCCTCAGGTTGTGCTCTTTGTCTAACCAAAGCCTTCAAGGATTTCAGGTGCCTCTCGAACATCCACATTGACCTTGTGTGTACTGGTCCACACATTTCAATCTCCTCAACTTTGTGTATCAAGTAGTGTTCTTGTGCATTGAAAAATGTTGGAGGTAGATAACTTTTTTATTTCACACATTAGCCAAGGAATTTCTCTCTTCCAATACTTTATTTCATCTTGATGGATTTCTTTCAATGACAACCATCTGCAAATCATTACGCAAGGTTATTTCATTGAAAAATAATATATATTTCATTAAAATTTAATTAATACATCATTTCATTAAGTACGAAAATAAATTGTAGCAATTAAATTTCGCGTATAAATAAAAACTACTTATGTCATGTATTTACTAAGACCATATATAATTTGTTTGACATTGTTGTCGAAGTCATTTGGGAGAGATACAGGTAGAACATACTATAACAATAAAAAATGAATCGTTATTGGTTTCCAAATTAAACAGAAAAAAGGAAAATTTAAAATATGTATTCAAGCAATAACATACAAAAATGTATACCAAAAAAATTACCTTAACAAAGGTATGCCAATCATGTGTTTTCACCCCACTGAAGTCACCTTTCTTTGTTAAGATATTATTTATGTTTGAAGCAAAACTTGTTGGAAATTTAATTCTTCTAATGACCTCTTTTACATCATTGCTTTGTTGTTCTGTTAATAACCATGGAATATTATTATAATTTCGACCTCCATTGTTATTTGATCTATCGATCACACTTTTCATTGCATGATTCGATTTCTCAATGTCAGCACAAATTTTGTCAATTTTATCTCTATCATGTGCACCATCTATGGTTCGCCATAACGTTTCTGTCACATTCTTCCCGACATGCATTATATCAAACAAATGAGCTATTTTTAGGTCCTCATAGTAGGGAAACCTCGTGAATTGAGAAGGATAACATTTCATTCTAGGTGGAAGTACAATATTAGTACCTTCACCGTGATGATGACCTTGATATCAAAGAATAAAATAAATCAGAACAATAATTATAAAATACAATAAAATAAATTCATTAGTTAAAACAAAAATTCCAAACATTAAATAAACAATTAATATATATATATACACACAAATTATGTACCACCTGCTTGACGATTATTAATTCTGTTATAATCCAAATTCCACAACTGAGGTGTCATTCTTTGTGGTTTTAATCTAGTTTCTTCTTTATCATTGAAAATATGTTTTTCAGTAGTACGATACTTATGGTTCCTAGAGAGGAAGTGCCTAAACTCATCAAACACCATCTTTCTTAAGTCTGGCGAATGTCGATACTTCATATTAGGGCCACAAAATGGACATGCAAATCTACCCTTTGTTTGAAGACCTGCAATAGATGGATCAATAAAAAATATACTATGAGATCATTTTTAAAACATGTAATATGGTATATCTAATTTAGATAATTATGTATTATATTAAACTGCAATGAAATATTACATACCAAAAACATGTGTTAGTCCTGGGGCATCATGAATTGTCCATACAAGCATTCCACGACATTAAAATCTCTTCTGCTTGATTGGTTTAGTGATGTCATACATAGTGATGCCATGCCATAACTGTATTAGCTCATCGATAAGAGGCTCAATATATACATTCATATCTTTGACCTTGTACTTACCTAATTGTTCAAAATTACGGTACATAATAATTACTACCATGATATATGTATATATAATTAAGTAAATAAATAAAATATATATTTATGCAAACAACGAGAGAAATGAAAATGTTACATTCAAAAAAATAATGTATCAAATACCTGGAATAATCATAGTCAACATTATGTGCTCCCTCTTTATTGACATCCAAGGAGGAATGTTATTGTTGATAACAAAAATAGGCCACATTGAGTAAGTAGATCTAAGCTCTCTGAATGGATTAACACCATCAGCTGCCAATGAAAGCCTGACATTATGAGGTTCATTTTTAAAATCTACATATTTTTTCTCGATTTCTCTAAATGCAGAACCATCTGCAGGCATTTGAATAACACCATCTCCACTTCTATTATTTGAATGGTAATCCATAAACTGTGCTATGCTGTTACACCTGAACATTCGCTGCAAACGTGGAATTATGGGAATATGAAGAAGAACCTTTTGAGGCACCTTTTTGGTTAGTTGATCTGTTCGATATCTACTGGTACCACATTTCAGACATTCTGTTTTCAACGCATGTTCTCCGTAATATATAATATGATATTTAGGACATGCATCTATAGTGTTATATTCCATTCCAAAGTGTTTCATAATAGCACATAGATCTCGATATGTTCGAGGTAAAGTATTTGGCGATGGTAACAAATATTCACCCAACAATCTACAGCATAAACAAAAACTAGTTAATGTAAAGATTATTAATCATATATATATATATATATATATATATATATATATAAGTATTGAATTATTATTTTACACATTTATTACAACTAAAAAAAGGGAAAATAATCAACATTTACATATATGTGATCATATATACATATTGCATACCTTAGGAGTTGTGTCATACATCTGTTCGACAAATTATTCATAACCTTTAAGTTCACTAGCAACAATGTAGCAGAGAGAAGAGTTGCATTTTAGTGTTAAAAAAGTCGTTCACTTGACCTTTTAATTAGAGGTACATCATAAATACCGTCACTATCTCCACCATCATCATCTGACTCACCATACAAGTCTTGGAGCATTTGATTTGTCCCATCATTAATGTGAACTGTCTCATTATTATCATCATGATCTACCTCCATGGGATCATTAAAATTACCTTCATCATTCGCTTCATGTTCTTCACCTTGTACAACATCATTTCCAATACTAATATTTGCTGCAATATTCTCTTGCACTGGTGCAACATCATCTAATCTACTACTATTTAGTTGTGGAAGCTGGTTGATCATCTGCAAAAAGTTGGGGGGAAACTGTGCCTTTATGAAAATTACAAACATTAATCATTAAACATTAGTGCGCATATAAAAAATATTAAAATAATATAAAATTTTACGATATAATCAAAATGAAGATAGATAATGAAGATAGATAATTAATTACCACGGGATGATAGTCATTCGATCTACCATCAATGTGCCCATATTTCCTACAATGTATTGTTGCTGTTGCTATTAAAAATCTAACACTATTTCTCATACAACATTTTTTGCAAGGGCAATAAACTCTACCATCACCCCTTTCACCCTTTTGAATTTTTTTTCCACCTCTAATGTTTTCTTCCGTTGAAGCAAATTATCCCATAAAGAAAATAATAATTATATTTAGCAATTATCTCTCTCAATGGTGTATAAAACCCAAGACGTGTTGAACTCAATGGGAGCTCAATAAGCAAAAAGAAAATAAAAGTGGGCTTTTTACAAATTGTGGGCTTTTTATAAATTATGGGCTTTTTACAAAATTGTGGGATTTTTACAAATTGTGGGCTTTTTACAAATTGTGGGCTTTTTAAAAAATTGTGGGCTTTTTACAAATTGTGGGCTTTTTACAAAATTGTGGGCTTTTTACAAATTGTTTATATTTTTAATAAAATTGTGGGCTTTTTACTCCCAATAAAAAAGTGTATATCAATTTTATATTTAATATAAAATTGTTTATATTTTTAATAAAATTGTGGGCTTTTTACAAATTGTTTATATTTTTAATAAAATTGTGGGCTTTTTACTCCGTCGAGCACCTGGCTCAGCACCTACACTAATCACCACAGGACCGAGGCGAAGAACCACAAGCTAAACCACAACCAAATACAAGTCATGAGGGGAGGGGCTGAGTGCATGCGCTGAGTCGCAGTTGATTGAGTGTGCATAGCCTTGGTCTCATAATCGAAACATGTAAAACCTCAAATCGTATATAAACACCAATATTTCTTATACGCTCAGTGAATGTGGGATTATCCCACTGGACACCAGCACTATACCGGAATTCACTGGCGTTAACAACATAACCAACATTGTAATAATCATTATTGCCATCACCACCAGAACCACCAGAGATAGGGGCACCACCACCAACTGGAACAACATTGATGTAATTCTCAGCAGCATTAACAGTTGGAGAAGTTGGAGATGATGCTATGGCTCGCTCGGATGTGACAGATTCATCAGATGCAAACGACTCGAATGTCATAGATTCAAATGTTGCAGGTACCATATCTATATTAGAACTTGATTTTGGTGGCTCAGAGTCAATTCAGATGCCAGTTATTTATTTGGATACCAATGATTCAAACTTCAAGCATGCATGACGTGCACAAGGCACCCGGGTAGTCACAACTTTGAAAAACTTATACATGCACCCTCGAACGAAATGACCTGACCTGAACATGCCTGGTCGGGCGACCTCGCACGACGCGACACGGCGTGGCTGACCGAACGATACCACAAGGGAGAAAACAACAAACGGGCTGCCCGAAGGTGCACAAGGCACCCAGGTGGTCACAACTTAGCATGAAAACTGATATGGGCGCCCTAGAATGAAATAGCTCAACCTGAATGCGCCCGGTCGAGCAACCTCGCACTATGCGACACGACGCGCCCGACTGAACGATGCCACAAGGGAGAAAAAGGAAAATGGGTCGCTTGAAGGTGCACAAGGCACCTGAGCGGTCACAAATTAGCATGAAAACTGATACGGACACCCTCGAATGAAACGACCTGACCCAAATGCGCCTGATCGGGCAACCTCGCATGGCGCGACATGACCCACCCGACCGAACGATGCCACAAGGGAGGAAACGGAAAATGGGCTGCCCGAACGTGCACAAGGCACCCGGGTAGTCACAAATTTGCAAAACTGATACGGATGCCCTCAAACGAAACGGCCCGACCCGAACGCGCCCGGTTGGGTGACCTCACACGACGTGACACGACACACCTGATCGAACGAATATCCCACAAGGGAGAAAATAGAAAAAGAGCCGCCTGAATGTGCACAACGCACCCAGGCGGTCACAACTTAGCAAACTTGATACGGGCACCCTCGAGCAAAACGGCCTGAACCGAATTTGCACAAGGGAGCAAATGGAAAACGGGCCACATGAACGTGCACAAGGCACCTGGGCAGTCACAACTTAGCAAACCTGATATGGGCACCCTCGAACGAAATAGCCTAACTGAAACACACCCAGTCGGGCGACCTGACACGGCGCGACATGGCGTGCCCGAACGAACGTCGGTGCCACAAGGGAGAAAACAGAAAATGGGCCACCCGAACGTGCACAAGGCATCCAGGCGGTCACAAATTAGAAAAAATGATATGGGTGCCCTCAAACAAAACGACCTGACCCAAACACGCCTAGTTGGGTGACCTCACACGGCACAACACGACATGCCTGACCAAACGATGCCACAAGGGAGAAAATGGCAAACGGGCCGCTTGAACGTGTACAAGGCACCCGGGCGGTCACAACTTAGCAAATGTGACATGGGCACCCTAGCACGAAACGACCCGACCCAGGCGTCCTTGGTCATGCGGCGTCACACGGCGCGACACAGCACGCCCAGCCGCACGGAGGCATAAGGTAGCAAACGGAAAACGGGCCACCCGAACGTGCACAAGCTAGTAACCGAGCAGTCACAAGTTAGCAAATCTGACACGGGTGCCCTCGCACGTAACACCCCGACCTGAGTGCCCTTGGTCGTGCAGCGTCACAAGGCGCGACACGGTGTGCCCGACCACCCAAAGGAACAATGATAACGGGGTAAAACCCATAGTCCCTGTTTACTCAAAATTTCAATCTCAATCTGTGTGTAAAGTGCCCTGAATTTTTTCATGCGCAAGAAATTCACAATTCGGGCAAACTCACACTGTTCTGATTAATTGAACTGGAAAATTAAATAAACTCTGTCTGAATGTTTTAATATCTCAAATTGGAGATTTGAGATATTAAATTAATACTCTCCCTCTACCTATGTGCATATAACAATGCATCTTCTCTTTATCATTCAAATCAATGCCCACATTTACACTTTCAACCATTAGCTTGCGGACACTTCTTTCAAATTCACTAACCATAAGTTATAAGGCCATACACCTAAATATACAAACGAAGCTTTTATTTTTTCACCAATGGTAAAATTCCAACTCTCTCTTACCTTTTATTCAAAGTTTATAAAACCCCTTCATGTATATAATATGCTCCTTTATTGAAACCATACAGTCCACCCTCGGCTTATTACATTAAACTGAACTCATCCTTAGGCAAGAGTTCTTTATCAAAGGTTTCGTTCTTTACCTTGATTCTCCACCCAAAACTTTTTATTCGCATCAAATACCATATATGTACCCTTAGTACTTTTAATGAAGTGCTTCTATCATATCTCACTTCGAAAGCTCTTATATTCAGAGCCTCTTTTAATTTCGGTCCTTAATTCTTTTAAATAATGCACCTCGATTATGGTGTCTTCACCTTACCCACTTTGATTATGGTTTAGCCCCTTTTTATAAACGCTAAAATTCAACTCATAACATTAAACCGACGTGATATTTTAATACACATTGCACTCACAGAGCCACACATCAAACTTATCAAATAAATGTTTAAATGGCGAAAACTGCTGGGCCATACCTTAGTTAACCGTCGAATGGATCCAACGATCCATGTTATGTCGCACCCCAAACCTCTATCCGACGGTGATAACGAAGTTTCGCAAAATATTTGGTGCTGAGCGTGAACGCTCAAAACAAATGCGAAACTCGCGGTTTTACAAATCTTCTCAGGGACCCGTGTTGGTCTCAGGAGCGTATCGCATTTTTTTTTTGAAAACAACTAACTTCCTTTCAACAACACAAATACCATAATTTCGTTCCTCAAAATCACCTTCTCTAATGGTGCTCATGATTCCACCTCCTTCTTCATCACGATTCCACCTATTCCATTCAACGCCTTATTATGTTCAGCCTTCAACATTCTGTACAGGTTTTATCAACCCTTCACACAGAATCATATTCTCCACTAATTACTGCATTGTGGCTTGGAAGCATTTATGTCAATTTTGTGAATCGGGTATACCAATCTCGACACAGATGTTGATCTGTGTCCACCGCGCATTCAAATTAATAGAGGATCTATATAATCCAGGGGAATTTGAAAGGAACCAAGTCCTTCTTCAGGCAACGAACCCCTAAGTTCAATTCACTGTCATCGCCTTACACAGAGGCCTAAATTTCAATGAGACTCACCTCAATTATTCAATTCCTACACATACACCTGGAACATATGGTTTACTCGCAATAGCGACGTTTCTGTCGATACTATCACAATAGCGACACCTTTGCCTGAGCCGTTGCAATAACGACGATATCCTCAAACCATCACAATAGCAACGTTTCTGCCAAAACTGTCGCAATAGCGACACCTTTGCCTGAACTGTCGTAATAGTGACGATTTCCTCAAATGTCGCAATAGCGACACTTTCCTCTATGCGGTCGCAATTCCGACGCTATTGCCGAAACTGTCGCAATTCTGACGGATTTCTTCAAACGCCGCAATTGCGACACTTTGTTTAAGTGTTGGTATTGTGACACTTGTCTCTAAACATCGGTATAGCGATGGTTTCGGGCGGGATTTGAAAAAATTGAAAAAATTTGGGGAAATTTTCGACATTTGGTCAAAATTGTCGGAACCAAGTGTCAGAATTTCTGCCAAATGTACTAGTGCAAGAGGCATTGCTGCAGTGGTTGCTATTGGGAGGGTATGGTCTTAAATTTTACGTTTCCACCCATATATCTCTATTTCCTATTTTGCATAGTGTTGAGATGATGCTTGGAGAAATCAGGCCCAACAGGGCCAATGATGGGAGCATGGAGAGATACATCATACTCCATATAGCATGGGTTGGAGAGATAGTTCATGAGTTGGAAATTTCCACTTGGGTAAGGAACCACTTCACTTCATATATCTTATGCATAGAAGAGGCTTTGGGACAACAGATGGTTGCCACTTTGGGACTCATTGATGAGGAGAGGCATCTAACTACACAGTTGGAGGCCATTCTAGAAATTCTAGAGAGGCAGCTGTGGAGCTGGGCATTCATAGAAAATTGGAGCAGATGGGGATACCTTCCATATAAGGATGTGAGTTGGGAGGGAGATGGATTTCTGGAGCATTCAATTTTGCAGTTTCTTGAGGACAGGAAAATTTTTGGTGGGGAGGACTGTAATATTCCAAATTTTCCATCATTCAATTGGAATATTAGAGTTCTTACTTTTCTTAATTAGTTAAGTAAATAAAAGGGTGGAGGGACCCATAAATCCCATAGATGAATAAAATCCACTTTTTTTGTGTGAATCTAGGTTAGTTAGGTAGTGGAGCAACATTATGGAGTAGTGGAGAAGCTATTTAATGAAGGAAGAGTGGAGATCATGAGAAATAATGAGGAAGATGGTGGAGATAGTGGAGGACTAAAAGTAATATCATAGGGAAATAATGATGCAGTGATGGAGGAAGTGGTGCATTAAATGCACACATGATGGAGGGAGTGGAGAGTAAATGCAGAAATGATGGAGATCATGGGGAGACTAGAGGAGTCTTCATGGAGACTAGTGGCCACATGTGTAGCGCAGTAATGAGGTGGGCCAAGGCTAGGGGAGGCTCACAGAGCATAAAAGGAGGGTGAGGGCAGACATATACAAAATTTTGGATTTTGATATTATATTTTTATTTGAAATTTCTTGGCATGCTTCAGCTATTTAGCTAAGTCTGCAATGCTGTTTAGCACATGGGTGTTCTCGAGTGGGAATCCCACCCTTATCCATGGGGGAATTTGAGTGCCTACTTTGGAAAGGTTTATTTGAGAAGCCATTCATCATTTGGCATCTATGCCATATTCAATCCCTCTCTTCAAGACATACAGATTCAGTAATTACACATTCCTGCTTGAGGGTTTGAGAGGAGGAAGGTAGTACTTAGCATTTCAGCTAGGAAACCTGTGGAGGGATCATTGTTTCACCTTGTGCTTCTATTTCAATATTCTAGGAGAATTAGTATAAAATTTGGAATCATTCCATCATTATACACCTCCATGCATTAGCATTTCCTCCAGGAATTGCACAGTCCAGTAGTGTAGATCTAGTGGAGGAGGGAAGTTCCAAGTATTTCAGCTTGGAATCCTGTGAGGGATCATCCCCTCACTTTGGTGAGGTTATTTACATTAGATGTGAGATATATTATATCACCTAGAAATGGGCTACAACTTCATCCCTCTTGACAATTTAGTCCATTCCATCAGTTGTGTATTTAGCAGCTGCAACTTGAGAGGAGGAAGGAGGAGCTAGATCTCAAACTTGTAGGTTGGGAATCAGGAGAAGGGGCTAGCCCTTCATGCATTGAGCTGATTGGGTTCTATTTAAGTAGTTAGATCATCAGTTTAGCCCCATATCAGCAGTTACCCAGGAGGAGTGTATAAGTTAGCCAGCAGGGGTGCAGTTGGCAACCCAAATAGGGCTGAAAATCCAAAGTCAAAATCTGACCAAACCATTTCTGGGTTTTTCGAGCAATTTCCATGGTTAAAATCTTAGATATTTCTGAGCAGTACAACAGCCTCCCTCACATGTTTCTTCTTCATAGCAGAAACAATAACAACAACACCATTTCCAATGCTAGGATTTAGAGTTATTTAAGCCGCTTCTTGTTGGCTTGAGTGCACCCTCTTTGGAGCACTATGTAATTTATATTTGTTGTTGTTTATAATGATATGACTCAGCTATTTCTGCTCATGGTTACGATGTCTTAATATAATTTCTAAATGCAGCATATTTCTTGCATTTTCCATATTTTAGTGCTATATTCTTGTTTTGCTTTATTTGGAATGATGTAGATGTTCTATAATCCTTTCTTTTCCATTTTCAAGCATTACAGAAACACTTTTGGGTCGGGTCGAGTTGTGTCGTACTATGAGGGCACCCAAGGAAATGCGATTGGGAAAGTCGGGTCAGGTCGTGTGAGGGTGCGCAAGGAACATGTCCGGGTCAGGTCATGTCAGGTTGTGTGAGGGCACCCAAGGAAACATGTTCGGGTGGGTCGAGTCAGATTTGGTTAGGTCGTGCCATGTGAGGCTGCCCAAGGAAATGCGTTCGAGATCATTGAGTTGGGTCGTGCTATGTGAGGGCATCTAAGGAAATGTGTTTGGGCAGGTTGGGTCGAGTTAGGTCGTGTCATTTGAGGGCGCCTAGGAAAACGCGTTCAGGTGGGTCGGGTTGGGTCGTTCTATGTGAGGGCACCAGAGAAAACACGTTCGGGCGTGTCTGGTTGGGTTAGGTCGTGTGAGGGCGCCCAAGGAAACACATTCGGGTGGGTCGGGTTCGTTCAGGTCAGGTCATGTGAAGGTGCCCAAGGAAACATGTTATTGCGGGTTGGGTCAAGTCGCCTGAGGGCACCTATGGAAATGCATTCAGGCGGGTCAAGTCAGGTCGTGCTGTGTGAGGGCGCCCAACAAAACACGTTCGGGCGGGATGGGGTGGGTCGGGTTGGGTCGTGTGAGGGCGCACATGGATGTGTTGGATTGTCGTGTGAGGGGTCGGGTTGTGTGAGCATCACCTAACATATCTAAGAGGGATATGTTGGATTGTAAGCACAATCACAGGACCTAAATGTGAACAAATACGCAACTAGGTACTTGCAAAACAAGAAAGAAAAGAGAATAAAATTGCTGAGAAATTGAGTAATAAACCAAGGAGACTCTCTAGTATGCCTAATAATACAAATTGGGTTGGGATTCCATGTGCATGCACTTGGTATATTTGAAAATAACTTTCCCTAGTTTGCAAATAAGTCAAATTATATTGGGAGACCCAATTAGCAAAATATTTTAAAATAGAGTGAAATAGAAGTAAGTGGAGTTAGAAATAAATTATAACTAATCAATGAATCTCGCATGAAAAATAATAACTAGTTAAACTTAGTTGAACTCCAAAATAGGAATATAAGTCAACTTGACAAGGAGAGGAGAGAGTAAAATGACGACTAATTGCTACAAAGTAAGGAGGAAGTGCCTACTCACTCTAGGAAGGTCTTAGAATTAGGTAGTAGGAATCAATGGAGTGGAATTATCCATTTAATCCTCCAACTAGAGTCTAGTTAGTGCCACATGTCATCCCTGGTGTAACCCCCTATTAAAAAAGAAAACCCTAAAAATAGAGAATTTGAAAAATGATAGGGAATGCCCAATAGTGAATGAAAAGTGGTCATATGTGCCCCTAATAATTTATGGAAGAGGGTATAATGATGGCCAGAGTGTGTGCCTTAATAAACTAATGAGTGTAATGTACCCTAACACCACCCCACAACCCAACTAGGGAGTATGCTATTGAAAAAGTCCTAACAATTCTCAGCCATTTTAAGTACTCATGTACAACAAAAAACAATCAAAGAGTCCCAATAATTTTCGGCCATGTCAAGTACTCATGAAATAAATTATACAATACACAATATCAGAGGAGTGAGGTAAAGAGGGACAACCTAGTGGGAAGAAAACCACCTCTTAAAATACAATGCATACTATGTTAACTATGTAGTTTCTATGAAGAAGGATGGTGTTGGGACCCATTTTCCGTTTTCTCCCTCGTGCCTTCGACGTTCGGGCGGGTCGTGTAATGGCGCCCAAGGAAACGTGTTTGGGTTGGGTTGGGTCGGGTCGTGCCATGTGAGGGCGCCTAAGGAAACACGTTCGTGCGGGTTGGGTCGGGTCGGGTCTTGTGAGGGCGTCAAAGGAACGTGTCTGGGTTGAATCATGTGAGGGCGCCTAAGGAAACACATTTAGGCAGGTCGGGTCAGGTGGGGTCATGTCGTGTGAGGGCTCCCAAGGAAACGCATTCGGGTGGGTCAGGTCAGGTTGGGTCGTGTCGTATCTAAGGGTATGATTTTCTTGGCGTTATCCTTAGTTGCTCTATAGGATATGCATTGGGTCATCATCCTTTCTTGATGGGGATCTTGATGCCCTAGGATATTTTTCTTTTTTTGGAGTTGGCTCTAGTATAAGGTTGTGGGTTAGCCAATGGTGAATTTCTACTACATAAGTGTGTGATTTCAAATTTATCAAGCATGCATAGGCCTGTAAAATTAAGGTTATATGGTAGAAATTTTGTCTAGTGGATATAATTAGAGTTTGGTTGGATTTTTCTTGATTAAAAACAATGGTAAATATCCCACATCAATGTTTCTTTCCTTTATGAAACAACCAACATCAATGCCTTCCGAAAACAACTCAAAATAGAAGCAAGCATGTCTCCAATCTTATCAAGTCATGTTGGGGCACTAGGTAGCTGAAAATAATCTATAAAAGAAAACACCTCCAACATTTTAGAACGAAGTATTAACAAAATTAACCATTACTTAGACTGAATTGTAAGCCAAGAAACCAAATTTATCAATGCAAGGAACTATATTTGAGCCTCACTATTTTTTTAACGCTCCTTTTCATAGTCATACTTATTTTTCCCTCTATCCCCAAATATTCCTTTTGAGAGTTTTCCAGAATTAGTCTTAATTTTTAATCAATATATTTTTGCCTTCCACTTTGTGTTAAATTCCCTCCACCTTTCAAGATGAGCTACTTGATATAAATATAACTTTGGAATCCTATATCCAATCGGGTTTGTCTATTAGGAAAGGTATTTTAGAAAATTCTTCCAAACCATTAAGGTTTTTTATGACTTTAGATTTTTTCCATGGAGCTTGAATCCTTAGCCACTATTCCCAACCCCTAACCCATTTAACCCCCTAAACCTTTAAACCTCTAACCCATTTAACCCCTAAAACCTAAACCCTTAACCCTAACCCATTTAACCCCCTAAACCCCTAAACCCCTAACCCATTTAACCCATAAATCCTAAACCTCTAAACCCTTAACCCATAACCCCTAAAACCTTAACCCCTAACTAGTTTAACTCTAAACTCTAAATTTAAAACTCAATCCATTTAATCACAAACCTTTAACTACCATTAACCCTAACCTTGAATCCCCTATGTCCTCCACTAATGTCTGAAAGTAGACTCTGGTCCAACATGTCTACTGGGTTATTCCTCTATCATTGACACATTCCGTAACATCATCTCTTCTACATGTTCAAATTGTTCTTCTATCGCACTCATTACCATCCTGCCTATCACAACCAAGTTGAAGAAGCTCTACTTCAACATTCTCCTCCAAGAATTCAAGTTCAATACGAATATGTGGGTGCTCTACTTTCATACACCTTAACTTGTACAAGGGTTTCAAAAATTCTCCCTTGACATTCTTCCCAACTTGCCATGTCTTGTTATGTAACTTCGACCCTGATCAATGTCTTGCCCTGCCAATGTTTCACTGAGACCAAAAAATATAATGTTCAAGCTTGGATACAAAATGTAGCCCTTTTTTTAGTTTAGGGTTGGCTCGGGTCGTGTGAGGGCGCCCAGGAAACGCGTTCGGGCGGGTCGTACCATGTGAGGGCACCCAAGGAAACACGTTTTGGTGGGTTAGGTTGGGTCGTGTCGTGCGAGGGTGCCCAAGGAAATACGTTCGGCCGATTCGGGTTGGCTCGAGTCATGTGAGGGTGCCCAGGGAAATGCGTTCGAGCGGGTCAGGTTGGGTCAGGTCGTGCAAGGGCACCCAAAAAAACTTGTTTGGGGTGGTTTCGGGGTCGGGTTGTGTGAGGGTGACCTTATAAAAAATGCTAAGTTGTGACCGCCTGTGTGCCTTGTGCACGTTCATGCGACCTGTTTGTCATTTTCTCCCTTGTGCATTCGTTCGGGTGGGTCAGATTGTGCCATGTGAGGGTGCCCAAGGAAATGCGTTCGGGTCAGGTACTCAGGTCGGGTCGGGCCTTGTGAGGGAGGTTGTTTAAAAAATGCTAAGTTATGACCACTCGTGTGCCTTGTGGCGCACGTTCGTGTGACCTGTTTTCCTTTTTCTCCCTTGGGCCTTCGTTCGGGCGGGTCGGGTAGGGTCATGTGAGGGTGCCCAAGGAAACGCATTCAAGTTAGGTTGGGTCATGTGAGGGCACCCAAGGAAACAAGTTTAGGGCGGGTCAGGTCTAGTCGGGTTGTATGAGGGCACCCAAGGAAACACGTTTGGGTCGGGTCGGGTCGGGTCATGCCATGTGAGGATGCCGAAGGAAACACGTTCAGGTTGGGTCGTGTGGGGGAGGACGTATAAAAAATGCTAAGTTGTGACAGCCCGTGTGTCTTGTGCACGTTCATGTGACCCATTTTTTGTTTGTCCCCTTGTGCCTTCGTTCGGGCAGGTCGGGTCAAGTCAGGTCATGTGAGGGTGCCCAAGGAAACACATTCGGGTTAGTTCGTGCCATGTGAGGGCGCCCAAGGGAACGCCTTCGAGTCGGGTTGGGTCGAGTCATGTGAAGGTGGACATATAAAAAATTCTAAGCTGTGACAACCCATGTGCCTTGTCCATGTTCATGCAACTCGTTTGCCGTCAGCTCCCTTATGCCTTCTTTTGGGTGGGCCGGGTCGTGCTGTGTGAGGGTGCCCAAGGAAACGTGTTCGGGTTGGGTCGGGTTAGGTTGTGTGAGGGTGGCTATATAAAAAATGCTAAAGTGTGACCACCTGTGTGCCTTGTGTATGTTTGTGAGACTCGTTTTCCATCTGGCACTCCTTTGTGCCTTTGTTTGGGCGGGTCGGGTCATGTCGTGTGAGGGTGCCCAAGGAAATGCATTCGAGTCAGGTTGGGTTGGGTTGTGTGAGGGAGGCTGTATAAAAAATTCTAAGTTGTGACCGCCTGTGTCCCTTAATGTGCATGTTCATGTGACTCATTTTTTGTTTTCTCCCTTGTGCCTTAATTCGGGTAGGTTGGGTTGTGCAGTGTGAGGGAAACCAAGGAAATGTGTTCGGGTCGGGTTTGGGTCGAGTCGGGTTGTGTGTGTGGAAAGTTGTAAGTTTTACATATTAAATCATTTATATACATCTTAATATCTTATTTATTTATATTCAAATTTTAATTTAATACTTTGTATAATTTTTTTTTAAATATTATTATTTACATTTAATTTTTAATTTTAATTCCAATTCCCGCTTCAAAAAAATTTCACCCTTCATGCAACCTCCCTATTCCCGCCTGCAAAAAATGCACCCTTCGAATCACTATTATGAATGCGCTGTCACTTTTCTCCATGCAGAGTAGGGTTGAACCCGACTTGACCCTGCGAAACCTGACTCCCCTGAACACTGAATGCTAAACGCCCATTCCCTATCACACGTTGATGTTTCTTTAGTTCTGCCCCACTTCTCTGATAACACCATCAGATCCAACGTGGGTTGGACTGAAATCATACTTTGCAATGCTTAATCGCCATGCTGGAGGCTATATGGTAACACCCATTTCCTCGTGCTCTGATAATCAAAGTCAAGTATTCAGACTTCTCGTAATTTCCCAGGATAAATCACCCAATGGGAGATGGAATAAGTACTCACACAATGTTCGAGGTTTGAATCCCTATAAGCCTGTACATGCCAGGCAATATGTTAGTAAAGCTGTTGTGGATTATTTTTTGAAGCACAAGGGTTTTACTGACGATTATGATGAGGATAAAAAGGTTACTGAAAATGTGGATGGAGGGTTTGATTCCAAGACGGAAGAGAAGTCTTCCATTGAGGAGTGCAAAGTGTTGTGGAATCAATTTTAGTTTCCGTCTAGGAAGGTTACATGCATTGTCTTCCTCAACATTATTGCTGTCATATATGGTAAGTAAACCAGAGATTTGATTTGGGTTTCAGTTGTTTTATCATTTGTTAATATTTCAGTTGTTTTATGATTTGTTAATTGATATATTGTGATGGATACTCTTGAGCAAGCCATCTTTCTTCCCACCCTCCCCAACTCTCTATCCTTGTTACTGGTATTATTTATATGAATTCAATAGAAATAAGCCACCAGGGAAGAGCCCTTGCACCCCCACGGTTTTAACAAGGGCACCCAAGTAAACGCATTCGAGTCGGGTCAAGTTGGGTTGTGTGAGGGTGGCTGTATAAAAAATGCTAAGTTGTGACCGCACATGTCCCTTAATGTACACGTTCGTGCAACCCATTTTCCATTTTCTTTCTTGTGCCTTAGTTTAGGCGGGTCGGGTCGTGCCATGTGAGGGCGCCCAAGAAAACACGTTCGGGTCGTCTCGTGTGTGTGGAAAGTTGTAATTTTTACATATTAAATAATTTATATACACCTTAATATCTTATTTATTTATATTCAATTTTTAATTTAATACCATATATATATTTAAATATTATTATTTACATTTAAATTTAAATTTTTAATTTTAATTCCAATTCTCGGCTCAAAAAAATTTCACCCTTCACCCCCCCTCCCTATTCTCGTTTTCTATGGCTCTTACTGCACTGCCTGACTCGACCCAGAAACTGTCCGTCGCCCGAATCACTGTTTCAAACGCCCTGTCACTATTTTGCATGCAGACTCAGGTTGAACCCGACTTGACCCTGCTCGATGCCCTAAGGGACCTGACTCGCCCTAAACTTGAATGCTGAACGCATTTTCCATGACTCGACCCTTCCATTTCTTCGGCCGCATTGGAGCTGGGTGTGGACGGAATCCATGCTTTTACGGGCTCTGAGGTGCTGTATAATCAGGTGGAAGGAATTTCAGATGTCGGATTCTACCAGGAAGGTTAGTTTCTTTTACTATTTAAGGTTTTGGATTTTTTCTGATTTTCTCATGTTTATTCTTGTTATTGATTTTTATCCTATCACAACTCTGAGTATAATAAATAGGTTGATGTCTGAATCACTCAAGTAGAATACATTGTGAGGTATATACGAGTTTCCAGGGAAAATTTCAATAGAATTAAATTATCTCGGTCTTGGTCGAGCCAAGAAAATACAATAATGTTTTTGTTGGATGAGATGGTTGGAAGGGTCTTTGGGTGTGGTATAACTGACATTACATGGGCGACCATCATGCAATATTACCACTTCAATCGCCTTTCGAGCCTGAGGTGGAAACCGCTGATCAAGATTGAAATTGGGGCTAAATCAAGCTAAAATTGCCTTTACAGAGGTTTTGACCTAACTTTCCCGCCACCTAAGATCAAACAGAACACGTCTTCTCATCAAATATGGATCACGTCTCATTGAAACACCCACATGCCCATTGGAAGCAAGCGAACCATGTCTCAGAATAAGTGTAACTAACCTACCTTCTTCTAGGTCTAAAGACTAGGAGCCCTCCACTCACTCCATCTCCTAGTCTTTCGACATTAAGAAAAAGAAGAAAATATTGGGACTAGTGACAGATCGAGTGTTATTCTAGAAGAAAACCCCAAATAAATGGGGCTTATCCATTTTAGAGCTAGTAGAGGAGTTTCTCTCATTGACCCAGGACTATTTCATATCTTATTTTAGACCAGTCATAGTCCTAATCTAATAGTCTTCTCATAGCCAGCTTGTCATAGGCCTAATATGGCTAGCTTAACTAAAGGCTGCTATATCATCATGGCATCCATTCCCATTGAGAGAAATTTTATCCACTCTTCCTTGTAGCAATCAAGACTAATTGGGGGGAGGGGGGGGGGTGGGTATCCATAGGCCCTCATGGTCTCTTATTTCCTTTTAGTTAGATTTTCACAGGCCTAAAGTTAATTTTGTTTGGAATTCATGGTTAAATTGGGCACCTTACATGATGAATTATTAGCATAATTGATGGCTCCAGGGTTTCACTCTTTTTTGTCATAAATTTTCTATCATGCATAAGCTCATATTGTAGATGGCCAATAGTTAAATTTCACAATAAAAATACTTCACATTTGGCATAATTTCAAGCACTAACATTCCCTTGATAATAATTGGTTCATATTTCACTAAATATATGGGCATTTTTCATTCATTCTGATAACATTTCTATGCTCTCATTTTTATTGTAGGTTGTTATCATGGCAGAGCCAAATTATATCGGAAGGGAAACTTTGTACAGATACTAAGAACCATAGAAGAGGGTATGCCTGCAATGTGCTTTTCCAGTCCCAATAATATGCTATTGAATCCAATTCTTTAAACTCCTTTCAATCCAATGGAGTTTCTTGCATGTCCATGGAGAAATTCCTCAATCAAGGTCATGTAGGCTTTGTCACAAAATTCACAAGAAAAGAACTGCTTAATGATATTTAAGCCATTCTCCATTACTGCACCTTCCTCCAACCATCAGCATACTACAAATGAAAAGTGCATATCACTGTACGTTGATTATTGTGCAAAAATATGTTGAATATTTTCACCGTGATTATTGGTAATATCATGTACATGCACAAACCCATGGTATATAATAGGTAGTGAAAATCCATTTTTTAGCACAAGAAGCATCAAGTTCGTGAGCATGCTAATATGAGTGTTTTAGTATCCACTTTCTTTAGTTAAATATTTCACTACAAGTAATTATATAATATAGGTATCCATCTCTATTGTAGGCGTTATGGATAATTGCAATTTTCTTCATTCATAGTGTGCAATAAATCCCCTAAACATCCTTCAATGTAAAAGGTAAGGTGTTCTCTTAGAAACATTGACCATAATTCAACTTGTTGTGTGTTAGATGCTAGAAGAAACTTTATTTCTGATACTGTCCACTCTGTTGATTCCTTAGATAGGTTTGTAATTATGTATTAACAAATTTGTAACTCTATCCTTGCTAGCAACAATAGGTTTGAAATATCTAGACCATAATTCACATTGTTGTGTGTTAGATGCTGGAAGAAAATTTGTTTCTGATACTGTCCACTTTTTCGATTGCTTAGAGAGGCTTATAATTATGTATTACCAACTTTATAACACTATCATTGCTAGCAACAATAATTTTGAACAAATGTCAAAGGGATGCAACCTCCTACTACCTTGATGTTTTGAAGGTAGGCTAAAAAAACTATGTATAAGAGTGACCTACTTAAACTAGACAGAGTGCCCTTTGATAGCTTCTATGAAGATGAAATACATCTATTGAATCTCCCATGGAATGTGATGTAGAGTATTTTCCCCTTGCTCTTAGCATTAATTAGGGTAGTGGGGATCAATAGAAAAAACGACTCGAGATAAATAAATTTGATCTATACCCTATGTAGATTTTGAAGTTAAGGTCTTCTGTTTGGGTGTCTATGCATGAGAAACGTTCTCAAGATTCTACATGTTTTGAAATATATGCATGTAATTTTCTTCTTTAATAGATGAAGATCTGATTATATTATGTTATTAATTAGTTCTAGTATCCTCATAGCTACATGCCTGTGACTTCATATCATTTATTTGGACATGCTACAACACTCAGTCGTCTATGTTCAATATTCTTATATGGTTTGAGAAAAGATGATTTGTTGTACCATTTAAGTATTAGAGCTTACTTGTCACTGGTGTTGTACGATACTATCCACTTTTAGATCTAGATGGCTCAAAATTTTGTATATGAAAATTTCCAGTCTATAAGTCTTCTGTAAATTTCGACTGTCAAATACTTATTTCTTCTGCTAGTTGTTTGCTGAGAAATTACTTGGAAATGTTATGTAATATCCCTCAAGTAACCATTCATCCAAGGAGATTTTCTAATTTTGGGTTTTGGACACTGCTTTTGATTATGGCTCTTAGCTGTAGAGGCTTGGTGAGGAAAATTGATGATGCTTCTAATAGAGCCTAGTTTAAAAGATGGCATCTCCCAAGAAATACAGATGATTACATTCAAACTAAGATCTTCTCAATAATGCAGATCATTATAAAACATAATTTTTCTCAATTCTGCAGATGGATGCATAATAAAAAGGACAAAGTAGTCTAGAAATCATTCACATTAGAACAATAGGATAAAATTTATTAATGTGCTTTATATTAGAAAGGATTAAATAAGGTAAGGTTCAAAACTGTGTTTTATTACAGGAAATTGAAAGGAATTATTTTTGAAGGTCTGAGCATAAATCCACTTTTTTAGGGATTTTTTACTCAAGTCTAAGAGAAAGTTGAAGCCCTTTAACTGGTGTGAAAATCACATAGAGAGAAGCAGTTTTGTGAATCTTGAAACATTACAAAAATTACCTTAAAATTGAAAATTTAACTCAGATATAATTGGTTTTATGAAGCTGGCTGCAAGAATTTTTTGTTAAATATCAGTCCTGGGCTAATCATTGGTGAATGCAGATATAATGTGATCATTGGAGAGGTTTCATAACCTGTTCGAGACCCAAGCACTGTCATTTGGACTTTTGATTTCACATACTACACTTTGGAGTAAGGCCGCAAGGTATTGTGGCCTTCTTCCTCTCTCATCATAAGTTACAACATAATGTAAATTATACACTAGGTTCGAAGCATTTCACTGCTGACCTTAATCACAAAGATAATACACGATGGAAATCCTTAAAACACTAAGGAATCAAAACATAATAGTCACAAGTGTTTGGATTTCTTTCCTTGCTATTTGGGTTACAAATCTAGTTTGTTGGAGGATTGATCCTATTACTACTGCCGACCACTCGTAAACTTGCAGAGGTGCGATCCAATACAATAATGGCATCTCAATAGCATGACTATATTTTCATAGTTTACATGCTGGATTTCAAGTTTTTGTTTTATTTTTTATTTTCTTTAGAACTTGAAAGTTCAAACCTGTCTCATGCATATTTTCACTGTTAGCTTTCTATTCTCATGAGATTATTTACTGCTGTTCTGGTTACCCACTAAAGGTCATTTGATCAGTTTTGAAGCATAGGTAACGTAAGAAATATCATTGAATAAGCCTAGTGGAGTAAAATTGTTAAAATTTTGGTGTTGACTACTTTAGAACATAAGAGCTTTGTTGCTACCCCAAAGGTTTGATCACTGCTCATTGGAAATAATTGGAATATAAAGGAATTACATATATTGTTTACAATTGAGTTGCTTTGACAATTGGTAAAATATCCTAAGAAAAGTGCTAACTTTGTTGTGCCTTGTGACTTCTTTAGAATCTAATTGTTTTGCATTAACAAACTCATTCCCTAAAGAATTAGTAAATTCTTAACAAGCTAAGTGTTCATTGAAGTTATTGTAAAGAGTCAAATTCTTAAGTATTCTCTTGTCTTCCTCTAAATTGGCATAAGAAATTTGACAAATATCATTGTCAATTTGTGAATGGTAATCTAATATTGACCCTAGGTGTTCTTCATTTAAGAATATTTTGCCTTAATTGAATAATTGGATTAAAGCCATTTTTTCTTTTTAACTCAGGAGATCTCTCATAGTTTCCAATAGGTACCATTGAAATTCATTTTCCTTACTTTAGGGTTGAATTTGGGTTTTGTGAATGATTTGAGTACTAATCTCTCTGACTAACATATACTTGGCCAGGGGCTGCTGTGGTCTATTTTCATTAACAATGATCTGTTTCATTGATTGTGCCATAGACTCTTCTTTGGGACTCTTCGTATAATTGAGGCATATCTAATTTTAATTTTAAAGCTTGATGCATATTTGGAAAAGCTAATCATCAACATTTGGAAAGCATAATCGATAGAGGATTGGTGTTTGTTTCTTGGTTTAAATTTTGTCAAGAATAACCCTTGAAACCATCTCTCCCTCATCTCATTTGAAGCATTGTCATCTTGGAATTGTTATTGTTTGTATTGATAACTTGGCTATATCTTTTTCATCACTGTAATCTCTTTAAGTGGCAGTACTTTTCAATCATTCATCTTTATTGTCTTGTATTAGCATCTCTTTGAGTATTTAGTTTTTTCACCACCTAACAATACGTGTAGATTTGATTATTAGGTGGCAGCATATAATCACCAGGAACACCACCCTGAGACTGGAATGTTACCAATCCAAATGGAGAGGCCTTCCACATGTGACAAGGGTTGGTTTGTCAACATTTGTCAGGCAAGTTTACTTGTGTATATTTGCATGAGAGAGATGATTGAAACATATGCTTCCCTCTTTATGGTTTTATTAGTTGGATACAACTTGAATTCTAATTGAAAACTATGCAAGAAGAGTTAAAGCTGTAAACTTGGATAGTCCTGTATTTAAATTGCATGAACTATTTCAGAATGCCTACAAAATTTAGTTGCCATGTTGCATTTTGTGCTCTGTAGAGGGATACCCTTTAATGCCTTTTCATCATTTATATGTACAATATCTCCTTGGGATAGTTATAGATTTTACTATTTTTCATATTTTTCCATTATATACTTATGACAATTATACCCATTCTGTTAATACCATTCAAGATATTCAATTCTTTTATCCTTCGACGTGCAATTCAATATATACAAGTCCAAGGAATGTGTGGTGGAGTCCATGCCCAAGGATATTTACACTCTCTTTAATCCCCCATCCTATAAATTAATATGCTTGATGGTTGAGTAGCAGCACTACACTCAATCTAGAGCTTTGGCTTGAAGACATAGTGGTCTTAGTTTGCGGGTCTACCCTTTTGACAATGAGCGCATTTTGTGATTTTTCCTTGGTGTTTGGGTTGTTTTTTCTATTTTGGGTAGGGCATGGTAATGAAAATTATACTATAGAGAGCTATCAGCACTCCAAGCACCCAAAACCCAAGTTCTATGGAGCTTCCCATAACTATGGAGATGCTCTCTCCAAAGCCATACTTTTCTATGAAGGCCAAAGCTCAAGAAATCTCCCTGGTAGTCAACATATGACTTGGAGAAAAGACTCTGCTATGTCAGATGGGTTTTCTCAGCATGTGGAATTGTTTGGAGGATACTATGATGCAAGAGACAACGTTAAATTTGGTTTTCCAATGGAATTAACAACAACAATGTTGTCATGGAGTGTTTTGGAATTCAGTGGCTTCATGGGTGGTGAGCTAGCCAATTCAAAGGATGCCATTTACTGGGCCACAGATTACCTGCTGAAAGAAATTGCACATCTAGGAACCATATATGTCCAGGTAGGGGATCCAAACACTGATAAAAAATGTTGGGAAAGGCCAAAATATATGGACACTGCTCGAATTGTTTATAAAATTGACAACCAACATCCTGGTTCAAATGTTGCTGCTGAAAAAACTTCAACACTTGCAGCTATATCCCTTGTATTTCGCAAATCTAATCCTCAATATTCAAAATGGCTTATCCATACTGCCATGATGGTATTTTATTTTTATGATAAGCACAAAGGAGCTTATAGTGTCTCCCTTAGATCTTGAGTCTGCCCATTCTATTGCTCATACTCTAGATATGAGGATGAACTACTCTGGGGAGAAGCTTGCCTACATAAGGAAAAACACAACCCAACTTATCTAAATTACATTTAATAAAAAGGCCAATCATTAGGAGATGATGAATCAGACAATACATTTGGGTGGGAAAATAAACATGCAGGTGCTTGAGTCCTCTTATCAAAGGATTTATTGCTATGAAAAGTGAAGTCTCTTCATGACTACAAAGGGCATACTGACAATTATAAGCTACCCGAGCGGAATAGCACGTCATAGCAGAGCATGAAACAACCTCACCCTTCCCTTAAGATCTCTCTCCGTTGGATTGAGAATGCTCCTTTCCCCTCCAACAACCTAAATCAATTGGTTATCTCTCTTTATATATCCTAGTTCCTCACCCTACCAACCCTTATTCATTTTAGTATGAAGATATATTGTGAATATGACTACGTAAGCCATGAAATTAAACAATGAGCCTGTTTGTGTCACCCACTTCACCTAGCCATTCACCACTCACGATCAAAGTAGGAACAAAGACTCAAAAGACTTAATTTATTTTGTGTTTAGGATTCCTTCTATACTATCTCACACACTGTGCAATTTTGGACGCCCAAAGAAGTTGCTATAGAGAAGTGGAAGAAGCATTGACGAGGTGCCATAGTTGCTTACTCAGTATTCTAAAGCATTTTTTCTCTGTAGAAGTATCTTTTCCTGCTTCTTTCTTTTCCATTTTTGAGCTCTAACTTATCAAGAATGGTTGCTCATCTAGCCTCCTCCTGCTTCTTTCCTAATCATAATACGCTTGTCTGTGTCACCCAATGCAAGAAGTCATTCACCACTCACGATCTAAGAAAGAACAAAGACTTGAAAGCCTTAATTTATTTTGTGTTTAGGATTCCTTCTCTGCTATCTCATGCACTGTGCAATTTTGGATGCCCAAAGAATTTTCTATAGAGAAATGGAAGAAGCATTGGCGAGGTGCCATGGTTGCTTACTCAGTATTCAAAATAATTTTCACTCTACAGAAGTATCTTTTCCTACTTCCTCCTTTGCCCTTCGTGAGCTTTAACTTATCGATAATGGTTTCTCATCGAGCTCCCTAAAGTATATTATTCACAAGCTAAATATATGAAATTATTCTGCTTAATCCGCCGACGTTTTTTTTCCATATTCGTTTGTTTCCGTCGGTATTCTGATGATACTGTCCACTAAAAAACAACGAAAGAGATACCAACATGGGGGAACGTTGGAAGAGCGACGATCAGTTGGGAAAATCAAAAGAGTGATGACAAGTTGGAACAAATGTTGGAAGAGTGAAAAACACATGGAAACATCAGAAGAACGACGAATGGTTGGAAACGTCGGAAGAACGACGATAATTTGTAAATGTCGGAAGAGAGACAAACACATGGTAATTTTAGAAGAGTGACAAAGAGTTGGAAACGTTGGAAGAGTGAAGAAATCTTGGAAATGTCAGAAGAGAGACGATGACTAGGAAACGTCAGAAGAGCGAAGACAACTTGGAAACATTAGAAGAGAGAAAAAAACATAAAACGTCAGAATTTGGACACCACAAAAAAAATTTGGAATTAGTGTCGCTCTACTGACAGTTATGAGAAGTGTCAGAATTGCGACAGGACTGGAAAAAATGTTTTTCCCCACCTCAAAGTGTCACTCTTGGGACGCCTATGTGTCACAAGAGTGACATTTTTGCCATCGGAAATTGGGCCAAATGTGCTAGTACCCTAGTAGTGGATGTGCACATCGACAACATTATGGTCCCTAAGACCTTGATTGATCTTGGGTCTGAAATGAATGTGATGACTAGGGAAACCGCGCTGAAACTAAATCTTGTAGGGGCTTTGAGAAATACCACCAAAATGTTGCAAATTGCAGATAGATCCACAATAGATCCTGAGGGATTTATTGAGGATGTCATGGTCTCCATTGACTCCTGGGAGTATCCTAATGATTTCCTAGTCCTTCAGCCCAAAACCAAGTTTAATGGTTATACTCTCATCTTAAGAAGACCTTGGTTGGAAACTATTGATGACTATATTAGTTGTAGGGTTGGGAACATGACTATTAAAAATGGACATTCATAAAAACAACTTGTGCTATATCCTCCTACTCAGCCCTCTATTGAACATGATTTAACCTTATGGTTAGAAGATGAGGAAGAGGATGAATTTTATTAGGCAACCCCCTACCTAGTCTGCACATTGCACACTGTCATATGGGGAGGGAAACTTGATGAAGATGACATTATTGACCACATCTTACAGAATCAACCTCCCACTCCCATACTATTTAATGAATTGCTGAAAGAATCCAAGATTAGTCCTTGGAATTATTTGTGCTCTGTTGAATCTAGCTTAGAACCTGCAAAGATTGTGGATATTGTCCCATCCATAACCCTAAAGATAAACCCCTCTCTATTTTCTGAGCAGGAAGAACAATTATGTAATGTGTTGAGGCAACACCTAGATGTTTTTTCTTGGGATTTTAAGGAAATGAAAGGTGTGCATCCCTCAGTTTTTACTCATCATATTTACATCAAGGAGGGATGAAAGCGTATGTTCCAACCCCATAGAAGGATGAAAAAATCTCTTAAGGACATTGTGAAAGAGGAATTACAAAATCTGTTGGATGCAATGTTCATATAACCCATTTTAGAAAGTGAGTGGGTGTCACCTCTTGTTTTAGTCCCCAAGAAGAATGGGAAGTGGAGAATCTGTGTTGATTACTGGGAACTTAACAAGGCTACAAAGAAGGAATATTTTACTTTTCCCTTCATTGACCAAGTCCTAGATGGACTTGCAGGAAATAAATTATTCTCCTTATGGATTTAGTGGATGCAACCAAATTCAGATCAACCCTGAAGACCAGGATAAGACCGCATTTACATGTCCTTGGGGTAAATTTTCCTATAGAGTCCTTCCATTCGGTCTGTGCAATGCCCATGGTACTTTTTATAGGGTAGTTCTAAGTATCTTTGTTGAACTTTTTCATGACTCTGTTGATATATATATGGATGATTTCACTTCTTATGGATGTGACTTCTAGGAATCTCTTTCTAATTTGTGCAAAGTCTTAAAGAAATGTATTGAAATGAATCTCTCATTGAGTCTCGAGAAATGTGATTTTTTTAATGAATACATGGGTTGTCCTTAGCCATTCTATATCCAAGGAAGGGATATAGGTTCACCCAAATAATATTTCCATCATAAAAAGGGTCCCCATCCCTAAAAAACAAAGAGATGTAAAAAGTTTGCTTGAATTAGCTAGGTATTAGGGAAGGTTCATTAAAAATTTTAGTAAATTGGATTCACCCTTGTTTGGACTACTGGCTAAAGATTCATATTTTTGTTGGAAAAAGATGCCAAGAAGCCTTCAAAGTATTGAAATAAATGCTGACCACTGCACCCATCCTTAGGGGTCCCAACTGGGCTTTACCTCTCCATATACACACATATGCTTCAGAAAACGTTTTAGGGGATGCCTTAGGACAATTGGAAGAAAAAATTCCTTATGCTATCTATTTCATCAGTAAGAACCTTTCTAAAGTTGAGTTAAATTATATTGTCACTAAAAAGGAAAAATTGGTTATGGTGCATTATTTGAACATGTTTATACATTATATCAATGGTTATCAAAACTTGGTTCACATTGATCATGCATACATTAAGTATTTGATGAATAAAATTGATATCAATTTTAGGATAATTATATGGTTGTTGTTATTGCAACAATTTGATTTGACTATTGTTGATAAACTAGGGAAAGAGAACGTGGTTGAAGATTTCTTGTCAAGACTAACCCTTCTTGTAGGAAAGGAAGAAATGATAGATGATCAACTTCCATATGAACATCTCTTTTCCATATTGGTGATTTCTCCTTGGTTTGGTGATATAGCCAACTACTTGGTTGCTGGGAGGTTACATCCTAACCTATCCTCCAAGGAGAAAAACATGAATTTTAGGAAAAGTGCCCCATTCACTTGGATTGGGGGAAATTCTTTCAGATTGGGGCCAAATTAGATCCTGAGAAGATGCGCGAGGGAAGAAGAGATCTTTAAAATCCTCATAATATGCCATGATGGACACTGTGTGGGCCACTTTGCTACTAAGAGGAAAACCTTCAAGGTTCTACAATCAGGTTATTATTGGCCCAATTTACATCAGGATGCAAGGAGATACACCACCATGTGTGATCAGTGCTAGAGGGTGGGTAATCCAACACCCATGGATGAAATTCCGTTACAATATCAAGTGACTCTAGAGCCATTTGAATAGTGGGGCATGGATTTCATTGGACCTATTGATCCCCCATCAGGATAGAAAAGGTATATCAATGTATGCACTGAATACTTGGCCAAATGGGCTAAAACGAAGGCAGTAAAGGCAACAACTGAGAAAAAGGTGTTTGAATTCCTGAGGGAGAACATCTTCTACAAATTTGGTTTTCCAAGGGAATTAGTCACTGATCAAGGAGCACATTTTACATCAAGTCTGATTGAACATCTTATGGAGCAACACCACATCAAGCATATAACATCTACTGCATATCACTCTCAAGAAAATGGGAAGGTGGAAGTAAAAAATAGAGCACTAGAGAGCATTCTTACCAACGTTGTTATCAGCAACATAAAATATTGGGTAGAAAAACTTGTGGAAGCCACTTGAGCCTACAAAAACACTTGGAAGACCACCATTGGATTCACTCCATTCTAGTTGGTCTATGGGAAGAAGGCCCTATTGTTTATTGAATTGGAGTATAACACCTTGAGGATGGCAGCTCAGTTATACTTGGATCTCACTACAACACAAAAAGAGAGGCTACTCCAACTCAATGGTTTAGATGAATTTAGGATGCAAGCCCTCCTACACATTGAGGTAATCCAACTACAAAGGAATATTTAGCATGACAAGCACATTAGAGAGAAGAATTTTCAAGAAGGACATTCGGACTTGTTGTATGATTTCAAATTCAAGGATTTCAAGGGAAAGTTAATGAAAATATGTATGGTTCCCTATCTAGTAGAGAAATGTCATGAGAATCGGTCTATCCATATCGGAACAATTCGGATCAGGAAGGGTTCCCTTACTTGTTAATGGTTATAGGTTGAAGTTGTACAAGATACCTTATAGGTTGAAGTTGTACAAGATACCTTTGTTAAAGGAATAATTTTTCTGTTCAGTCAATAGAGGATTAAATTTTATTGGGAGGCTCATAGCCCTCAGTCCACCAAATTTATAGAAAAAAATAAAATAAGAGGGCCTAGATGAAAACCTCCTTGAGGTATATGAGGCCAACTCCAGGGTTGAAAACCACTATGAGGCATCCCAAGAGAAAAAAAAATGAAAATAAAATATGAAAATATCCCCAGGTGAAAACCTCCTCTGAGGTGCCTAGGGTAGGCACGAAGGCTAAAAACCTTTGCAGAGGTCGCATGCTTGTCTAAAAAAAAAAACACACAAGGAAGTAGTTATTACACTACTTTTGATAACATATTTTTATTTGCATGACTCCAAGCATTAGACAAAACCATGGCTATAGGATAGATTCTATAAGTATATTCCTCCATTTTTCTAGACACACATTGCATTTTCACACTCTTCACTCACATTCCTACCTCTCACCACAATCTAGCCAGCAATAGTATGAAATTTTTCCTCCACGTTGTAATGCTACTGGAGCCATCTTTAATGCTATAGAAGGATCTTGCAATACTACAGGAGGAGCCCAAAATGCTACAGGAGGAAGATTCAATTTGAAAAATATGCCAAAGTGTCCACTACAAGTAAAATACCCTCTAGTGGATGTTTTTGAGGAAGCCCTTATAAAAATAGTCTAGATATCTGTTTGTAGCAGAGGTTGTAATGCAGTGGTGCATAGTAGAGTCTAAAGAAGAATTTCCGAGTTATTAAGTACTATGAAAACAACGGTGCAATCCATACATACAACACACCAATGCGTTTTATATAAAGTGCACTGTTGTGTACTATCAAATGGCACACCAAGACATTGTGATATTTGTACAAACTAGTCTGGGACGTCTCACTAATCCAACGCACCGTAAAGAAGTGCAATGTGCCATTGATACAACTTCCCGATGCGTCTCATAATTGAGCGCACCTAAAAAGGGTTAATTTAAAAAAAAATTACCGGCCAAAAAAAATTCATTTTTACATGTTACATTGTTGTAAAGCTCTCAAGCATCAGTGTGAGTTTTCATTCTATGAGGCGCCCTGCCATCGGTGCTCCCATTGCCTTCATTGTTTCTATCCATTGCTCACTGTGTGGACTTCAAATTTTTCAAAACGATGGGAAAATTTGATTTTTAGTATTCCATTGCAAAGCTGCCTCCTTGATGCACAAATGTGCAGGTAATTAACTTGCTTCTCACGAACTTAAGCTTTTAGCGAATTAATTTCTTAAATTGAGTTAAAATTCACCATTTTTTTGGAAAAAAAAAAATTTGCGTGGTGCGTTCGATCCGTTTGTCTTGGACCATTCTTAGTGCTCCCTGTAAATTTACAGGTCGCACTGTAAACGGTGTTAACAGAAACTAAATTGGGTGGTAAATGTGACAACCCAGTGCGATATCAAGAAAAAGTGCACCGCTTTAGCAATAAAATAATGCGGTGCGTGTCGGTTGCCAATCGCACCAACAATTTAAGTTTTTTAAAAATCACACTTTATTTATGGTGGTGTGGTCGTTTACCGAAACGTTCTAGGGATTATGTAAAAATAGACATAATGACCTGGTGCGTCCATATTACGAGAACACACTACCACCGCCAGTGGTAAAAAATTTCCAGCTAACGGTGCATTGCACTATAACAATCGCCCCAGGGCGTATATTTTGGTCAATGTACCGCACAAAAATATTTATTGAAGTAAGATTTGTTGTTTTCGTAGTGCATGAAGTTTTTCATGCACACCATGGGTGGTGCATGCTTTTTTTGGTCCACTGAATGTTTTTTTTGTTTTTTTGATACAATTTATATTTATTTATTTGTAAATACATTTGTCGTTTAATAAAAAAAATTAGGTTTTATGTATGAGGGAGGATTATGATGTATTTAATATGTGAATCATTCAGCGACATCGACAGAGAGAGGAACTGCAAAAAGAAGAGCAGAGGGAGCACTATTATAACATGATACAACAGTGGGAGGCACGAGAGAGGGAGAGACTTTTGTAGCGTCACCCTATTACGACACCCACACAATTTCTCTTAAGGGAGGTAGGCCACCTTAAGTTCTATGAGGAGGTTACATCCCTGAAGGGGCACAATGGGTTATTAGTACAATTGATCTACAAGTGGGATTCCCACCGAAAGGATTTTTAAGTCGGTGCTGGCCAGTGGTATCAACCCACTTAGGAGGATATTTATTTTATTACTGGCCTATCTAGGAGAGGGGAGGATTTTCCCTAGTTCCCATATGTCCCCATCGGTTATGCAACAGTGAATCAGTTGGTGTACTCCCAGATATACATTAGGGATGATATAATTTCTCCTACAAACTTTCAGTTGCCTGGTGGTCAGCTATGAATTTATTCTTTTGGTTCAGAGGAGGTTAGGTGCCTCTCACTATTATTGACCACCATTGTACATTATACCAGTGACGAGCAACACATTAGTTTACCTCTTTTATTTTATGTTGATTCTTTATTCCAGAGGCCATGACTTGGTAGATGGTTTCCCATTTTTTTGTGGAATTTTTGTATAACATTAGATAGATGTCATTGTCAGGCACGTGGGAGGTTGAACTTCCCTTTTTATTCAGAGTTGTTTTGTTTATTTTTTGAGAGGTTTCCGGAGATGAGGCATACTTTTATCTGCCAGCCTCGTAGGCCGATGTTACATGTGCAAATGCATATGTGGAGCGAGATGATACCCATGAGGGGCCTGTCGGAGTGTCTGACCAGGATTTCTACTAAAGAAGTGGAGCTACTGGCTAGTGCAGATGATCACATGCTCGTGATGGTGCTCTATGCTTATGAGGGGTTGGATTGGCGAGGGTGTACCAACGTCCTCTTCAAATAGGATGAGCCACCAGATGCTAGAGGTAATATTAGTGTTTTATTTAAATTAAAATAGTTTCATTTTATTGTTTTAATTAATTAGAACAAAATTTATTCTAACACGCTCTTTAACTTGTTTTATTAAATTGTTTAATGAATTGTCCAATTATTGTTGTGTACTATATATTTTATAGATATTGGAAAGTTTTTTGGGGACATGCCTCCACCCCTAGCGGCTGATCCTGCAGATGATGAGGAGATGACGGAGGCCACCGAGGTTGAGAGACCTCGTTGGGTGGCACAGATACCCGTGGGCATGCAACATAGGGTGGACATTCGATTCAGGATAGAGTTGGGCAGCCGCCTATGAGGGAGTCTGCCTTGGGATAATGAGAGACATCTAGGCAGATCTTATGCTCACATAGCTCTGGAGGGACATGCCTCATGATATGGTAAGCCTTATGCGTCATATCGTTGGAGCTTCCAAGCTACTAGTGGCTAGGAGGGATATGCATCGTGGATATGGGTGACAGAGCAGCTCGGATGATCACGACCATGAGGGGAATGATCATTCTAGTACTCTACCTCCTCCTCCTTCACCTCACAGAAATGAGCAGCCAACATCTAGTCCTGAGTAGGCATCTTCTAAGCATGACGCACCATCTAAGCAGGCACCTCTGGCTGAGCAGACACCATCTGAGCAGGCACCTCTGACTGAGCAGACACCTCTGACTGAGCATGCACCATCTGAATAGGCAACTTCGACTGAGCAGGCACGTCCATCTAAGTAGGCACCATCAACTGAGTAGGCACCTCCAGTTGAGCAGGCACATCCATCTGAGCATGAGGCACCATTGACTGAGTAGGCCTCGACTAGTTATAGTATTCGTGTAGTACCCCTAGATATTTGACATTTATGTGCAGTTCTATCAAGTTGTATATTTTTGACATTATATATATGTATATATATAGATGTATATATGGTGCATGTATTTTATGTTCATGTTGTTAGGTCATGTTAGATATGTTCATTTAATGTGCTTGCAGATAGATGTGTATGTTATAGCAGTTATTTTACATGAGATGTATATTTGATGTTTGTGTTATGATGCCATTATACAATGTTTGTGTTTTTTTAGATGATCACGATCACGATGATTAGATGATGTTAGTGAATTTGAATGCATATTTTATAATATGATGTTTGTACGATAGTTATCATGATCGTGATGTTTATTTTTAATATTAAATCATGATATTTATTAAATATTATGTACTGGTAAGTATAAAATTGTGTAATTGTATGTATTGTGATTGTAATTGTAATTTTAATTGTAATGATATGTAAAATTGTAATTATAATTGTATGTAAAATTTTAATTTTAATTGTAATTTCATTGTGAAATTGTAAAATTGTAATTGTAATTGTATGTATTGTCATAATTCAATTTTATTAAAATTGTAAAATTTGTAAAATTATAAAATTGTAATTGTAATTGTATGTATCATGATTGTAATTATAATTATAATTGTAATTGTAATTGTAATTTGAATTTTAATTGTAACTGTATGTAAAATATTTGTAAAATTGTAATTGTAATAGTATGCATTGCCATGATTCAATTTTATTAAAATTGTAATTGTAACTGTATGTATTGTGATTGTAATTGTAATTGTATGTAAAATTGTAAAATTGTAATTGTATGTAAAATATTTATAAGATTTTAATTGTAATTGTATTGTGAAATTGTAATTGTATGTATTGTCATGATTCAATTTTATTAAAATTGTAAAATTTGTAAATTTGTAAATCTGTAAAATTGTAAATTAATTGTCAATTTTGAATCATAACTACCTTAAGTAAAATGTATACCGTACATATTGTTAAATTGCCATAATTGTAAAATTGTAAATTTGTAAATTTGTATGAATATAAATAATTATAAAATAATAAATTTAGAATAATATGAATTTTTGTAATATAATAAAGTTTAGAAAATAATTCAAATAAATTCATGTTTAGAATTATCATTATTTTATAATGATCTTACATACCAGAAATAACAGTATACATTAATACATTTTTTTTTTAAATTTTGATTATATCATTCACACACACACACACACACAAATTTATATATTGGGTGCATTTATTTAAGTAATGATATAGTGAAAAACCATTCAAAGAAACCAAGTAGTTGTTTTATTTTAGGAATTGACATAAAAAAGAACTTGATACAGTGCATTGCTTTGGAGATCAACATAATTGCAAATTATCAAGTGAAATGATTTTAACATTAACACAATGAAAACCAATTAATTCAAAATACATATTATAATGTTTGGAAGAAAAGAGACTTAATTATAAGGTTAAGTCATTTTTTTTATAAAAACCCATCTTAAATAGTATAAATGATGAAATAACACATGTACATATCACTCTATGTTCTCATGATCACCCTCATTATCTTCCAGCTTGCTTGGCATGATAACACTATTGTTATCAAAAATATGTTTTGATCTAGGGTCATGTCTCAATACGAACCACCAATCCCTATCTAAAACATTCGGGTAAAAAAACACCTTGTTGTAGTGTTTCGGGAAAAGATAACGCTCCTTAGCTTCATCCCACATCATTCTAGAGTCGATACATATCTTCCTACTATCGCGATTTTCCTTTACATTTTTTCGATCAAAGGTGTCCCACCACTTGCACCTAAAAATAACACATTGGAAAGAAGAGAAGTCCACTTTAATTATCTCTTGTATCTTTCCAACGTAACCCAACATCCCTCGTACTAGGTTTTGTTCACGGTGGCTAGCTCGACTAGAATGATCGAAATTGACTTCCACTCCACAGTCTTGTGTCATGTGTCCATTGTTAGCATTCCATTGGATCTTCGAACGCTGAGAAGGAGACCAGCAAAGGTAACGATAGACCGCTTTGACCTAGTGGTTAGCCCTACTAGGCAGGAGAGGGATCTCTCCATGAGATCACAATCAACTGATTGGATAACAAATATTTTAGGCTAGGTATAGTAGTCTCTAGGGCTCGATTGATTTGGATTTGGTGCTGGATGGTAAATTAGGTATAGGAAAACTAGGTCAGGGCATTGAAAATAAGACTTAGAGAGATGTGATGTGGAAAGGTAAGCACACACTTTAGCACTTTAAGGTATCCTTGGTGAGTGTGGTAGACTGATAGGGTTTCAAAATGAGCATAGGAATTATGAATTCATTTATATAAGAAGAAATTGAAACATAACTGTGATAAATTATCAAAATAGAGCATCAATATAATGAATTCTGCTTATCAACTTAGAAATCAATCACATAAGACATGGAAATGAAAGATGGAGAGAAAAATAATTTTAGACATATGAAAGAAAAAGAAAAAAAACTGCTAAAACACATACCACATGAATCCCACCACAATAGCTGCAAACTCTTTCTATTAGATCTTGCCAAAAATCACTGAATACACTAGTGTTCAAAGATCAATTATACAACATCCAACCCTTGCAATGACAAAGGAAAATGAAATATATAGAAATATTTTTTTTCCCACTATCAAGGGTTGAATCCAGGACTTGTGGAGTTGTTCCCCAAAGTCCTCAACTAGAATCCTAATGACTAGGGAGGTCACCAAACTCATCCCTATCTTTGATGAAACTGATTCACTTGACCCAAAATTACAATTTTACTTGATGTATATACCTCTAGTAACTATAAAAGACATAATTACATTTAATTTTCATATTTACATCATTAAAACTCCATGGAATCCATCAATCAACTGAGAAAAAGTCAAATTTATGAAGAAAAAAGGAAACTAGAAAAAGCTCAACGTGCCCCTGAGAAAATCATAGTGTGAGCTTCAAGTTGACTTTTGACTACCTTGTTGAAGTCCAAATTAAGCCAAGATAGCTCATTGGAAATATATTCCTGTCTAGTTTTCCAAAATGTCCTCAAGGACTAAAAATGATGGGGATAAGCCCCTCAAAAGTGAATTATCCCAAGACTGGTAAAAAAACGTAGCATGGGGCTAAAAACATGGGCAAAAAGGTGTTTTTTAGGTGGTTTTTGGGCTTTTCCACCTGTCAAAAGCTTAGATTTTGGATTTTCAGTAGTTAAAATGTGATGTAGAGGCCATTATATTTCCAAAACCATTGAGTTTTCATCATTTAGAGGCTCCCAAAAAAAGAGCAACATGGCCCACACTGTGCTTTTTATAGGCTGACTGTGGAAAAAACTTATAAAATTTGACCAAAATTCCAAAAATGCTAAAAACTTGCCCAAAAATTTCAAAATTTCTGAATGGTCCTTATTAAGTCTATCATTCTTCCAAGGAGGCATCAACAAGCAAGTCAAATTTACCCTTCTGCTTTTGGATAATTAGGGTTTCCTTGAGCTTATCCTGCAATCACTTAACCTTGACATTACAAATCTTGTTTCTTGTATGGTAGTGGTTAGCTACGTGCCTCAAAATTCGATTGTACTTGTTGGCTTTGTGAAGGATATTATCCAGGTGTATGTTTACTTTGTCAAGCCAAACTTCCCTATCTTCATTAATTTCCTTGGCAATCCTTTCCTCAAAGGTGAGTTCCTCTACAAGAAGTGCCTCCTATTGTTTTTCCTGCTCCAATTCTCTTTTTAGGCCCCTTGTTCTTGGTATTTTCTTAGTGGTCTGAGCCTCATCCTCATCAAGCTTATCATGTCTATTCACCGCTTTTCCTTTGACATATTTCCTCTTATATTTCAACAAGTCCATTTCCAAAAGTATTTGATTTTCCATCAACAGTTTGTTCTCTTGCTGAAGGAAGGAGATAACAAACTTGGACCTTGTCAAATGTCTTGTAGCTCTCTGATTTTTCCATATTTTTCTTTGATGACCAGGTTTAGGGTTTCCTGTTCAAATTGGGACTCCAAGTCCACCATCTCAATGTCATGGTGAAGGGATTCTTTCTCTTGGACAACTGTCTCCTACTGCTTATGATATCCCTTCTTTCTTGATGTAGAAGGCAAGACCCCTTGCACAATTTGTGGAGAAAACACCTGCCTATGTCCTCTTTGATAAGTTCTGACCTCTTTGTCCTTTTTTCTTTTCTTAACTACTGCCTTGCTAGATGACCTAGTTTCTTTTTGAGTAACTGATGCTGATGGTGGAATAGGTATAGTAGGCTCATTGGGTGGTGATGTGAAGATGTTTGCCTCAATGAAAGTCTCAGATGAAATGTTCAGCTATTTGAGGTGATGAAGGAAAATTATTTTGATGAGTGAATGATGGAAAATACTGTTCATTTAAAGATCATACTCTATGTTGTACCTTGTAGGCCATCTTGTCAATGTTCATGTACAAATAATAGGGAATGTTGAGAAATTTCACCTTGGTAAAATGCATGAGTATCCTAATGTGGTAGCTATATAATCAAGATAATCTACCTCGCAAGTAAATTATTTCATGATGATTTTCATCATGGGATAAAACCTATTAAGTCGCTGACCAAAGGGAATATTTTCTTAATGTTGTCTTTGTAGGGGGGCTTTGAGGTAGGGTTCATACAACTAGGCATCCAAATCTTGAGTTTTGAACCGCTTTACAACTACATTAGGTATCCCTATTGCTACTGCAATAATTTATGAATAAATGGTGAATGTCACCCGTGCAATGGTTACTTGTTATTTTTGTAGGTTTGTGATGAAGATCCTAGTCAAATTTGGATGGATATGCACTCTTTGGACCATTTCAAAAAACTCAAAACAACCTACATGCTGGAAGAATTTGAATGCTAGGGGTGATGACATCAATTCCCTGGTGTCTGATGGCTCAAGCCTTAAGATTCTCCCTCCTTTGTTGTAGGTATTTTCCTCTTCCTCCATGGCATTTCTCTCTTCCTCCATAATGTGCAGTTTTCTTAGAAGCCCTAGGGGAGAAGGGGAAGGAAAAGGGAATGGGATGATGGGGTTAGGGGGTTGGGATTAGTGTGGGAAAATTTAGGGAAGGGTATAAGGGAGTTAGGAACCTTAGGGAAGAGATGGGGAGTTAAAATGAAAAGGGAGATGGGCTAGGGAATTTGATTACGGGGGTATATTCTAGCTACCTAGAAAAGCACAGTGTAGGGGTAGGGTTTTAGGGAATATGATTTAGGAGTGGCGAAGGAAGGGACGTGAGGGTTATGGGGGATATTTAAGAGTGTGAGGGAGGTAAAAAAGTGTAGGGGAGAGAAAATTAAACTTGAAAACTTGAAAAATAGGGTTTAGCTACTAAAACATAGCATGTAGGTCAATGGGGGGTTTTCACACCAATGTTATGAAAATGAGCTGCAAGGAGGGGTTTGCTGGATGTAACTTACTTGAAAATAGCTGAAGAAACTTTTAGTTTCCCCTCATAACCCTTGCAAACAAGTTTTATGGTTGTAGCTGCTTCACTAAGAAAAGCGCAACATTTTTGATAAAAATGCAACGAGCTTTGCAAAAAGTGCAACGTGCTCACTTGAAAAGCGCAACTCCTTGAGGAAAAGTGCAACGATGGACCAAAAACTCAACTTTTTGAAGTAAAAATTGGTTTTTTTGGCTTGGGAAAGTTAAGAGCTCGATTCGAAGAGTGAGAATGAATGTCTTTTGGTCTTTTAGGGCCTTTTAAACTTGGGGAAAAATCATTAAATGAATGTGGACCCACATTTTCATTTTTCAAAATCAACCTTTCATTTGCTTTTTGATTTTAACCTTGAACTTGATCTTTGAACTTGATCTTTGAACTTTGAAATTTTGGTGGCTTTGGAACACTGAATTTCTTCTTGGAACCTTGAACATTTGCTGGTGGAACTTGAGTATTTGCAACTATTTGGAACTCTGAAGTCCTTATTACAAATTAGGAACATAAAATTACTTTTTTCATTGAAATCAAATTTATTGATGAGATTACTTTATTGTCACTCCTTCACTTCCTGGACTTTATGCACGGAATGATGATTTGATGACATTGGAACCCTAAATACCTAACAGAGACTTAGGACTGAATGAAACCACGATAAATATTACTTTAATGATGATGACAACTTATGAATGATGGTACACTCAGCTGAGAGGTGAAATGAGCCAGCAATTAGTAAAATTTTGGAAGGAGAAAAATCAGAGCTAGATCTACATCCAGTGACCAAATTTTTGCATGATGACCTAATGGAATAAAATTTTTTTGACAATGGGAACCTAACAAGAAATGATTTAAGAGTCCTTTTGGTCATTGGTGGTGGGATGCAAAAGCTGACACTAACATTGGATCTAGCTGGGGATGACAGCTCCTTGGAGGTGTCAAGAATACAGTAGACCAAGTAGCCTAACCATTTCACATGGAGTCAAAAGATAAAAACCAAACTGAATACTGAAAACTTGATATAATAAACTAACTAAAAAACTGAATTAAAAATGGAATGACTTTACTTTTACCAAACATTGAAAACAACAGAAAACCAATGAAACTTTATGGCCTTCACCTCAGTCTCCAAGCTCCGATGATTCTCCGCTTCACACTTTGCAGAACAATTAAATTGATATATACAATGGAATTGTAAATTTTTTAGAAATATGCATTAGAAAATATAATTCTTAAGGAGCCTGCCATTGACTGTTCCTCCTAAGCAATCTTCTCCATTCATCTATTTCAATAGGAAATCATGCTTTCCGCGATAGGTTGAAATCTTGTATGGTCATTTCCACAGGTTCTCAAAATTTCCGTGCTTCCCTTTTTCCTCATTCCTAGCATCCCAATGGAGGACCACATCTCCAATCTTGAAATCATCCACCTTTGTCTTGCGGCCATATAACTTCTTTATATTTTCATGAAGCTTTGAGGTGTTATGAAACACCTCATCTCTTGTTTGCTGAAGATGGATTATTTGATTGATCCGACACTGTACATCATTCTCTTCAATTCCTACTTTTTGTAACAAATTCATAAACGGGTGATCCAGGTGGCTCTAGAGACACACACATGACAAATAACGCTTATGAAATCTCAAAAATCAAAGTGTTTGGATTTCTCTCAAACTAGGTTCAAGTTAAATATCTTGTTGTCCTAATTGCAACAGTGTGAATGGTTCATCAAACCGAGTTCGTATGTGAAATTTAGAGCGGGTCAAAGTTCCAAGGTTGACTTGATGATGTGGCAGGTTAATGAGGCAAAAATTTGGAAGTTTTCTGGTGGCTGGATTCTGGCCAACTCTAGCTGGATTCCAGGCGAATTTGTGGGGTCATTAAAAAGACTCCTTCGGTCAAAAATCGTTGGAATTAAAAGTGTATAGTTGTTTATATATATATATATATATAATTTGAGGGACGAGCCATGACCCTCGCCCCATCCCCCCAACCAACATAACCAAATATAAAATTTATGGGCCGGTGGCCATGTCCCTGTTGGGCCTGCTATATAGGTGGCACAATTACATGGGACGGTCGGAATCAAACCCGCTTGACCTCAAAGGCCGACCCGCTCCATTGGTGACCCAACTCAGAATAATGCGCCCCCAACCCCCATAACCTATAGCGGAAACAACGTAAAAGGAGGGGACTTGCCACTACCAATGGAATTTCCTTGCCCCAATTTAAATGTGCAATGGTTCTAATACACCCATTTTAAAAAAAAAACAACGTGCTATGTTGGGAGGGGTGAGATTTGACCCCTTGACCCCTCCTCAACCATTTCCAAATTTTTACCACTGCGCCCAACAGACTTTGTTGGAAAATCCACCCAACATTTAATATAAAAAATCATATTTTTCTCAGTGCACCAGGCCAGAACCTTGCACGTAGTTCGAGGTGGAGGAGGCAGAATGGTGGCATGAATGGAGGTAGAGGAGGCAGAATGGTGGCACGAATGGAGGCAGAGGAGGCAGAATGCTAGAGATTCCCTAGGGGGGTAAAATTTATTTTTATCAGAATATTCTCAAGTTTATAGTCATTTTTCTCAGATTTTTGTAGCAAACGTATTGGCGATGTCAAATTCTCATTTTCAACAATGGTTTTGTAGATTCCATGTGGAGGAGAATCTTCAAGAATCTTGAAGGAATCTTTCAGATTCCTTGGAGGTTGAAATTCGCTAGTGTTAGAATGAGGTCAAATTTATACTCATTCTTCATAGAATTTCGTAAGGATGTCAATGGTGAGATCAGATTCCTGCCTTGAGTTGTAGATTTCTAGATTCCCCGTGGAGAAACATCTTTGAGGAATCTAAGGGGAATCTAAAAGATTCCTTACGGCCTAGATTTCGACAATGTCATAATTCAACAAATTGAAAGTTGATTCTACACCTCTTGGTGACACGAATCCGATGGTGCAGTCAGATTTTTCATCTGAGCCTTATATTTTTTGGGCATTTTATAGCATGGGATGACAATGTCAGATTTCAGCATGTGGACAGTTGATTTCTTGCCATTCGACGCCACATTTGCGATGGTGCATTCAGATCCAGCGATTAAGAAACCTATTCTTCATCCAACATTATATTTGAGGTATATGAAGTGTTGTTTCTATGCACTTCATTGATTATTATTGTAGGATGCTTTATGTCATGTCGATTCCTGCTTGATGTATGATGCAGATTCTTCATGTTTATTTTCTATTTTTGATTCCTGCTAATGTAAGATGCAGAATCTTTATGTGTATTTTATGTGGTATGTAATTATCATGGATGGTGATTTATGTTGTGATATCCCTTCGTTTCCTTGATGGTGGGATACTCTTTGTCACCATGTGTGAAGTTTTCACGTTGATAGGAGGTTTGTATGAGTGAGAGTTCCTTGTAATGAAACATATCATGGAGAGACCTTGCCACTCATGTTGAGGGATTTTCCTTGTATGACAAATCAACAACATCCATGTACATTATCACCATTTTCAACACTGAATGAAGCGACCAACACCATCGAGACACCGAGGCCTGGAGACATAGTCCACACTGGACGAAATCCATTATTAAACGGATCATGTTTTTTGTTCTATCATTGTTGACATGTTGTCTTCTTGATTATATCTGCATGTGTTCATTAATGCTTTTGATAAAATGTAATTCTAACACATCAGCCGAAGTAAAAGGTCTTATTTAAAAGGGTATAAAAAATTTACCCGAATCACTGAGACTGCAAGTGATGTAGGAAAAATAGTGTCTACACCATATACCAACTAAAAAGGGGGAATTCCTATTGATTTCTTACTACTCAGGTTGTCTGCCCACAAAGCATTGACAATATTTTTGTGCCAGTACTTCTTTTTTGCCTCCTACATATTATTTATAATATTAATCAGAGATTTGTTAGAATATTATGCTAATCCATTACCTTGCAGATAATACGTGGCTGAGAGCCCTAATTTGATGTTGTACTTGTCACAGAACACAACCATTTTCTTCGACTTGAATGCAACCGCATTGTCTATAATTATCTTATGAGGACAACCAAAACAAAACAAAATGTTAGTCTCCAAAAACTGAATAATTACTAAATCTATTTCTTGCCTTGTTGGGATTGCTTCGCTCAATTTGGTGAAGTAGTCGATGGCCGTTAAGATCCATTTATGTTGTGCAGTTTATTTAGGGTGAATATCTCCGATAAAGTCAAGGCCCCACTGCTAAAAAGGTGCTTGAACAGAAATAGGCTGCAAAGGGAATGTAAGAAGTTTTCGTTTACCTTGAAATACCTGACACTAATGGCAACTCATCACTGTTTTTTATAAATCTGCAAAAAGAGTTGGCCAATAATATCCAACCCTAAACACCTTAGCCATGGTTTTCCAAAATAGGTGACCTCAAAAATATCCCTTATGGAAATCATTCATTACTTCTTTGGCTTCATTTTCAACTAAACAGTTCAGCAAAATACCTCCCGGGTCTTTCCAATAAAGAGCGCTATCCAAAATGCAGTATTTGGAAGCCTTCAACTTCAATGACCTACCCTTACTCTTAGAAATGCATGGAGGAGTATTTATATTATGAAGAACATATATTATGTTGGAATACCAAGGAGATGAGAGAAAAATATCAGATACATGTATGAGAGTGCCATCCTCTTCTTAATCGGACAAAACTGAAATGAGGTTGATATCTAGAGCATGCAAATTTGATTCAACCATGAGCTTGGCTAATCCTTGAACTTTGATCAACTTTGTGGGCTTGATCTCTAGGTCGTACTCTAACAATTCTTCTACCCACTTCCCTCTTCTGCCTTCTGGATCAGTCTGCATAAGAACATCCTTTACTGCTACATTGGGGACATAAGCTAGAATATGTTAATGGAGGATATATACACGGAAGTCCTTCAATACCTTTATCAGGGCCAAGGATTTCTTATAAATGATATTGTATCTAAGGCTGCATCTCTGATGGTACGACCAAATAATGCAATGGGCTGCTCGGTCTTATCCTTATTTTTCTTCAAAACCGAAACCAGGTTATGTTCGGAGGTAAATGAGAATATGATAAAATCAATGGAGTAATCGGGGCTGATTAAAACAAGGGCTGTGGTTAAGGAAATTTTTACAGAATTAAAATAAATTTTGGAATCCTTGGACCACTTTATCTCATTTTATTTCTTTAGCATGTTTGTCATTTCTCAAAGATGCTCAACCATATTTGGAATAAATCTCCTTAAGAAGTTCATCTTACCATTGAAAGCTTGGATTTTTTTCTTACTGTGCAGAAATTCAATTTGCTGAATATCCTCAACCCAAGAAGGTTCAATCTGGATACCATCCTTGGAGATGATGTGACCGAGAAGCTTTCCCTCCTCCATCATAAAAAGACTCTTTTTTGGATTAAGAGAAATTCCAAATTTCCTGCATTTCTGAAATACAATTCTTAAGTGATACAAGTGTTCATCATCAGAATGAGAGAAAAATTTCAAATAATCGAGATATAAAACTAAGAAAACATCTTTATCATATGTAAAGGCTATGTCCATCGCCCGCTAAAAGGTGGCCCCTGCATTCTTGAGTCCAAATTTCATCTTAGCATGCTTAAATGTGCCCCAAGGTGTGATGAAGATAGTTTTGTCTTGGTCCTTGTCATGCACTAAAATGTGATTGTATCCTGAATATCCATCAAGAAGTGACATTCAGGAAGCCCCAAACACTCTTTGTAGGATATGATCCATTTTTGGAATGGGATAATTATCCTTGAGAGACACCTTATTTAAGTTTCTAAAATCAATGTAAAGCATGATTTCTCCAGTGTTCTTCCTTACTAGAACTAGATTTGATATCCATTCAGAAAATATGATGGGAACAATAATGCCAACCTTATAAATTCTATTCACTTCCTTCTCTACCGATGGAAACAACCTTGGGTTAATTCTTCTTAGCCTTTTTCTGAAGGGATTTTGGTCAGACTTGATTGGAATGGTATGCTGAATGATATTCTTCTCATAAAATTTCAAGTCTGCATAATCGCAAGCAAATACATCAGAAAATTCAGGCAATAAAGCAATGTATTTGTCTTTTACCTCAGGAGATAAATACTTGGACAATTTGACCATCTTGGGCTTGTCCGCTATTCCGATGTTCACATCCTCCACACCTTTCTCAGTAGGAACCAAGGTCAGCTTCCTAGCAACATCATCCTGATCAGAAAATTCTTCCAAAGGTATGAGACCTCTTGGAATATTTTTATCCTTCAATTGTAATACATCAACCTCAGTGGATTATATGACTTGATCATATTTGTCATAAACTTCATCAATGAAAGAATTCTCAAATTCAACTTCATTTTGTAGAAAATTGTTTACCTGTTTCTCATCCCAAAACACTTGCCAATACTGTAAGTTGTCAGGGATAGTCGGCCAATGTTGTAGAAATTATGTAATAAGCATGTATACCATGGATTCAATCCAATCTAACAATGTGATAAAGCTATATACTAAATCACTTCTACAAATAAATTGCGGAATTAAAAACACAATCGCTAATCACATGAAGCAAAGAAGAATCAATCAAACCACAACACATATAATTTCCTAGGGAAAGATTGCTGCACAAAGCCCCACTATCTTCTATTGTATATTCAAAATGGATGCATGAAACAATTAGATACAACTCTTCTCACAAGAGCCCTCATGTACTCAGCTAACTATCTTATACTGTCCTGGATAAAACTGACCAATACTTAGTCAATTTTTTGCCTCCTGACAGCTTGCCTTGCTTGCGCAGTCCCTGATGAATGCAATCCCCATTATTTAGTAATTTCATCCTTCCTTGATTGCGCAAGGATCATGGTCAATCCAATGGGTGTCTGGTTGCATGGGTGCAACCCAATAATCCTACAAGTGATAGTAAAATTCCCTTTCACCTAGATCTCAATTGGGTCTCCACTGGAACTGACATGCATGCAGCTAATAATTAGTAAATCCTCAGTTGCATGTGAGATCACTGATTGTGAGGTAAATAATATTTAATTAAATTGATATCTCACTAGTGTATCAAACGATTACAACTAGCACAACTGAGTTTAACTCACTTAACTGAGTTAAACTGATTACAACCTGCATTAACTAATGAACCACTGCACTTTGAACTCTGTTACAACTAGAATCACTGTGAATGCCTCACCAACTACCCTCAACTCAAAATTCATGAGTTAACTGAGTTTATCACACTCAGTTAAATGTTACAAGTTATTTTGAGATTAGATTACATTTTATTGTCCATATTAATTAAGGGATAACTAAAATAGAAATGCACCAAATTTAGCCCACACTAGTGTAGGTGCTGCTAAGACCTGTGGTCCCACACTAATGTAGGTGATGTTTAAAACTCCTGGTCCCACATTACTATAGGTGTTGAAATTTCTTGTTGAACTTCAACACTCCCTCTCAAAATGAAAGGGATTATCCTTCACCCCGATCCTGCCTCTATGGTATTCGAATTTTCTCTTGGTGAGCCCCTTCGTCAGAATATCTGTATCCTGATATTCCGTGGGAATGTACTGAAGCAACATTATTCACCTATGCACATAATCTCTGAGATGGTGGTACCAGATATCTATGTGCTTGGACCTATCATGAAACACAAGATTAATTGGTATTTTAATGCAACTCTGATTATCATAATGTATCACTGTCAAATCCATCTGAGAACCAACTAAAAAAACCAAGATATTTCTCATCCAAATAGCCTCACATGCAACTTGAATTTCTTCCATGTACTCTAATTCTGCTAAAATAAGTGCCACAGATCGCTGCTTCTTGATGTACCAAGAAACTACTTTCGATCCTATGCTGAAGATCTCTCCTGCTGTGCTCTTTCTATCTGATGGAATTCCTGCCCAATCTGCATCCGTGAAGCCTTGAAGCTTCACTCCCTCTATCAGTATATCCCATAATCCATACTTTGATGTGCCCCTAAGGTATCTCAAGGCATGATTCCCCGCCTTCCAAAAGATCTTGGTAGGCTTAACCATAGCTTGACTCAATTGGTTAACTGCGTAGCAAATGTCTAGTTTGGTGTTCACTAGATACATCAGTGAACCAACTAACAGCCTGTAGACAGTAGCATCCACTACCTCTCCATAAGTAGCATCCTATTTCCTCCAATTTCTTGGAAGAGGAGTGTCCATGGGTTTGCATCTCTCCATGTGAAACTTGCCCAGTATCTCTTTGGCATACTTTCCTTGAGAAACAAAAAGTTCACCATCCAGCTGCCATATTTCCAAACCAAGGAAATAATGAAGGAGTCCCATGTCATTCATTTCGAACTCCCTTACAAGATCCTCCTTGCATGAGTGTATCAGCTGCTCATCACCAGTCAAAATTTGATCTTCAAAATAAAGAACAATAATCAATATCTTACCCTCAACCACAATCTATTATATGTTTGCATCAGCTTCACTTTTGGTGAAGCCCAGTCTGGTGAAATAACTGTCTATTTGAGTGTATTAAGAACGAGGTGCTTGCTTCAACCCATACAATTCTCTCTTGAGTCGACAAACATGCTAATCACTATATAAGATCTCGAAACCTTTTGGGTGCTATATGTACACTTCTTCCTCAATGACTCCATTGAGAAACACAATTTTCATGTCCATGTGATGAATGTGCCACCCCATCTGCAATGAGAGTGAAAGGATGGATCTAATGGAAGATTACCTTGCAGCTGGTGCAAAAGTCTCATCATAATCGATCCCCTCAATCTGTGAGAATCCCCGGGCCACAAATCTGGCCTTGTATTTCTCCACACTCCCATCAACAACCTTCTTAACCTTGTAGATCCATCTAGATCTAACCACTGATTTATCGACCAGTCTTGGGACAATGTCCCATGCACTGTTCTTGAAAATGGAGTCATACTCCTCCACCATTGCATCAACCTGAATTGGTTGCTGGATTGAATCCTAAAAGGAATATGGTTCAGTCACAATACATTTTCTCATAAGAGCCATGTATCCAGTAAACCTATCTGGAGACTGTCTCTGTCTGCGCTGCGAAGTAGGGGCTCCTACATTCTATGCAGCATCAAGTCTCAATCTATCAGCTTCCATGGTGCTCCTCGTGCCATTTTTGATGGATGGCTCTGCACGAGTGTTTTCTGCCACTCCATGATCCTTCGCATGTGGCTGCATCACATCTTGAGGCTCATCCCTGGGAACCAAGAGTTCCTCCTCTGCATGCAAATCCAACTCCCTCTCAAGGCACAATCGCATGGCTTTTTCCTCATCAAATTTTATATCCCACCACACAACAGTAATTCTGTTGTTTGGAAAATACACTCGATAGTTGTGGGGAGTTTTAGTGTACCCCACAAAATTACTAATCTCAGCTATTGTTTCTAGATTCTTCCTGGCATCTTTGGTCACATGCACATAAACAAATGAGCCAAAAATCGTAAAATGTGAAACATCAGGTTTCTTACCTGTGAAATCCTCTTTTGGTGTACTCATCCCAAGTATCCTATGAGGAAAAAGGTTCTACAAAAATACCGTAGTGTTGCATGCTTCTGCCCATAGATGCATAGGTAGGCCTTGATCATGCAAGATCGCTCTTGTTGCACCCACAATCATTATGTTCTTTCTTTCAATGACCCCATTCTGCTTTGGGTTATGAGGCACTATTAGTTCTCTTTGAATTCCTTATTTTCTATAAAAGTTCTTGAATTCGTTAGAGATGTACTCGCCACCATTATCGCTCCTAAGAGCCTTCACTTGATTCCCCATGTATTTCTCCACCAGTGCGTTAAAATCTATAAACTTTGAGAACTTCTGATCTTTCTTCTGCATGAAGTAGATCCAACACTTACGAGAAAATTCATCAGAAACTATCACATAGTACTTATGCTTTGCTATCGAAGCAATAGAGAATGGTCCACACACGTCTATGTGAACTCTCTCAAGGATCCCCAAGGCTTGGTTCTCCTTCTCATGAAAGGTGGCCTTTACATATTTTTCCATAGTACATGCCTTGTATGTTTCCGACTGCGCAAGTGTACCCTTGGGAAGACCAGTAGAAATATGTTGCATGACTTTCAAGGCTCCGTGGTGAAGATGGCCCAATATCCTGTGCCATAACTCACCCTCATCCTGAATCACCACTTTGTCCCCCTTGCCCATATATGCTGCGCAACCATCTACATCTAGCTTGTAGAGATTCTTAACTCGAATCCCAATATTCTTGGCTTGTCCTATTGTTTTGTTTCGTAGGAAAGCTTTTCCTTCACTGAAAACAACATCATAGCCTCTATCCTCCAACATTGCGACTGAGACTAAATTTTTCTTCAAACCTGGTACATGCATTACATATAATTGAAAGGGTTTACCTGACTATCTTTGGAAGGTAATGGTACCAATCCTAGTAGCATTGTACCACCTGTCATCACCCATTTCGATATGCTTCTGGAGATCCTTATCCTCCAAGCTACTCAAAAGTTTCTTGTCTCCCGTCATGTGAAAGAAAGCACCACTATCCAAATACCATACAAATCCCAATGCACTTGAAACCATGCATGCGATTAATGAGAAGTGAAGCTCAAATTGTGAGGCCAAAGCCTTACCAGCTGTAGTTCCTAAAGCCTTCTTGTTATTCTTCTTTTGTGGACAGTTAGTAGCATAATGCCCATGCTTGTGATAGTGAAAAAACTTCACCTTCGACATGTCACACTTCTTTCCATCTTTGGACTTAGATTTGGAATGGAATTTCTTCCCCTTCCCTTTCTTTGCCTTGGCAGCCAAAGAAAAATATTCTTCATCTTCGTTCTTAGATGAAGATCCATCTCTGATATTCCGTATAAAATCCTCCTGCACCAAATCCAACCACAGTCGTTCCCAATCTGGAAGCTTTTCCCTTCCATTGACAGAGTCTTGAAAACTATGCCAACTCTTGGGAAGTCCTAGGAGAGCTAAACTCACCAAATCATCATCAGCGACAGTTATGCCAATGCTCCCCAACTCATCCTGACATTGGAAAAACTTTGTAAATATTTTGGCATGGAGTCTCCTTTCTCCATATTGATCTTCCCGAGTTTATCTTTCAGTGCCAATTTCCTATGCTCACTGTGTTGGGAAAAATAATAAGAGGGTGGGGGGGGGGGGGTGAATTAGTATTTAGAGCTTATATCTTGATTTTAATTTTTTATTTTGTAGAATTTCATACACAGATTTTATGAACTGAACTCGCGTATACATGCAGATATGCTGAAGGAAACTTGCGTATACTCATGTAAATATCTAGTTTATAAAGTATCTCAGAAACAAAATTTAAAATAGATTTACCAGTTATGCATCAGGTTAGATAAACGGGAAATATGTGCAGTCACAACAGTATAAAACATCACACAAATGGAACACACATGAACACCAGTATTTAATGTGGAAACCCAATTCGGGAGAAAACCACTGTTGCTGTCGTCTCTGTCTTCAATATTTATTATATGGTAAACTGTTTACAACATTGTACTGATGCAGACTCATATCAGTACGCAGGCTTCTACCTACAGAAGGATGCAACCTTCACTCATTTACCAGCTGCTACTGGAAGGGAGCTCTAACCCCCTGATCTCATTTACCAGCCACTCCTGGAAGGGAACTTCAACCCCCTGAACATACCACTAGCTTCTACTGGCAGGAAGCTTCTAGTTCCATACTGAAGGCTTCAACACTCAGACCCACTGCAGACCACGTTTCATCAATTTTCATACTGGATCAAACAACTTCAACACAACCCCTTATCAACAATCATAATATTTGGCCAACACTTTAATCAGAACACTGAAAACACCGTGACCAAAAATTCAGAAATAACCCAGACTTCAGAATAAATATGCAGATACAAACTCAACCCTGAACAGTCATTGATTCAATTAGCATACACTAATTTTCTTTACTGAAGCCGTGTACATATGCGCTTTCCTGCACATCAACCCACGTATACTTCTGTGTATTTTATTCTTTTGAAAATCCTAACTGCCATACACGCTTTTCATGAAGCGAACCTACGTATATATGCACTTTTGTTGAAACCAACTAGCATATAGATCTGTAAAAAATAAAATTTGTAGAAGAGACTAGCTCTATAAAAATTACCCAGATTTATTCATTTTCTTCAGCAGACTTGCGCCAGTTCCTTCAGTAGGTCATTCTGGAGATTCATCATCATCAGATCTAGAGATCTTGAACCATCATTATATCCATGGGTGCATCATAGATTCAGATCTATCAATTAAGAACAGAGTTCTTCCATGCAGATATTCCTTAGAGAAATTTATTCATTAACAACCCTTACACTTGCACACCTTGCACTATGATATTCTTCTCTTTAAATAGATTTATCTTTTACCAATACCATGAGTCAAAACCACTCAACTTTCGATGGTATTCTTAGACAGAATCAAATAGACAATGCAACACTCAATACTGTGGGCTAATACCATGGTAATGCCCCTTGGTATTATAATTTTGGAGCACAAACAGGCATACGCGACTTGGAACGTACTTATCCACGTGCATACGTGACTTGGCCTTTACAAACCCGCGTATACATTGTGACATATTAAAAATAATATTTCTTTGGCACTTGCTGGAATTCTTTTATTTTGTGTGGAACTTGCTGGAATTATTTTATCTGTCTCATCTAAACTAATCATTTCATTCTTACATCTTTAACACATATGTTGCTTATCATGGGAAACTCATTAAGTAGGTTTCCATCAAGGACAACTTCATCAAGTAGGTAGCCATCAAGGACAACAAATTACATCATATTGCCAACAATCTCCCCCTTTGGACTTGATGGCAACCATGATGGTGTTTGATCACCATAACAGATAAATACAATAGTCATAACCATTATTCAAACACCATGATACTCTCCCCCTTTGACATCAAGGGCAAAGGGTGGACTAATACAAGGTTTTTCTTCCCTTGTAGAAGGATAAGCTCTATAGATCTGAAGTGCACTGAATTTACCATGCTCCCCCTGAGTTCATGTTGAATCTTTAGACAGATTTTTCAATGAAGTACATGACCCTATTACTCAAACAAGTATGACCATTCCTATCACCAATGACTCATACTTACATCAAATATCCAACCAAGTGGATTTACATATTTGACTCAAGTACCCAACCAAGTGGGTTTACAAATTTTGACTCGACTATCCAATCAAGTGGGCTTACAAACAAGTCCTTACATGACTAAATATGACAATTTTACATCATAGGTCTCAACATAACCTTTTCATCAAATGTCTTTTATAAACAAAACCAATGAATCTCAATCATGAGATCAGACCACATCAACCACTTAGAATGCCAACAATGCATCCTTTCATATAGGATAAGTGCTCCCCCTTAGCTTGTGCATCCTGAACACTTTCAACATCAAATCATCAAGGCATCTTCATCAACAAAATATTAGAGAATGAAACAGAAATGTAAGAACTGGAACATCACTAGAGATACCCAACAACACTGTAACTATTTTGAAAATGCTGACCCAGAAAATTATGTCAGCAAATACCCATATGCGGTTTTCTGTATATAAACTCGCGTATATACGCAACTGTCCTTTATGAAATCTGCGTATCCAATTTAATCTTCTGAATTTAAACAAATTTGATCTTTTGAGCAGTAGAGACAATTCCCAGATTTTGTCTGAGATATTTGAATGCTTCCTTGGGAAGAGGTTTAGTAAATATATCAGCAACTTGTTCTTTGGAGGGAACATACTCCAATTTCACCTTTTGTTCAAGCACCTCTTCACGTAAGAAGTGATACTTGATAGGAATTTGCTTGGTATTGGAATGCATAACAGGATTCTTTGAGATACTGATGGAACTTGTATTATCACACATAATGGATATGGGAGGTGAACATGTGATTTGAATGTCTTGTAAGGTCTACATCATCCAAAGAATTTGTGTGTAACATGACACGGTAACAACATATTCTGCTTCTACTGTAGATAATGCAATAGAGCTCTGCTTTTTGTTGAACCAAGATACGAATTGGGGCCCCATATAGAATGCACCACTACTAGTGCTCTTTCGATCATCAACATTTCTAGCCCAATCTGCATCTGTGTAAGCATGAAGAGTGAGACCAACATTCTTTGGATACCATAGTCCAAAGTCTTGAGTTCCTTGTAGATATTTGAATATTCTTTTGACAGCCTGAAGGTGAGACTCTTTTGGATTAGCTTGGAATTGTCCAACAATCCCAACTGCATGCATAATGTCTGGTCTTGTCCCGGTTAGATAAAGTAAATTTCCAATCATGGATTTGTATTCTGGTTTATTCACTGCGGGAGACTTATCATGAGAACTGAGGTCACACCCAGTTATCATTGGTGTGCTTATAGGTTTGCAGTTGTTGTGTAACCAGCTCCAAAAATAGAAGAAAAGAGATATGAACGCCTTAGAAATAAGCCACTTCGAGGGGGAAACCTCCAATACATTAAATAAATGAAAAATTCTTGGATGATACAATTTACAAAACCTCCTTTCTATATATAGGAGTCCATGAGCTGCAATAAATCCTAGTAGGCCTGATAATCTAGCAAAACTATCAATATCAAGCCCAAAGGTACAAATAATAACAATATTGGGGTTACAGGGGTACAACAATAACAATAAGGGGGTTACACTAACAACAATAAGGGACTATACTAGTAATATAGGGACCTAACATGCCCCTCTCCTTCAAACAAGTGTTGTCCTCAATGCTTGATTATTTCTTGATGCTTCTGTATAAAATTCTCATCCTCCCATGTGAAATATTTTATAGGAAAGTTCTTCCACTTGCTGAGGTAATCTGAAATTGATCGTACTTGTTGAGTTATTTTTTCTATGACTTCTTCATAACTTCTTTCAATGTGATGTTGATCTTCCTGTTGTTTCATTAGATTCTGCACCAAAGTTGGGTTATCCTTTGAGAGTTGGAGAACTTGTTGTTGATGCTCGATGTGATCTTCCATTAATTTATCATCCATATTTGCTATTATTTGATCCTTCAAACCATCCAACTTAGCCTCCATTTCTGATTTTAAACCATCTATTTCATATTCAATTGCTCTTCGTAAGATTGAAACTTGTTGCACTTGGTACCGTAATTTTGATATCTCATACTGCAACTCTTCCTCTTCATGCGTCATAGTATAGCTTTTTGAGGGATTAATGGGTATGGAATTATTTTCTGGAGGCATTATAAACCTAATACTGATAAAAATTCTAAAATATGCCCTTGGAATCAATTCAAATTGATTCTTCAAACAAGACTTATGCAATTCGGAAAAATACACACCCTTTTCTTACTTTGAGGAGCTCGATATTGAAATTGAATTATCTCTGTAATTGAAAATATTTGATACCTGAAATTCCGCCCTGTAGTAGCCCTCTGCAGCTTCTTTCGAATGCCACAGGTCTGACCTGATTTGGATTCTCCAAGACAAAGTTGTGTCCAAAATCCCACAATGACCTAATTCTGGACTGGTTCAGTAGAGCAAACTTGTACGACTTGCCACGTGTCACTGTTTTTTCCTTTGTCTCTAAAATTGATAGCCAAGAAACTACAGTCTGTGTAATGGCAACCAATTTTTACGGCACTCAAATCCACTGCCCAGAGAGAGAGTTATTGAACTTTTCCCACGATCACCTCTTTGAAATGAAATTCAGGAGCCTGAAAAAGCACTACCTTCCACAGATCATATCTCCAAAAATATTGCGAACCAAGCTCTGAAATTTTTTGATGAATTTCCTCAGGATTTCAGCTTCGCACCATATAAATTTCAGATTCTGAACCTTCGTAGAAAAAAATTTATAGCGCAAATGCCACGATGACCTGTTTAGGAGCCTGAAAAAAAATTTCTTCCTGGATGATATCTCCCAGAAAATATTACAATTGGCTGAAGACATAAAAATATTCCTCAGATTTTTAAAGCCCTTTCCTAAAAATTTCAGCTTGGAACCTTAAATGAAAAAAATTTATAAGCGAAAATTCCACGATGACCTGTTTGGAGCAGCGAAACCTTAGAATCCAAAGCTCTGATACCAAATGTTGTGTAACCAGCTCCAAAAAGAGAAGAAAAGAGATATCAACGCCTTAGAAATGAGCCACTTCGAGGGGGCAACCTCCAATACATTACATAAATGAACAATTCTTGGAAGATACAATTTACAAAACCTCCTTTCTATATATAGGAGTCCATGGGGCCATAATGTAATCCTAGTGGGCCACAATGTAATCCTAGCCGACCTAACAATAATAATTTAAGGGCACAATAATAACAATATGGGGGTTACAGGGGTACAATAATAACAATAAGGGGGGCTACACTAACATAATAAGGGGCTATCCTATTAATATAGGGACTTAACAATAGTCTTCCATCCCATACTTCTTCAAATTTTTCTTGAGATAAAAATATGCCATCGGTTACTTGTTGCACTTGTAAGCCAAGAAAAAATGTTAGTTCCCAAAGTAAAGACATTTCAAATTCTTGTTGCACAACAGAAGCAAACTTTTGACTCATGGACTCTTCATTACTTCCAAAAATGATATCGTCAACATATACAACCACAATCAATAGTTTAACATTTTCAGTTTTTGTGTATCAGTTGCTATCAGCAGAACCCTTTGAAAATCCTTGTTGATGAAGATATTTGTCAAGATGATAATAACATGCCCTTGGAGCTTGTTTGAGACCATATAAAGCCTTTTTAAGTTTACGAACAAGTTTTTCATCAGTGCCCAAAATGAATCCTTCTGGTTGTTCTATATAAACTTCTTCTTCTAGATCACCATTGAGGAAGGCAGATTTAACATCCATTTGATAAACTTTGATTTGTTGAAAACTTGAAAAAGCAAGAAACGTTCTGATGGCTTCAAGTCTAGCTATAGGAGCAAATGTTTCTTCAAAGTATATTCCTTCTTGTTGAGCATACCCTTTACAAATAAGTCTAGCTTTTTTTCTAATAACATCTCCATTTTCATTTAACTTGTTTTTGAATATCCATTTTGTTCCAATAACATTTTTGTCATGTGGTCTTGGAACAAGTTCCCAAGTATGATTCTTTTAAATTTGATCAAGTTCTTCATTCATGGCTTGAATCCAAAATTCATCTTTGCTAGCTTGATTGACATTCTGTGGTTCAATAGTGGATAAAAATGCTAGATATCTAGTAGACCCTACAATAGTTCTTCTTGTTTGGACGCCTGATCCATTTTCTCCCAAAATTTGAGATTCTGGATGATTCTTTTGAACATACCTGGATGGAGCTTTGAAAGATAGATCTTCTTTTGCTGCTTCATTTGGTTCAACTTCTATATTATCTCTATTAGATGCAGGAAAATATACATCATCATCATCATCATCTTCATTTTTTGTTTGAATTTCCCCTTTTGGAGCTGAGAGGGATTCATCAATTACAATGTCAATGCATTCAACAATCTTCCGAAGTCTTTTATTGTAACATTTATATGCTTTACTTCTAGAAGAGTAGCCAAGAAATATTCCTTCATCTGCTCTAGGTTCAAACTTGTCAAGTTTTTTATCATTGTTCTTGATAAAACATTTGCTTCCAAAAACTTTAAAATGCTTTATGGTGGGAAGATTACCATACCAGAGCTCATATGGAGTTTTATCACTATTTGCACGAACATGTGATTTGTTAGGAATATTTACCGCAGTATGTGCTGCTTCTCCCCAAAATGTGTCAGGTGTTCCTGAATCATCAAGAATAGCCTGAGCTATCTGTTGAAGTATTCTATTCATTCTTTCTACTACTCCATTTTGTTGTGGGGTACCAGCTATAGAAAATTTTCTTTTTATGCTATGTTGTTCACAAAAATCAAAGAATTCATCTGATATATATTCACCTCGATGATCAAATATAAGACACTTGATTTTTAGATCTAATTCATTTTCAACCAATGCTTTGAAGATCTGAAATTTTTCGAATGCTTCACCTTTGTGCTTTATCAACCCAATCCAACACATTCTAGAGAAATCATCAATAAACAGAATATAGTATTGTTCTCCACGGGGTGACCTTTTTCTCATGGGTCCACATATATCAGTATGAATGAGTTCAAGAGGATTACTTGCTGATCCTTCTTTGGCATTAAATTGCACTCTAGTTTGCTTACCAAATTGGAAGGATTTGCATATGGTACTCTCACGTAGAGTAATATTGGGAAGATCACGAATAGCTTTGAGTCTTTTAGATTTGTTGATTTGAGAGAAGCTCAAATGCCCCAAACCTCTATGCCATAACCAATTTTCTGAAGATTTACCCATGTAACATTGTTCTTTACATCTTTTCAATACATACAAATTGCTTGGTGTTCTATTTCCTTTTATAATTGTTTTTCCTGTATCAAGATCACGTACTACACATTCTTTTGAGCTAAAAACAACTTTAGTTCCTTGATCACACATTTGACTTACACTTAACAGGTTATGCTTTAATCCATCCACATACATCACATTGTTAGCTTTCACGTTTTCCTTTAGAAAATAGAACCTTTTCCCTTAATGACAGCAAGAGTATCATTTCCAAAAGTAACATTCTATTCTCTTTCTAGAGAATTGTATGCAAGAAGTTTATTTCTGTCACCTGTCATGTGTCTTTAGCATCCACTATCAATGTACCATTTATTTTCTTCTCCTTTTGAAAATAGAGCTATGCCACAGTTCTCAACTTGTAATTCCTTCTTTCTCCATACTTTGGAAGTTGAAGGTATATGCTCTTTTGGCTAAAGTTTTCTCCTGCATTCAGATTCTTCATGACCAAAGTTATTGCAATAAGCACATTCAATTTCATTTTGAAGAGGAGAAAATTTGTTATATGTATTCTTATTTATTCCTGTATCAATTCTTTTCTTTCTTGCTTCTCTAGTCATGATGGTTTTGTATGCAACACATTGAATAGCTTTATGACCAAAATTATGGCATGAGAAACATTCTCCATTGAAGAAGAAATTTCTACGATCTTTGAACCTTCTATTTGTGTTTACTTGTTGGTTGATATTTCTCTGAAAGGTATTCCTATTAGTGTTTTTTGTATTGAGGTGGTCATGCTTTACCTGTAAAGTTTCCTTGTTTCCTTGCTGAGCGGCAGAATACTGAAGGCTAGCTGTAGTTGCTTTTAGATAGTTTGGTGCTGAAGACTGAGAAGATTCTCCGACATATCCAAGACCTGTCTTTATAATAGGAGAACCTTGTACCTTGATAATTTCATCTAAGGTTTCAGATTCTTTAGCAAATCTAAGATTCAAAGTCTTTACTTTCTCAATTTCTTTTCTTAGACTTACTACTTCACATTCTAATTTCTCATTGTGTTTCTCCTTTTCTTCAAGCTGATTTTTTAGATTTTCTATGGATATTTTGTTTTCTTCCAAACATATTTTAAGCTGATTGATTTCTTCAAGAAAATCATTGTCTTCTAGAGCATCCATAAAAGTATCCTTTTCTTCTCTAGACTCTTTTTCAAATTCCATGAGAAGTCTAAGATCTTGATCAGATTTTTCCTCACTGTCTGATAAACCATCACTATATTCATGAGTATAATAATTTTTTCTAGTGCTAAATCGATTCTTATTTCTTCTTGCTACTTCTTTTCCTTTTTCATGTGTTTCTTTATGAGGACACTTAGCAACATAATGACCAACTCTTACATAAGCAAAACATTTGAAAGGAAGCTTACCTCATAACCTTCCAGTGCCAAGTTGGAGCTTCTTTACAAAATTTACCTCATCTTCTTCTAAATATATCCCGATCCTTCTGTTTCTTGTACTTCTTTTCCTTTTGTAGAGGCTCTAAAGACGACTTCTTTGACTTCAGAAGATCCTCCTTTTCTCATTTCACATGCAGTTAGAATCCCATGAAGTTGGACAATAGTAAGACTTTGGAGATCCTATTTCTCTTCAATAGTAGACACTTTTGATTCAAATTTTGAAGTTAGAGATCTTAAAACTTTTTCAATCAGAGTAGTGTCAGTTATGGTTTCACCAAGTTTCTTATATGATTTACAATATCATCTAGACATAAAAAGAAACTGGTAATGCTCTCCTCATTATGCATTCTTAGATTTTCATATTGAATTCTGATAGTTTGGAGTTTAGCACTTTTTACCTTTGTATCACCTTCATAGCTTAGAATGATTTTGTCCCATATTTCCTTTGTTGTATTCAACTGCATGACCTTGACAAATTCTGATTCAGTTAGACTCCCGAATAGTGCATTGATTGCCTTTGCATTTGTTTCATAGTTCTTTCTTGCCATTGCATTTGTTGGAATTGAGGTTGGATATTGATAACCTCCTTCAACAATAGCCCATACATCTGCTCCAAGAGACCAAAGATAGGATCTTGTCCGTGTTTTCCAAAATATTAAATTTTTTCCATTGAAGAGTGGAGGCCTGATAGATGCTATCCCATCTTGATTGCTCATCTTGGCTGATCTTCCTTCTAGAGGTTAAGCTTCTTCAGAAGGACTTGCTCTGATTCCAATTGTTGGGAAAAATACTGGGGGGGGGGGTGAATCAGTATTTAGAGCTTATATCTTGATTTTAACTTTTTCTTTTGAAGAATTTCATATGTGGATTTTATGAACTGAACTCGCGTATACACGCTGATATGATGAAGGAAACTCGCGTATACTGACGTAAATATCTAGTTTATAAAGTATCTTAGAAACAGACTTTAAAACAGATTTACCAGTTATGCATCAGGTTAGATAAACAGGAAATATGTGCAGTCACATTAGTATAAAAAATCACACGAATGGAACACACATGAACACCAGTATTTAAGGTAGAAACCCAATTCGGGAGAAACCACCGCTTTTGTCGTCTCTGTCTTCAATATTTATTATATGGAAAATTTTTTACAACATTGTACTGATGCAGACTCATATCAGTATGCAGGCTTCTACCTACAGAAGGTTGCAACCTTCACTCATTTACCAGCTGCTACTGGAAGGGAGCTCCAACCCCCTGATCTCATTTACCAGCCACTCCTGGAAGGGAGCTTCAACCCCATGAACATACCACTAGCTTCTACTGGCAAGAAGCTTCTACGTCCATACTGAAGGCTTCAACCCTCAGCCCCATTGCATACCACATTTCATCAATTTTCATACTGGATCAAATAGATTCAACACAACCCTTTATCAATAATCATAATCTCTGGCTAGCACTTCAATTAGAACAGTGAAAACACTGTGACCAGAACTTCATAAATAACCTAGAATTCAGAATAAATATGCAGATACAAACTCAACCCTGAACAGTCATTGATTCAATTAGCATACACTACTTTTCTTTACTGAAGCCACATACATATGCACTTTCCTGCACATCAACCCGTGTATATTTCTATGTATTTTATTCTTCAGAAAACTCTAACTGCCATACGTGCTTTTCATGAAGCGAACCTGCGTATATACGCGCTTTTGTTGAAACCAACTAGTGTATAGATTTGTAAAAAATAAATTTTGCAGAACAGACCAAATCTATAAAACTTACCCGGATTTATTCATTTTCTTCAGCAGACTTGCACCAGTTCTTCATCATTCCTTCAGTAGGTCACTCTGGAGATTCATCATCATCAGATCTAGAGATCTTGAACCATCACTATATCCATGGGTGCATCATAGATTCAGATCTATCAATTAAGAACAGAGTTCATCCATGCATATATTCCTTAGAGAAATTTATCCATTAACAACCCTTACACTTGCACACCTTGCACTATGATCTTCTTCTCTTTAAATAGATTTATCTTTTACCAATACCGTGAGTCAAAACCACTCAACTTCCAATGGTATTCTTAGACGAAATCAAATAGACAATGCAACGCTCAATACTGTGGGTTAATACCATGGTAATGCCCCTTGGTTTTATAATTTTGGAGCACAAACATGCATATGTGACTTGGAACGTACTTATCCGCGTGCATACGCAACTTGGCCTTTACAAAACCGTGTATACATTGTGACATATTAAAAATAACATTTCTTTGGCACTTGCTGGAATTATTTTCATTTCTCTAGCACTTGCTGGAATTATTTTCTCTATCTCATCTGAACTAATCACATCATTCTTACATTTTTAACACATATGTTTCTTATCATGGGAAACTCATCAAGTAGGTTTCCATCAAGGACAACTTCATCAAGTAGGTTGCCATCAAGGATAACACATTAAATCATATTGCCAACACACTGCTGCTCTGAAATAGATTTGTCAAAGCTTTCCAAATAGCATATGGTGTCACTTTTCCATGGAGACTTGAGACAATGTGGTCTCGTACTCCCTCCAGTAAGATCCTCCTCTCCTTCGCCACTTTATTTTGACATGCATCAAGATTTGTAGCATCTGTCACATCGGGTTTAGGAACATCATTATCAATGAATTCCTTCAAACCATTGTTTTCTAGTATTGCTTCCATCCTGTCCTTCCAAGAAATATAGTTAGAGAAGCCAAAATATGAGACAATGAATTAGATACAATGAAGTAGTACCATTCAAGGGTGTGGGAGATGATGACATGGATAGATTTTGGTTTGTTGTAGATGCAGTATGGAAGGCACAAAATTTCAATGCTGATGCTGTTAAGCGAGCACAACTAGCTATGGCATTTAAGGGTCGTGCATTGGACTGGTTAATGGGATATCTATCTCAGAACACTGATCCTACTATCGATGAAATCAAGAAAGATTTAAAGCATCAGTTCAGAAAACCAAAGCCTTACTCGCAATGTGTAACAGAACTGAAAGAGATCCAACAAGAACCAATCAAATCTTTCTGGGAGGCAAGCAAAAGATTGAAGTGCACTTTCAGTGATGGAGGGTTTGTAAATGATGATAAGAAACATAAAGAATGGTTCATTTCCATGCTATTTCCACACTCGAGCGGCCCTGTGAATCAACATAAAATCGATTCTCAGGCTGAAGCTCTGGAAGTTTCCATGAAGCTGGAAGCCGCACCCAGAACTGATGACCAATTTGGGACTTTAAAAATGAAAAATCAGTTAGAAGCAATGAACTTGGAAATTTAGAACCTGCGCAGAGATAGAGGGAAAAATGTTGGCATAGATGTATGGTGTATACAATGTAAGGGTTCCGGTCACACAAAATATCAGTGTACCTTGCTTCAATATTACATGCAAGCGAGAGGGCCAAATCCCTTGTAGCCCAGGGATGCTGTGGTGCATTGAATTTTAAGTGGCTGGATGACATGCCACAAAACACTGCCCTCAATTAGAAAGTTATGTACTAGAGTTGAAGCAACAATGGTGCAATTTTTTCTCATTGGTTGGCCATGATGAGAACCACTACCACACATTTGATCTGATGATAGACAATGCCAACTTATATAGAGTGCTAGTCGACCCATCTTCACCAGCATCCCCCTCTGGCAATAGTGGACCTCTAGCCAGAGGAAGGGGAAGAGGGAGAGGTGGAGGTGCAGGTCGCGAAAGAGGATAAATGATTTGTTACAACTGTGGAGATGCTGGTCACTTTGCGCGTGACTGTCCGAACCCTGCGTGACAGTCCTGCAGGTATTGTAGACAATTTGATCATGTTATTGAATATTTTCCTTTTTTGATTGCTATAATGCAGGAGAAGAAACAAAAGACACATACATAGAATATATAAATGGTTAGATATGAGCTATGGGATGATGATCCGAGTGTAAAAATAATTACATGCAGTGGTGCTACCATTGGAGGAGATGAGGGAAAGAAGGATGATGAAGAACCTGTTAGGGTCCTATAATAATAGGGATCATAATTTTGAATTAGCTATGTTAAGTCTTGTAATATTGTACATACCTTTTCATTTCTGCAAATGTTTTCCCATATTAAAAAATTAAAGAATAGGGTATGTCCTAAAATAAAAATCAAAGAAACCCAAGCTCCATTAGCTAAATCAACCTACAAAGCAAAAAGTCAGAAGGTCAAAGAGTATCAGTGCTAAATTTTGAGTCGAAGAAAAGTAAACATAAGGAAAGTGGGTAATTCAAATTATAAATTTAATCCACTAGATTATAAAGCCATGCAAAACTTCAAGAGAAGAAATTATTTTACTTAGATTATGAAGAGGAGGAAGAAAATGAACAAGAAACTTCAAGAGAAGAGAATATACACCAAGAACCAATCCTAGAAGAAGAATAAGAAATGAATCCGACCATATCATGTAATGCCTTGGCATGAATTACCACTCCTCAAAATCTCAAGATAGATGTAAATATCAAGAAGAAAAAAGTAATAGTGTTGATTGATTCAGGTAGTACCCATAATTTTATTCATGGTAAGGCAACCAAGGAATTGAATTGTTTCCTATACCCAGCACCATAATTTCAAGTGATGGTTGCAAATGGAGGAACTATAAATTTCTCTGGAAAATTCCATAATATCAAGCTAACCATGGGGGAATATGCATTAAATATTAAAATTCTTTCCATTCCAATGAGAGGTGTTGATGTTGTACTAGGAGTACAATGGTTACAATCTTTGGGGATGGTAGCGTTTAATTTTCAAGAACTTTTCTTGAATTTTTTCAGAAGGAAAGGAAGTCGAATTATGGGGTATCGTAGGGAATCCGAGAAAAATAATAAGCTCTAATGTCATGACAAAGCTTCCAAAGAAATAACAACAAGGCGTAATTACACAATTGTGCTCACTAGAAGTTCCAACATCAAAATCATCTATTTTTCTAGATCTCCAAAAAGTCTTGGACAATCATTCCAAGGTGGTTGAAACTCCCAAAGGACTCCCACCTATTCGTGATCATGATCATGCTATTCATTTGATTCCAGGAAGTGTTCCTCCAAACATCAGGCCTTACATATATCCTTATGATCAAAAGAGTGAAATTGAATGTATGATTGCAGAAATGTTAGAGGCTGGTATAATTCAACCTAGTAAAAGTTCTTTCTCTGCTCCAGTAGTATTGGTGCACAAGAAGGATGGATCATGGTGCATGTGTCTGGATTATAGGGAGCTCAATAAGCTCACTATTAAACATAAATTTCCCATTCTTGTGATTGATGAATTATTGGATGAATTACATGGAGAAATTTATTTTACCAAGTTGGATCTTCTTTCAAGATATCCTCAAATTAAAATGAAGACTGAAGATATTATGAAAACAACATTTCGAACTCATGAGTGTCATTATGAATTTTTGGTCATGACTTTTGGCCTTACCAATGCACCTTCTACATTTCAAGAGTTGACGAATTCCATTTTCAAACCCTTCCTTAAAAAAATTGTGCTAGTATTTTTTGATGATATAATTATCTAAAACAGGTCTTGGAAGGATCATGTTCAACATGTTGACAGGGTGTTCAAACTATTGGAGGAGAAACAATTATATGCAAAAACATCTAAATGTTTCTTTGGAGTACAAGAGGTGGAATATTTGGGTCATATTGTATCTCACAAGGGTGTTAAGGTAGACCCTAACAAAATTAAATCCATTAAGGAATGGAAATTCCCCACAACCATAAAGCAATTGCAAGGATTTCTCGGGTTAACAGGGTATTATCACAAGTTTGTTAAGAATTATGGGAGAATAGAAGCGCCTCTAACAACATTATTGAAGAAAGATGCATTTTCATGGACTCCTAAAGCAACTAAGGCCTTTGAACATCTTAAAGAGGAAATATGCCTAGCACCGGTCTTAGCTACGCCAGACTTCACAAAAACATTTACTGTGAAATGTGTTGCCTCAGGAAATGGAATTTGTGTTGTTTTAATGAAAGAAGGAAGACACATTGCTTTTGAAAATCGTTCAATCAAAGGAAAGTATTTAAAAAAATCTATTTATAAGAAGGAAATGTTGGCAATACTACATGCACTAAAGAAGTGGCGACCTTACCTAATTGGAATACACTTCAAGGTAAAAATTGATCATGATAGTCTCAAACACATTTTGGAACAAAGACTATCTTCAGAAGAGCAACAAAAATGGGTCAAAAATATGTTGGGTTATGACTTTGAACTCATATACAAAAAAGGGAAGCTAAATTTTTTTGCAGATGCACTCTCAAGAAAGGATGAAGAGGTGGAAGCATTTCTTTGTGCCATTTATATTATCCAAACATATTGGATAACCAAAGCAAGGGATGAGTGGAAGAAGGATGAAGAAGTGTGGACACACATTCAAAATTTGCAGAAAGATCCTAGTACATATGATACAATTAGTTGGAAAAATGATTCCTTATAGTACAAAGATCTCTCATATATTTGTAAGAATTACCAAATAAAACAAAATATTCTTTTCAAATTACACACTTCTCATTTAGGAGGAAACTCATGATTTTTAAAAACTTACCACAGGGCGAAGAAATAATTTATTTGGGATGGACTTAAATAAGATATTCAAAATTTTGTGGCGAAATGTTTGGTTTGCCAAAAAAATAAAGTTGAGACAATTAAGACCCTAGGTCTTCTACAACCTGTATCCATTCCAAGTTAACGTTGGGAGGAGATTTCAATGGATTTTATCATAGGGTTACCTAATTCTAAAGGAAAAAGTGTCATCATGGTGGTAGTTGATAGACTTACCAAGTATGCACACTTTTGTGCATTATCTCATCCATTTAAAGAAAGTACAATTGCTACTTCATTTACGGAAACAATTCAAAAGCTACATGGAAACCCAAATATTATTGTAAGCGACAGAGATCCCATTTTTACTGGAAATGTTTGGACATAATTATTTTCTTGTTTGGGTACTCAACTAGCTCATAACTCATCTGATCATCCTCAATCCGATGGTCAAACTGAGATAGTGAATAAATTTTTTGGAAGGATATCTTCGTTGTTTTGTATCTGATAAACAAACACAATGGGTTAAGTGGTTACCTCTTGCTGAATTGTAATATTCCTAATTAGCCCAAGCTAATAGGAATATTCAATTTTATTTTACTTTTGTTGTCTCATGAATAAAATTGTAAAGGAGGATCAATATAACTCCTAAATAGAAAAATAAATCAATGCTCAATGTGAAACAAGCTAAATCTGAGCTATATTCATAACACACTTAAGTGTGAAAGAGGTTGGACCAATTGATAGGGTCAATAGGACCAAATCAATAGTGCTGTCTAGGTGCAATGTATCTCCAAAAGGCACAACGCAGTTCATGTTGGAGGTCACCCATGTGAATGAGGCTAAATCATCAAGGTGGTTTAGGGTTTGACAATATTTCCAAATTATAAAAGGAGGAGGAGGACACCAAAGAGGGGGTTGATCATTTGATATTGCTGAAGGTATTGTCTATCTAGACAAACCTCATTCTCTAGCTGTTTAGCTGAGAATAGTGTTGTTTAGCACTTGGGTGTTCCTGGTCGGGAATCCCACCTCCTTTATTGAGTAGATCTTGGAGGAGACTTGTTCTACCTTGTCCACTATCATGCTTGGGCAAAGCTTCATCTTCCAACCACAATTAAGATCCTGTTAAGGGTTTTATTTTTTTTGTATGCTGCAGCAGTGGAAGCTAGATCTATTCAGATCTAGGCAAATCTAGTGCCTCTTCTTAGTGAGTGTGTCTTTTAACCTCCTGGAAGAGTGTATTGGATCAACAGGGCTACATTTTTAGATCAAGGCATCAGGCCTAATCACTACTGAAGCTAACAATGCAATTTTCCCTTCCATACTGTGTTATCTGCAAGAGGAGAAGTTGCAGGGTGTTTTGACTGCTATTTGGAGGAGAGATCTCCGGTGATAGGATTCTCCCTTTCACTGTGGTGATCCATGGATTGGTCAACCAATCCATGTTTTTTTCAGATCTGATTTACTTATATATTTATTTACTACAGAATTTCTGAATATTTCTGTAGAATTGTAATTCTAGATCTCAGATCTACTCCCGTACCTTCATGTTTTGATCAAAACCCCAAGGGGAAACTGTAGAGGAACTCATCTGGTGTATATATATGATATAGATCTATATTTTTGTACACAGATATGTTCTAGATCTGAAATGTAATATTCAGCTACTTCAGCCTATAAAATAACGTTGTCAAGCTTTGTCGTCTCATCTTGTTGTTGGAGCACCTCAATCTTTAGGGTTACTTCATGTGATTCTTCTATTTACCTATTGTAAATTGTATAAAACATGCTATAGATATGATTTAATGAATTCCATACCCTATTGCATCCATCACCTTTAGAAAATCACGCTTCCTGTGCTTCAGTAATTTCTGCATCCCACAAGTCATGGGGATTGGGCATTTTTAAGCTATATCAGGAGTGGTAGATCTGTTTAACATATCTAGAGTCATTTTTTTGGGCTGAAATTTGATATGTAAGTCTCGTGTGACCTAAGCTACGAGATACCACCATCACTTTCCCTTATTTTTATGCTCATCTATGAAATTAACCATTTTAGGGCATAAATTGCTGCTTTTCCCCTACTTTTGGCTCATAAAATGAACTATAGTTTGCTGATGTAGCTTGGATTGATGGATATGTGTTTCTAACATTTCCTATGAGCTTATTTGATGCTGCATATACATTAATAAGTTTATATATTGCTGTAGTCCCTCTTTGGGGCATCTTTTCAAGGAAACTAGGTGTGGGAGATCTGTTTAACCCACCTAGAAGGATTCCTTTTTGATACCCTCTTTGATTTAGGACTTAGATACTCATATCTAAGGGATCCAAGTGCTGGTTTTCATTTCTGTAGCAGCCATTACTAAAAAAATCATTTTCCAGTCATGCCTTACTAGCTGTTCCAGATTTGGAATATTACATGAATGGTGGTATAACACTTCCTTCAATACTGCAGAAAAAATGAACCCATTTATGGAACTTTAAGGATATAATACACCATCCATCACATAATATTTAAGAGAAAATTATAAGGTTCAATCAGTGGAAGATCACATCAAGCAGAAACAAGAAATTCTCCAACTCTTAAAGGATAACCTAAATTTGACACAAAGCCGAATGAAACTACAGGCAGATCAACATCGTAGCGAGAGAAGTTTTAATGTAGGAGACTGGGTATTTTTACGGTAAAACCATACAAACAAATGTCCCTCAAGCAAGCTAAGAAGGATAATAAATTATCGCCAAAGTACTATCGTCCTTATAGGGTGTTGCAAAATATTGGTACTATGGCATACAAATTGGAGCTTCTTGCTTCTTCATGAGTGCATATAGTTTTCCATGTTTCATGCTTAAAAAAGGTTATAGGTGACAAAATTCCAGTTCAAACAATATTTCCATAACATAAGAGGAAAGAAAAATCATATTGGAACCTGAAGCAGTCATGGAAACAAGAACTCTACAGCTACGAAATCGATCAATTTCAGAGTATCTCATAAAGTGGAAGAACTTACCCACTGAATATTCTACATGGGAGGATGAGAATTTTATACAAAATCATCTAGAGCTACTCAAGCGTTAAGCACGACACTTTTTTGAATGAGAGGGGCATGTTAGGTCCCTATATTACTAGTGTAGTCCCTTATTGTTGTTAGTGTAGCCCCCTTATTGTTATTGTTGTACCCCTGTAACCCCAATATTGTTATTATTGTGCCCTTACATTATTATTATTAGGTTAGCTAGGATTATATTGTGAACCATGGACTCCTATATATAGAAGGAGGTTTTGTCATTTGTATCATACAAGAATTTTTCATTTATGTAATGTAAAGGAGGTTGCCCCATCGAAATGGCTTATTTATAAGGCATTTGTCTCTATTTTCTTCTATTTTTGGAGCTGGTTTCATAACAATGCACAAGTTTCTAGAAGTGTACTTTGATGATTGGACTAAGTTTGGATTTCTAAAGAAGCATGTTTCCAGCTCGCGCATAATGATCAAGACTTGCAGGAAGCATCATATCTCTCTTAACTTGAACACGTGTATATTTTTTGTTCCTTTTGGAATTTTGTTGGGGCATATTGTTTTCCAAAAAGGGTTGATGGTAGATCCAACCAAGATTGTAGTTATTATCAGCTTGGAAGTTCCTGCCAATGAGAAAAAATGTGCTCTATTCTGAGACACACAAGATATTATAGGAAATTCATTCAGGGCTATGCTTTGATCACTGCACCCATGGAAAAATTGCTGAAGAAAGAAGTGTTCATTTTCTGGGATGAAGAATTCCAAAAGAGGTTTGAGCTACTAGAGGAAAATCTGGTTACTGCCTATTTTAATATTACTTGACTGGTCCAAGGTCTTCCGTCTGCAATTTGATGCATCTGGCATTGCACTTGGAGCTGTCTTAGTGCAGTGAGGAGAAGGATATATTGATCACCCCGTTGCCTTTGCAAGTAGGAATATCTCTAGTGTAGAGTGTAACTATTCAACCACATAGAGGGAAGATTTAGCTATGGTCTATGCTTTGTAGAAATATAGGCATTATCTGCTAGGAGGGCACTTCAAGATGTTCACTGTTCACTCTACTTTGAAGTACCTGGTCAACAAGCCTATGATGGGGGGGAAGATTTGTAGATGGCTGTTGCTATTTCAAGAATATGATTTTGAAATCATTGTTAAGCCTGGTAGATTGAATGCTAGATATGATCACTTTTCACACATTGAGAATGCGGAGGAACCGACTAGTATGGAGGAGGGACTATCGGTTGCGCAACTCTTTTCCATTAAATTGGTCGATGAACACTTTGCAGATATCATTCACCTTCTAACTACTATTAGTGCGCCTACTGAATACTCGGTACGACAAAATAAGGAGTTGGTTTCACCAACTGAATTTACATTGATTGGTGGTCCAATGTACAAGTTGGGTGCGGATGAATTTTTAAGAAGGTATGTTTTAGAACATGAAAGACAAGAAATCTGGGCTGAAGCTCATGGTGGAGTGGTAGGAGGCCACTATGCAAGAAAAGATATTGCGTAGAAGGCATTGTGTGCTAGGTTATGGTGGCCCAAACTGCACATAGATGCACATGCATATTGTCGAGCTTGCGATGCATGTAAAAGAACAGGGAATCCATCCCGTAGGGATGAGATGCCGTTGTAGCCACAGATGGATGTGAAATATTTTGATAAATGGGCCATAGAATTTTTTGGAACTATTAATGCTCTTGGGAAAAAGACTGACGCACGCTACATCATCACTGCAACAGATTATGTAACTAGATGTGCAGAAGCCAAGCCAGTAAAATATTGTACTGTAGACACTGTTGTACAGTTTATATTTGAAAATATCTTGACTAGATTTGAGTGCTCAGAGATATTGATGAGTGATCGGGGTACACACTTTGTTAATGAAACCATTGAAGCTCTGGCAGAGGAATTCTAGATACATCACTAGAAGATTACGCCTTATCACCCTCAGGAAAATGGTGCAGTGGAAGCCTTTAAGAAAATCCTATAGAATGCGCTCACAAATATCTGTAATGCAAACTAGAATGATTGGGACTTGCACATACCTTCTATCTTATGGTATTATAGGACTACATGAAAGAATTTGACTGGTAAAACACCATTCAGGATGGTTTATGGCCAAGGAGAAATCATGCAAATGGAATATATCTTCCCAAGCCTGCGCATCACAACACTAACTAATATGGCTAAAACAGACATCATGGAGGAACATCTGTCACAATTGGTTGCATTAGAGGAGGATCAGTTTATTCCAAATTTCATCAGCAAGTACAAAAGGCACACGAAAGGCTTGGCATGATGGGTACATCTGGTAGAAGGAATTAAAATAAGAAGATCTGTTTTTATTGTACGATATTTAGTTTGCACACAACCCAAGAAAGTTTAGAAAGGATTGGTTGGGGCCATATATTGTGAACGAGATCACTAGTGGGGGTGCGGTGCACTTGGCCATGTTGTGCGGCAAGAGTATCCCTGGGTACATCAACGGAAGCTGACTAAAGACATATAAGGATAACCCTGTGCCTACCAAATAACTATATGGCTAGAGAAATGAAATCCACTTGTCTACGCACTATGTAGAGGACACATGTAGGCAAGTGCGACATGAGCGTAGAGGTTGTGTGTGGTGGGAAAAACAAGCCGTTGGAACAGTAACTCCAGGTGAAAAATAGATTTTACCGTTGGATGGAGCACGTTTTCTACAATTAATGAGGAGATATTATGATATTTTTGACCATTTTTATAGGGGTAAGGTTCCATTAATGAATTTCCAACCATTTTTAACATGGATTGCCTATAAAAGTAAGGAATCATATCACATTTTATTCCTTTGTTGTTTGAGTGAATTGCGCCTTAAAATTATCAGTGTGCACTATATGTTTGGTCGTGAGACCCCCACATCCGACGTGAGCAACCCTAAGTTTATCTTCAAGCCCAGAATGATGGCCACTAACCCCACTATTGAGAGTGCATAGTCGAAAGATAAATTTGTGCCCATCACGACATCTACTGATGGGGCTTAGAAGAAGTCCATGAATTTATCCCGGAGGTTAAAGAAGTAGTATCAATACCTGCCAAGGGAAAGGGTAACATGACCAAGGGATCATCATCAAAATTGTGGACATCCCCCAGACAGATTACTTCCCCATGTTAGGTGATGAAGGAAAGGTCCCCTATGGGTGACCCAACAAAGAGACCTGTGTTAGTGACTGAGGAGGTTCCACTCTTTATCGAGCCCATCATGTGGCTCCCCAAGTATGTGAAGTTGTGCAGACCTTATGTTAAAGCTCTAAAGGATGTGAATACGGTGCATGAATTCCTGTAAATGTCGTTAATTCCTGAGGAAGTCACAATTAAGGGGGATATGTTTGGAAATATCCCAATGGTGAAGTTTGACGAATATGATTTGGCCAACGAGAAGAATTTCCCTGAATTGGCACCAGAATACTACCTAGAGTGTGTGAATTATGGTGGAGTCATGAAGGTAGTGCCCATGCCATGGGAATGTGTGCTAAGCAATGCCAAGATTCTCAAATTATTAAGGATTCCCCACTTCGGAAGGTACCCCATCACCAATGTTTGTGTGCGCTAGTTACTAGTGTTGGTGCACGGTGGGTGTCTGTGGATTCAGAACCGTATTCCCATAGACACCACACTGATCTATTGGATCACTGACCTGCCGAGGGAAGGACCTCACCTTATGGCGAGATATGGAAAAATCCAGGAGCAGAAGTTCGCTGCAAAGGTGAAAGCATACTATAAGGTGGGACGTGACTCCAGGGGCTTCCTAGTGCAATAGATTGATGACTCGATGGTGCGCCTCAAAACCTTAGTATTGAGATGTAAAATTATGCGCAAGTGCAGGCCTAAGGTGGTCCCTGTGTATGTCATCGCACTGGTGAGGCAGTGCAATAAGGGCATAAGATACAACTGTTCCTAGTACCTATGCACATAGTTCTTGGAGACCATGCTTGAGGCATTGGAGGAGGGGAAAACATTCTTCCATTCATGGTTGCTTATGCTAATTGCTCTAGTTGTGTGGGAAATGCTAGAGAGCGCAATCCTCCTGTATGTAGAACCTGGTGTATTTGAAGGGGCATGCTATGCCAACCTATGGGAATCTATAGAACTAAAGCGATTGATGGAAAATAAGATCTTCTAGGTCTTATTTGAAGGTGCATTGGCCACAACAATCCACTCGTGCCCATGGCTGTCCCCAGCCGCATATGAAAAATACAAAGTCATTGAAGACTTTAAGGTGAGTGTGCACAATCTCCAGATATGTGCATGCAAAGAGAGGGAATGGTACAACCTACCCTACATGGTAATAGAGGCCGAGATTGACCAGGTCATTGCGACTTGGCCAGCTATATGGAAGACCGGGCTAGGCTTCACCAAGCCTGTCACAACCTCAATGTCTGGGAAATAAACAACCAATGCTCCCAAGGAGAAAGAATTTGAGAAGGAAGTAAGGAAGGACGTCGAAAAAGAGGCAGAAAAGGAAACTGAGTCGCAGATGAAAGTTGGTCTCGAGGGCACAGATGGAAAGAATGGTACCAGAGCTGAGTCCCCCAGAGGTATTAAGTAGGGAGCTGAGACCTGCAAGGGTGTGCGCAAGAAAAGGAAAGGATCAAAGATAGGCGGTGGGGATGATATCACCCTCATAGAGGATGACTTGGAAAACATTGCAGATGCGGTCACCTATGCATCCGAGGACCAATGGGCCACGCTAGAGGAGCAGTACAAAGCTGTAGTGGAGGAAATGCATACTAGATTGCAGGTGCTTCAAATAAAGACAAATAATATTCAAGTGAGCGTTGCTCAGGAGAGGCAAGATACAGTGAGTGTGAGTACTAGCATGATCAACAACATGATAGATAACCGAATCTGCCCTTTCCCTGGAGCTGCAATTACTTTGGAACAACAAGATTTGCGCTCACAGGTGTAGACGTGCCTTGAGGTTGGAATTGATTTGTCTATGTTGCCCAGTGTTAAGTTGCATGCTATTCAGACCATCATCATGTATGAGATGCAGTGCTGAGAGGCATGAATTCACTAGCATCTCACAGAGGCTGAGTAGAAGGTTGCAGCATGAAAAAAAGAGTCTCTATAGGCACATACAACTCAACAAACAACGGTGGCCCAGCTCACCGAATTGGAAAGTTTGATTGATTTCCTTTGTGGTGACTTTCCTGAGGTTGAAATCCTTGCCTTTGTTGCACCTCACAACAAGGTTGAAAGTATGGTAGTTGCCTTAAAGGCCTCCCAATATAAATTCCAAGCAGTCAAGGCCAATTTTGAACAAAATATTGCAGAGTTATAGGAAAAGCTCCAACCAGAGAGTCTACCGGAAGTGCGAGCGCTTTGGTAAAGGAGGCATCAAACAACATTGAAAAAATCATCAACAAAGGCATTAAAATCCTAGATGTAGCCATGGGATTGTGGAATTTAGTACAAACCGATCCACTTGTCAGAAAAATCTCACAGGACTTGCGTGCAAAATAGCAGACATTCGATGAGCTTTAGGAGGTGTAGCCCACACTTGTGCCTGCTCAGAGAATGGCACATTTGCAGATGAGCCAAGTGCTGCGCGATGAAATTAGAAACCTATGGTAGAAGAACACATTTTACCACCCATATGAAGCCTTGGGCTGATGAGGAAATAAATCTATTGCAAGACCTTGATGCTCCCATGAAAAATTTGATCCAGACATACCAGAGCATGATTTTTGCGGCAGAAGGGCTTACCTCTCAAAATTTGGTGGACACGGCTTAAGAGTGTTGTTGATCAGAGCATGAGTGTCCTTGCACCCTTTACCACCACCATCGAGGATCTGAAGATGAAGATGAAGACCCCAATGCCTCTGTGACTTGGGGCGAGTCACAAGATTGTGTTGGGGGACTGTTGGAGCAGGGTCCCTTAGGATTGCAATTGTGTGCTAAATAATAGTATTTTTTGTAGTTTTGAGTCATGCGCGATAAGAATTGAAGATTCAAGGGGATTTGGGGTAGTCAAAGTCCCTTCATGAGTTTTAATGGGTTAAAGGGTAAATATAGGGGTCTCAAACCACGGTTTGAGGACCAGAGGATAAGCGCAGGCTAAAGTTTTAGTATAAGTCTAGATAGAGTTGGATAAGTCAGCTTTTGATGGAAATTAATGAATGTATGTTGATGATAGAGATTTGAAATAAGTCTTTGGTAAGTGTTTTTGTTCGAAAGGCTCCTGTTGGCTGTGTGCGCGAGTAGATCTAGAGAATTGTAAGGGTTTCGTTGAACAACTGATCAATAAAGATCTATTTTGGCAAATATTAGTATCAAATGCATTTGTAATTTATTCTAGGTTCTGTCTTTCTGTATGATTTATGTTTCTTGGATATGATTTCTGTTAACTGTGATTGAATCAGGCGCGTACCTATTTTACTGTTGATGAATGATAATTGACTAGATCTAGTGCTATTAAAGCCAAACATTACATTGTTAGAACAATTAAATGGATTGCGAATATACTTTCTGTGTGTGTGCACAGGGTTAGCCTGTGTTAATTAACATAGGGTTTCTAGTGTGCAAGTCAGTCTTTGTAATAGGATAGATATAAAGATGCCCACTTCATTTAATTCTCTCTCAGGGTGTGGAAACCTAGTTCCAATACCCCCCCATACTTCTTCGGGTGAGACTTTGGCGCGCAGAAGCAGGTCATTGCCGAAAGGGCTAGCAGTAAGAGGGTTTTTTTGTTTACTCGTTAACTCTGAACTTGGGTCAGGACCCCTGAAGCCAACATAGAATAGTGCTTGACATTTTTATTCTTAACTTTCATATGATGTATGCGACTATTATTTTCTGTTAATGAGAATTTTTCCATTCATCTGCATCTGAGTTAGTTTTAGAGGGCTTAAACCCTTGTGTTTAGGCCCAACACAGAGGCTTTAGTCCCTCTTTTGTATTTCCTTCTTATTCTTGTTTCAACACATTTCATGTCATTCTCTTGCTTTAGTAGATGTTATGTTATAAAAACTTGTGATTTCAGGCTTGCCTATCACCTCTCTAATGGGAAGAGTGATTGGAAATATTTGCAATCACAATCCAAAAATATTTGTTTATGATTTCTTGGAAATAGATAGTTGTTAGTTGTGATCCTTTTGCATGATTATTATATGCAACTTAGGAGTTAGTGTCATTAGTTTAGTGATCAAAGTAGTGTTGTGGGATAAAACAGATTTTAATCAAATTCAACTCATCTTTTAAATGTTAATTCATTTCACTGTGTTATTGGTCACTTGATGCATGTATTTGGTTAACTTCCAGAACTATGTTGATCTAAAGGGGTGGGAATACCTTCCCAAATTCACTTGGACTTCTCCATCCTCCTCCTAGGCACCTCACATTGCTTCCAACCTCTATCTCCAAAGTCACTATGTCAAGGAAAATAAAGGACATTGTGGGCATCAATTTTGGTGCAAGATATACCTCTCAAGGGTTACTGGACTTGGAAAATGGGCTTCTACAACTTTCACTCATCACCTTATACCTTGATCCACCTTCCTCCATCTATAAGACACCATTTCCATTCTTAAAACGCTCTCAGATCCCCTTTTGTAGCAAAACAAGAAATCTTGTAGCAATACTAACCCTTCTGTAGTAGCCCTGTAGCAATGTTCTTTTCAACTGTTTTTGCTCCCCACCTTGATCCTAGCCTATTTAAGTTGAATAATGACCCCCAAATTATGATTTTATGATTAAGGAATACTTTAATACGAATAAAAACTCCTCCTTTCCTCAGTGCAACCATCAGATAGAAAAACAAAGTTAGAATTAATATATTTATTCATAGGCATGTTAAAAATCAAATTCCTAGTTTTCAAGAAAATGTGAAGTAGATCAATGATGCATGCAAATAGGTTACTGATTTGACTAAATGTTAAAAGTAGAGTAGCATGATTTACTTCTGCAAGTAGACTATCCCTTTCTCTTTCATGCAATGTCAATTAACATTTACATTTGAATGAATAACATTTTCACTTTTGTAGTTAGAATTAGGTTCAATTATGTTTTCATAAGAGTTTTTCACTATATTTAGTTGGAGGAATGGTCTTTGAACACCTTGATCTGATGTCATGACTAAGAGTGACATGAGTAGAACCTAACCTACTGTGCATATAACATTGTCACCTCTAAGTTTGTACAAACCCCGAGTTGATAATTTGAGTTGAGAAGCCCTTGGGAGTTGTAACATTCTTGGTGAAACATGGTCAAGAGGTTATCTTAGATATTGTTTTCTACCTTTTTGGATTCAAGAGATGATTTACGAAAAGGGACATGATAGATTTTCCTTTTTTTTTTCATTTCAAACTCCTTAAACATGAAAATTCACCAAGTTACCCTTTCATTGGAATCATTAAATATTGAATGAAGAAAGACTTGTCACCATGACGAGACCAAGTTCCTCCTTCCTAGGGCTCATTAAACTTAATAGGATGGATTCATTCAAAGAATGAAATTACACACTCAACATATGCTATCCTGTTCACATTGTCTATAAAAAATAAAGAGGTACTCGTTAGTAATAATGAGGGAAAATTGAAAGTGAACGTCCTATGTGTATTTTGGGTAGCTTGTCGTTCTTGAACATGACACTCATTTTCAATTCCTGTCGATTTGGGGACATCCTACATTCATCACTTTGCCTCCATGGGTATTTGCATGTCTATATTCGTACATTGGGTTGATTGAGATCACAGTGAAGACCATGGGTCACATCTAATTTTGATCCAGGATGCAGGAAGCTATTAAGTATTCATGATTGTATACATGATCCTGTTAGTCATCAATAATTTTTTCTATTTGTAGATGACTAAATGTTTTTCCTAGATTTCTAAAAACAAGATTCCCGAATATTGTGAGTTTTAGAAATCTCACTGCCTTCATTATCCTTAAACCGAAATTTTCAATATTCTACTATTTTGTCATTCCATGGTCAACTTACCACTCCTAAAATACCCCTCGTGGGCTTATTCCACTCATCTACATCCTATTTTCCCACCTATAACCTCAACACTCTGTTTTTCCTTTTCCTCACCCCTCCACTTTCCATCGAAGATTACCAAACAACCTATTTCTTCCCATGTTCACCAGGTTCCTCAAGCATTGATGGTCTCAAAACTATCTCTGTAGGCTCTTTAGATCAATCAAGTACATTGGATTTTGGATCTTCAATACATTAATTTTCCAAAAACTCTGTTTTTACACTTGAAGACCCCAAACCAATTTTCAGTTAAAAACCAAGTCAAAGGATCCTCCCACTAGGTCATTAGGGTTTCATAGGTTGTAGGGTTTTAATTGGTGTTTCAAGCTCTGTTTTTCCTATGCTAGAAGCTGGTTCAAAGGAAAAACAAGATCAACACATAGTTGTCTAATAAAGATCAGAAAAATCTCCAAAGAGAGCCAACTTATCAAGTTCAAGTTCTGCAAAAGGCAATTTTACATTTTGACGTTTTTGAAGGAGTGTTAAAGTGACTATCAGCAGAAAATTGGTAAGGTAAGAGGCCTAATCCTCAATAAGGAAATTAACAACAAAGATAGAGGAAGAATTTTGTGTTCAAGAAGAATCAGGGTTTCTAAGCCTGATTAGGCCAGCAGTGTGCCAAGCAAGGATCCAATGCAGCAAACTACATGAAGGAGGCACACCAAGAAAACCAAGCATGAAGAGAAGTTTTTAGAAATTATAGATAAAAAAGGGAAAAAGGTGAGGTAAACTGGACAAAAAAGAATGAACTTGAAAGGGGTATAGAGAACATAGAAGAAAACACTGATAATTGTTCTCAAACATCCCAGAAACCTAGGGTTTTGGAAATATAGTCAAAGGAGGTAAAATGAAGATGTTAGGCCTCCATGATAACAATAGAAAGAAGGTTAGAAGAGATTACTCTGTGTGACATCCCAGAATTTGTCAAAGGTAAGTTTACCATGCCTAAGGATCAGTGAAGGAGGTGTAGACATAATTTTCATCCCCCTGCCAAGTAAAAGATGATTTGAGTTTCAAGGTAAGGACAAAAGAAGTTTTGGAAATGCTACCACTGTGTAAGTTTCTGAAGTTATCAAAAAATAGAGTTAGCAGGCTTCAAAAATAAAAATAAGAGCCACTTGTGACTCAAACAAAATTTGCAGAGAAAAAGAGGTAAGAAGTATCAGTAAGCAAGGTTTAAACTATCATTTTAGGCACCTACAGATCAAAAATGGCTAAAGGAGTTGAAGGATTATTGGAATTCCATAATGCATATCAAAGGATAGCTTTTGAAGGTGTCACCTCAAAAGAAAAAAGAAAAAACGGCCATTTCAGTGTTTTTTATCTCCTACAAGCAAAAAAGGGTCAAAGGGGTATCAGTTAAAAAGAAGGGGAGGAAAAACATTAGGAAAGTGGGTTATCAAAGTTAAATTTAATTTCCTAGGCTATAAAGGATCATTTTGTTCTTCACATAACTCATTGAGCACTTGCAAAGGTCATCAGAGCATCCAAGAGAGAAAATTGTGAATTTCAGTCAAATTTCGGGCAAGTTACCTGAATCTGCGTGTTTAGGTCAGCGCTATGTGTTCAGGGTCAGGAGATGCGCGTTGGGAGGAATTTTATGTGTTAAATTTCTCTATGCTACGCTTTTAGGGTCAGGAGCTGTGCATTGGGAGGAATTTACTGTGTTAAACTGCTCTGTGCTGTGCGTTTAGAGGCGCGCTGTGCGTTCGCCCAGGAAGCCCAACAGGCCCGGTAACCCACTGTGATGCACATTCAGTGCTGCATTTTCGATAGACCTGATAGGCCCAACATGCCATGCAGAAGTTGCACTTTTGACAGGGAAGCTCGACAGGCTGTGCATATTTTGCGCTTTCAGCATACCCGACAGACATGAATATGCGTTCAGGCGCTGCGCGTTGGACTTGAAGCACCTTTTTACACCAAAAAAACTCAAATTTCTTCAGAAAAACCTCCAAGCTACTATCAAGGGTCTTCAAAGCATTTCTAATTGGTAGGTGGATGTCATACCTTTTCCCTCCAGTGAATTTTGATGGTTTGATGTTAAGAGAAATTGACCAAACCTTAAGGTAAAACCCTAATCTTCATACTAAAAACCCTTTTTAAACGTCCATCACCTGTAAACAAGGAGATATCGGTCAAACAGGGATACAATAGTGTGGTTGCAGTGATTTAAATTTTGTCCTCCATCAAAGTTAAAGGCTCTGCTACATACACTGAGAACAAAGTGACCTTACATTTCCCCCTCCATTTCAAAATTAACATCAGTGCAAGTTACTGTCAGAGCAGAATTATAACAAGTAGCTTATGTTTGTCCTTGAGTTCTAGCTCTCCCTCACATTCATACACTTACACCTTCATTCATCCCTCTCACTCACTTGAAAAAGCTGCCTTCTTACCATCATTCCATCACTTCTCATATCAGCTTCACAAGCATAGCTAGGGTTTGTTTCAAAACAAAAGTAATCAAAATGTCAGGAGAAGGAGGAAATGGTAGTGGTGAAGAAGGCCAAGTGCCTAGGAGGCATCCAGATAGGGGTGGGAAGGTTAATAGGTTAAAACCCCAAAACAAAATGGAGCTTAATGCCTCTCCTATGATTGTCACATGTTTCCAAAATGTGGGATGTTTTCACTTTTGTGAAAGAGTACAATAGGTACAAAGTCACCCAGAGCTCACAATGTTATTCATCCTTAACCTACATGAAAAACAATCAAACTTTGCAGAGGTGACCTTTGAAATCTTAGATGTCATTTCCCATGCTACTGGAATGCCTAATGTTAGTGAAAAATGGTTCAAAAGAGAAAATTTAGACATAAGCTGCTATGAGCCATTTCTTAAACCCAGATACAAAAAAGGATGCAAATCTATCTTCCCTTTTTCACATTTAATGGAGAGGTATGCATCCTTGATGAGGGTCATCATGAAATATTTTACATGTGAGGGGAGGTACTCTAGAATTTACTCCTATCATATCAGATTACTCATGCACTTTACTAGGGTTAAGATGCTTCATTTACCCTACTACCTCTATAGGAGTATTGACAACATGTCTTCTATTGTACAAAATAGGAACTATTCCCAGCAGATGAAAAGTTTGTTTCATCACTCTTTAATCAAGATGGTTGTGCTACATCAGTTGGAGCAAAAGGGCATGCCATGGGAGGTTTTCATTACCCAGGAAGTCTTCACCAATCCACAACCCCTTCATCAACAAAATTTGCTCTCATCATCTCATCCTCCTCCCCCTACTCCTCCATCATCTCCTTCTGATCATGCTTCACCATCTACACATATACCCTCACCTCTAGAAGACCCTCTTTCCTCACCCTCTCCCAATGCATCAGAACAAGAGGGAAGTGGAAATGAACAAGCAAGTGACCATGAAGGAGAAGGTAATGGTCAATCAAGAAATGATGATGAAACAAGCAGTGAAAAAGAAGAAGAAAACAGTGAAGAGGAAGAAGAAAAAAGTGAAGAGGAAGAGGGCAGTGATGTTAGCATGAAGGATACAAATGAAAAAGTGAGCCAAGAAGTCAGTGAGCCAAACAAAGATGGAAGTAAGACATATGGCACTGAGGTAAACAATATTGAACCTCTTCCTTTGACATACCAAAGAGGAGAAAGGCACATGTTTTCTGCCTCCAAAAGGAAAGGGCCATGCCTTCCACATCAAAAAAGAAGCCTGAAAAAGGAAAACAAAAGGTCAGTGTTGGAGATAATAAAGGTAAGCATGGAACTAAACAAAAATTTGAATTTATTGACCTTGACATCGAAAATGAAGATGAGGAGAGGGTTACAAGCATCTTGCTCCAAATGAAGGATGCTGAGATCAGAGACTTGCAAAGAAAGCTTGGCATGACAAAGTATATCATTAAGTATTATAAGGATGAAAACAAGCAACTGAAGAAGACACAAAGGGACCTTCACCTACAGAAAAAGATGGCCAAGCACTATGCCTTGAGGAACAAATTTGCAAGGGCCAAGCTCAAAGGAGCCCTTGCCCAAATTCAAGCACTCAAGGAGGAAAAATACCAATAAAACCTTGGAATTATTTTTGGAGCTTCTCTATAGGCCTCCCAAACCCCATGAGGAAGATAATTGCAAATTTTGGCAAGTTTTTGACATTTTTGGTTTTTTTTTAAATTGATATTAAGGGCCGAAAGCGCAACACCCTTGGCGCTATGCTTTTCCTACAGGCATCCAATGGAGGTAAAGTTTACATTTTTTGATTCATAAACCCAAGGAAATTATGCACACCAAATTTCAGAGCATTTGGAGTAGTTTTGGTCCCTCAAAAGGCCCAAAAACATGCCAATTTTCACCTTTCTACCATGTTTTCAGGGTTGGCGCTGCGCCTTTAGCAGCCTTGGAAGATTTTTTTTTTGAATAAGTAAATGGAGCCTAATAAGAAAGAAAAGGGTGGTTTTGGAAAGTAGAATCAATAGGATTCCAAACAAGCTATCACGGAGCCCATTCTGACATTGGGAAGGCCTTCAAAACTTGGTTGCACGATGACTCAGTTTTTCGGTGCAGGCATTGCGCCTTTGGACCTCTGTGTTGCGTTTTTGCAAAAAAGTCAACAATACACGCTGAAGGATATTTTAATGTTTTTTGGGGAAAATCACTCGAGAGTTGGTTGAGGAGTTAAGTTTGAATTATCTTCAATTTATTGTAATAGATATTATGTGCCTTGGGACTTGCATGGCCTCTTTGGACATAAATGACATTTATGGTGTATTTATGGTTTCTAGAAGCCTCTTAGGGTTTCCACCTCCTCATTTGCTGGTTAAATAGAGAATGGAGGTCTTATTGTATTTGGTTGGTATTTGATGACTCTTGTGAGTAATATATAGATTTTGGAGATTTAAGAGAAATTGGCTTTTTGGTGTTTGTGGATGGCTTGGCTTGCTTGATAATGGAGAAGGCTTGCTTGCAAGATCCCTGAGCATAGTTAATGGTGATGTGTTCCTATTTAGTTCATTTTTTCTTCTGTTATCATTATGTATCATATTTCTATGTTGCAGTAGGACAAAGGATTTAGGCTAAGAAATGTTGTTCAGAGGCACCTTAGCTCTATTTGTCCTCTATTGCCTCTATCTTTTCCTCTACTAGGTCGGTTTAGAGAATTCTTAGTTGCTCTCTAGACCCGCTTATGTTTTTTTATCTCATGAATGATTCAATACAGTAAATTTCAAGATGTTTTATTGTTAGCCCTACGTGTTTGATGTTAGTTAAACATTGTTCTTAAGATCTTTATTTGAAGTATCACTGCTTAGGTTTAGCCAAAGAGGTTTATGTTTTGATCATGCCCTTTGTCCATTCTTGAAAGGTTGCCTTGGAGGTCTTTATGGCTATGATAAATGATGTGTAAGAGTTCCCTCTTGTTTGATCTATGTTATATGTCTATCTTGAATGTTTTCTAATCTTGAAGGTGAAATCACTAGAAGCTATACAAGTTTCTTGCCTTCTATAGTTCATTGGATTGTTTGTCTTAAATGCTTATTTGCTTGAGTTTAATCAAAGAGTTATTGGTTTGCCCTGTCTTATGATTAATTATTTATGCTAAGTAGTGTTAAATACCCTTCTTGTTTAAAAGTATTTGTTCAAGGATTCTTAACTGCCCTTTTACACCTACTATGTTCACAAACTTGATGTTCATTTCATCTCACACAAAACTTGAAGATCCATTTGACCATGTTAGATTTTCCCTGTGATGCACCCTGATCCATTGTTGAAATTTCCATGACCTTTTGTAGACTCCATAGCCCAATGACCTGAATATTTCTCAAGGCCATCTCTTCTACTTGATCATCTACCCAACAAAAACGAACAAACAAACCCTAAAATTAAAAACTAGCCTAAAATCAAACCCTAAAAGCAAACAAGTTCACATATTTTGCACAAAATAGAGAGAGCCCTCTCTGAGTCCAAGAAGGCTAGGTCCTAAGACTTCAAATACTGGTCTGATGTTACCCCTATGCATTTGGTCTTGCCAATCTGCCAAATCACGGGATCCTAACAGATCCTATCTATACAGATGGTTGCGTCCATACCGCAGATCCATTTCTATGATCTCTTTAGAAGGATGGCTGCGACCATGCCATGGTTTCATGTGTTATTTGATGTCTAGTGAAACATTATGTTGTTAGGAATATTCATACCAGAGATTTCATATATTATAATATGTTTGATTTGGCAGGTTTTTCGGAGGTGGTATGCATTCTTTGCCTTGGTTCATAAAGCATTTCAGCCATCACCCCCTATTCTTCCTTCATGCTTTAGGAGGAATATATTACACATTAATTCGTCACCATGCTCATTTTCCTGTCCCTGATCCTGAAATGCCCCGTGATATATCCTGCGTAATTTTTCCACCATCAAGTAATATGTTAACATATCCTCTAAAGATCCAAAGAAAACTCTTGGAAGTTTACTGAAGAAACTTGGAAAAATTCTTAGTTTCCGGGGTCAACACTTTTCCTGGTTCCATGCTCGTGATGATGTCATATTCACATTTTTGGCTTAGCACCATCAATGCCCTTATTTATTTGAAAACTGCGCTGATCCCTTTCTGGAAGTATTTTCTCAAATGGAGGAGAAGCTTCGACCTCTAGAAGCTTAAGGGTGATGAGTTTGTTGTTAAACGATGGTGATAAGGTCAAACTCTCTAATTTTAGATCATTGATCTCATCCATGGGGGTTAATCCCTTATAAAGTGGGCCTTCCTCCTCCTTTCATGGGCTCCCAACCTCAGGATCCCTTCCTATAAATTCACATCCCTCATTCCCACAACTTTAGACCTTGGTTGGTCATTGTCAGACTCGTCTGAACTCTCGTTCCCTTGCATCCTAGCATTGTGATAAAACCTAAGTATTTAGGAGAAGGAATGATTTTGAGCTTCAGTGAAGGACTTATATTTTCACCAAAGGATGCCTCCGACGTCAAGGTCTTGGTTGTAAGCTGTCCTTTTATGTTTATCAATAATAACATCTGATGTTTTCTTTCTATATTTTTCTAAATGTTTATAAAAATATTCTGGCACTCCTTGATCTACTGGATATCTAATGGTTACAATTATTATGTATTGTATAAAAATTTTTGTTGCCTCTTGATCATTCGTGGGTATTCGCGTTCCCTCAGTAGCAGGGAGCGGGCCTAAAAGGACTGTAGATCAAGGTCATCATCAATGGACTCAAGCGTAGCATTGGGAAAAAGGTACTAATGTCTCTTTTCTTGTCTCATTGTGAATTTGAGTTAAGATACATTTTAATTAGAAATAATCTCATGTTGCTAGACCCATTATAGGACTAGAGAGATCGCCTCTATCCGTAGAGGGGATTTATCTTGAAAACACATGTATAGTCACAACAAAACTCCTTATCAGTTATTTTTTTCACCCATAGAGGAGAATGTCTAGCCACCTTGAGCATCATGGAGCCATTTAAAAAATGGAGAAGAGGCACATCATCCTTAGGAAGCAGTCCATCCACACCACCAACAACAAATTGGAAAGTGGGAAAGAAACTGCACACACAACAAAGTTATCAATAAAAATATCATCAAGTTATGAAGATTTGTACATAAACAAGAAAAGAAAATCAGCACCCTCAATATAACTATGTTATGAGGTCCAAATCCAGCATGCAGGCATCTCTAGTAATTCGATCCATATGCGGGCTCAGGTACGACAACCCTCACCTATTCCTTATGCATATAATGCTAGAATGTCTTAATGGTTGATAAAGAAATTGTTATGGGCTGGACGTGGTCGGTAAACTTGGACACCTTCGACTAGTAAACTAAAGTTCATTCAGTCACACATTAAATGTGGAAAATTCAAGTCAACTGAGGTGGTGATTAGGAGGAGTGAGGTGATAATCAAAAGTAGTAGGATGATGATTACAAGGAGTGGGGAAAATAGTTTAAAAAGGGAAGTTCGTGTAAGAGCCATGAAACCAAAGCTTTCTGAGCCTTTAGCACAAAAAGGAATATTAAGTACAAGGCTCAACTCCATTTTCATTATCACTTATTTATAAAAAAAATAGTGTTGAAGATTGCAACAAGAAACAGTGAAGGAGGCATCCTGAAACATCATTCCTGATCCTAGTTGGAAAATGAACTCCTAAACTAGGTGGGGCCCACATAGGTGATTTTTGGCGCAAAGTCTATTTTTAGACTATGTCTATTTTTAGACATGTCTATCATATTCTATGAGTTGCAGGATGCTATTTGTGGATGGTTGGTCAAGTTGGAAAAATATATGGACTTATAATTTTAGACATATTGGGCGGAATCTATTTTTAGATTGCCAGTCTAAAAATAGATATGTTGAATATTATTATCTCTTAATAATATTTGGACTATAAACATTATCTTATTCTCTTGGAGCACTTCAGTTAAGTGCACAGATGTGACACAGGAGCTGACAGAAGGAATTACGCTATTCCTGAGGGTTAAGTGGAGCTATTGCATGGATACTTCAGTTAGAACTCACGTGACAGAGTTTGGTGGAGTTGATTGAGGAAGTTAATGGAGCTGTGTTCAGTTTAACTAATCTAAACATAGTTGAGCTATTTGTATCTAGTTTAACTGATTGATAAAATTAGTGAGAGTGGCTTGAATTAATTATTAATTAATTCACTAATTATAAAATAATTAATCAACTAAATAATACATCAGTTAACTTTAGTGCATGGACAGTTTCAGTGGAGACCAGTGCAGAGATAGGTGAAAGGGCAAGTATGACTATCAGTTGTGACTATAAGTGATGCATGGTTTGCATCCAACACTCAGTAGAGATGCATATAAAGACTCCGTGAGCAAGGCTGGGGTAATTGGAACTCATGAAGAGCCATTCTTCAGCAGGGATTGCGCAGTAGAGGCAGGCTATCAAGTGGTAGATATTGGAGCATGTGTTTTGCTAGATCTAGCTTGATTAGTGTGTAGAAATTGGAGATTGTACTGAGAGCTTGTGAGGAGATTTGTACAATGATTGTTACATGGTATCTATGAAATATATAATATACAGATATTTGGGGTTTTTCAACTTTAAGCTTTCCCATTACATACTGTGTTCATATGTGTGAATTTTTATGGCTTTAATGTGTGCATGCAATTGATTTTATTTCCGCATGTAATGATCAATGGTAGAAGAGATTTTGTATTGTGCATGAAGTCAAATAGTGTGTGATCAAGAGAATCTCGGTGAATAATATATTATTTATTCAAAGAAATAGTGAAGGAGGCATCTTGAAACATCATTCCCGATCCTAGTTGGAAAATAATCACCTAAACTAGGTGGGGCCCACATAGGTGATTTTTGGCGCAAAGTCTATTTTTAGACTATGTCTATTTTTATATTTGGCGCAAAGTCTATTTTTAGACATGTCTATCATATTATATGAGTTGTAGGATGCTATTTTTGGATGGTTGGTCAAGTTGGAAAAATATATGGAATTCTATTTTTAGACATATTGGGCAGAATCTATTTTTAGACTACCAGTCTAAAAATAGATATGTCGAATATTATTAGCTCTTAATAATATTTGGACTCTAAAAATTATCTTATTCTCTTGGAGCACTTCAGTTAAGTGCACAGATGTGGCACAAGAGCTGACAGAAGGAATTACGCTATTCCTAAGGGTTAACTAGAGCTATTGCATGGAGGACTTCAGTTAGAACTCATGTGACAGAGTTTGGTGGAGTTGTAGAGGTAGTTGGTGGAGTTGTGTTCAGTTTAACTCAGTTAGACACAATTGAGCTAGTTGTATGTAGTCTAACTGATTGATACACTAGTGAGAGTGGTGTGAATTAATTAATAATTAATTCACTAAATAATAACTCATTAATCAGCTGAAGAATACATTAGTTAACTACAATGCATGTCAGATCCAGTGGAGACCCAGTGGAGAGATAGGTGAAAGGGCAAGATAGACTATCTGTTGTGACCATAGTGATGCATGAATTGCATCTACATATACATTGGAGTTGCCAATGATAATAACACAGTCAATGAGAGTGGGATTACATTGAATTGGTCTTTGTAATCATCTTGGATTGCGCAGTGGAGGTAGGCTAGCAGGTGGCAAAGATTGGTGCATGGGTTTGCAAGATTGGGCTTGATTAGTGTATGATGATTGTACTGTACTGAGAGCTTGTGATAAGCTTTTTATGATTGTATGAGATTGTCATATGATCTCCATGTTACATAATATGATAGTTGGGGTTTTTAGCTTCAGGATTTCCCATTAAACAACTGTGTTATGTGTGTTTTTATTACTTCATGTGTTTTGCAATTGTTGATTAAATTTCCACAAGAATTATAGTGGAAGGATTCTGTATTTTGCAAGAAGATAAATATTGTGAGATCAGGAGAGTTCGGATATATACATGCATATTGTATATAATTTCTACAAATAGTTAGAGAAGGATGACCTAGTCCTATTAGATTGCCTAGGGTGCCACCGAACTTCTTTGAACCATGTTTGCAGGAGCTACAAGAGAAGCTAGAGGAGGATTTGAACTGCTACAGGAGGCTCGAGAAGAAGCTACAGGAGAGAATTGAAGGGAGAAAGGGAGCCAAAATGACCCAAAATTGTCCTCAAACCCTCATGCATAACAAAGCTATTTTGAAAAGGATTAAGTGGCTTTATCCCTCTCTATTTCCCATACATTTGCATGGGAAATTCTGCTTGAAGTTACTGCCCTATAATAGACAATTGAGCAGCAGTCCCCTTTGGAAATTTTTGTGTGTAAAGGAAAGATAGGGAAATAAAAATAGTTTGTTTTGATATATAATTTTGGCATCCTTATCCCTCTATGATAAAAACTAAGTTTTAATATTGTTTCTAAAACTAAGATTGCTTTGAGGGAACATTGAAATTTACACCTAAGTAACACTGAGAAGGAGCAGTAGAATAAATAGAGGGAGGATTCAATAGAAGAGAGCGCAAAAACACAGAGAATTCACCAACATCCTCCTATAGTAGACATTTTTCTAAGACATCAATGGATGGGATTCTTTGAACTACTAAAAGGGTATGATGATTACATAACTCAATACTTTTCCATGGAACTACATTCTCAAGGAGAAGATAGTGCCACTACTATTGTTAGAGTATTGGAAATCTCTTTAAGTCTTGAAACTATAAGCAAAGTGACCACCTTACCCTTAGGAAATCGATGGAGCAAGGAGGAAAAATCAGTAAGTGTTACAACCAGGAAGAAATTTTTCATTGAGAGAGAAAATCTCGTGGAGGATAAGAATGGAGTAAGAAGAGAAATCCTACCTTCAATATGGGATGAAGTGGCCTACCACATTCTCAAATACATATCCTATGAAGGGAGGTTGAGCATTGTATATGCATATCACTTTAGGATTCTCCATGAGCTAAGATTCAAATAAAATTTACAAACCCCATAGAAACCAAGTGTTCCCCATTTCCTTCTACAGTATATCATTGAAATGAGATAGAACGTGAGGGAAGGGAAGCATCAAGACATTTCCCACCATGGACTCATTATTGATGGATGCTTTAAGTCACTGAATGAACCCTGTGCTATGGAATTATTTTGTTGACATGGACAAGGATATTTCCATTGAAACCCAAGCCATCACACATGGAGAAACACCAACCTATAGCAATGGAAGTAGGGGATGAAAGACATAAGAAGAAGAGGTAGCAATAACGGAGGAAGGAGAATCATAAATTGAGAGAGAAGATGCACAAAACCCAATATAAGAAAAATAGAGCCCTGAGGAGACCTCTAAGCCCCAAAAGACAGAAAATCAAGGACAACAAACAAGTCTCTCTCAGGGAATACTGAGAAATAAGTGGCTATTGTTGTAACCTATTTTAATTTCCATTTGTTGAAGATGTCCAAGATATATTATTTTAAAAAAATCAAATATCAAGGAAAATAAGAAAAATGATAACAAAGTTAGAACATGCTTAGGATTACTTTTATTTGATAAAATTCGTTTAGGGTTTATGGTTTAAATTAATGCAATAATCAACATTAGCATGACATTAGTACTCTTGGTGCGACCCCGAACGCATTTTCAAAAGGATTAAAGGCCACACATGTTCGAAAGCAGAGATAGGTTATGTGTTGGGGCCCACAAGATGGGGCAAACCCGATAGCACTAACTGCTTTAAATATAACAGTGAAGGTACCTCCAAAATGAATTTTCAACGTGCCCATGATTTCAAGATCTATGGCTCGGATTTATTGTGGGGGCACTCCTCTGACTGTAAATTATACCAAAGGATGCTCCCACAGTGACATCAACAAGCGAGCACAATGACATCAACAAGTGAGCCTGATCCCACCACACATTATACCACGTCACTTATCCCTCTGCCACCTTTCAATCATGCATGTCATTTCCACTATTCAATTCTCTCTGTCAACTTTCATTTAATTCCCTACGGAAGCATTAAATTCACCGTTCCCCCCCCTCCTTTGCATAATTAGCCTATAAAAGCCCATTTTTAACCCATTTTCTCACACTTCTCCTGTCTTTCCGTGTTGTCATTTTCCTTGAAATAATCAACGATAGATCCCAGTTAGCATTCCTCATCACTACAAGGTATTTATCACAATCACCCATTACCTTAATTGTACAAAATGTTTAAGAAAAATGTCTTAGTGGGTTCATCATCTCACATTCCCTTAATCCACACTGGACCTGGAATTTTCGATACTATATTTTCTTTGAATCACATTGAAATGTATCAACATATCCTCGTGAATAATCACAATTTCCCATATTATGCTGCCATAGTCAGGTCTGTGGTTTTGTTAGCCTTTATCACTGAGACTCACCTTTTTCTTGAGTTTATCAGCTCGTTAGTGCCGCTATGTATCCTAAAAAATGTTTCGTGATGTATAAGTCAGGAGAAAGTATCTTTCAGGTGTCTTCTACTCTAATCTAGCAAGCACTCTATTTCCCATCCTCAAATTCATATACTTCCTTCTCTCAAGAAACTCTGTTAGTTTATTTTGAGAATTTAACAGGTCAATAGTATGCCAAAACTGTGTTTTATGTGATTTCCAGTCGGAAGCCATTGTATTTAGAATCAAATTATTTTCCCTTGGATAATTTTGTTGAAGATGTTCAACCCATTCTTCAAATTTTACATAAAATTTTGGGGTAAGATAATTCACCAGTTGTTGACAAAGTCACTCTGGGTATTTTTAGTTTGATGATGAAACCTGAGGCTGTTCTATATATTCCATATTTCTAGGAGGGGTTAGTTAATTCCCAGCTTATGAACTTCACACTCACAGGTTTTTTTAGGTTTCCTTCTTTGATTACATATTTGTTCTTATAAACTCACGTGGAGAAGTTTATGCACTCGGGGTTAAATATTACGGATTTCAACAGGAATAAACAATCGGTGCTCTTTTGGACTGACGTAGTGAGGGGTAGCCCAAAGAATGAGGGCTTGGTGGAGTTTTCTTCTTCATGTATTTATGTAGTATATTCAATAATTAATAGCTCTCCTACACCTTCTTTACTGCCAAAATCTTAGTCCTTTATTCAATTGAGTAAAGATATGAAAGTGGGAGACTGGTATTCATTTGAGGATTATTCAAAAATAAGATTGTATGGAGCTAACATTGAACCATCAAGGTTACAAACATTTGTTCCTATGAGGATATTTTCTTTAGAGTTCATTAGAAAAATTTTAAATGTTGATCAAATTCATTTTGTTCCAGCCAAAAATGGCCTTTTATTCAGATTACCAAGCATTGTAGGCCCTTTCATTTTTAACATCGGGAAAGCTGCAGAAGAAGTTCAAAGACTTCTTGAAGGGAAAATTTATTGTTAGGGGAAAAATGGTCTTATGACCCCTTTCATATTATTTCAAATAGAAGAGTAGAAAATGGATATGCTCCATTTTTACATGAAACTAGACTTGAAATTGAGAAAATGGAAAATGGAGGAAAGTCAAATTAAACGAGGAGAATGGAGGTTTAAACCCCTGTGCAGAGTGAAAAGAATCTCAAGAGAGGTAGGGAAGAAACTATGGAATTAGATGAAGATGCATATGGAGCATAAAAAATGGCAAGGCTATCTAAGGAAGGTAGCACATCATTAATTCATGGTTTTCAATTGCAGTTGGGAGAGACAATATGTACACCATCCTCTCCAAGACTTGATGAGGATACTCAAGGCTTAGTTACAATAGTTAAATAAGTATTTACACAGATTGAAGATAAGAATAGCTAGATAAAAAAAACCATGGAAGCTCATATGGAAGCTCAATAATCTTATAACTATCAAACGATATTGTTGTCAGCCATTGGCTTAGAACAGATCAGCTCAAGATTTCATTTTCCCATCCTTTTGTGGTATCCGTTTCCTCTTTGACAAGTTTTATGACTATTAACTTGATTGTGGATTCTAAAAATATTCCTTTACCTGATAAGATTAATCTCCATGAGCAAATTGAAGAATTAATTTACAATGATTTAAATAGAACATTCTCAACTACCAGCAAACTTGAAGAAATGTTGGAGAAAGTTGTTGGACAACTGAAGTATGAAAAGGAAAATTCCAGGGCTTTGCCAACTCAGGTTGAAGAGTTTAAGAAACTAGTAATCAAGGTTGGAATAAATCTTGAAGACATAAGTGCAGTTCAAAACATGATGCAAGGTGCGTGTTGGAGCGGGGCCCGCTGGGGTGTACTTTTTTGGGTTAATTTTGTCTAAGTTTCATTGTATGCGTTGCGTGAAAATGGTCAAAGGGGCAGGTCAAAGTCCCTTAATTATTGTAATGGGATTAAAGGTGAAAACCATGAGTCTCAAACCATGGTTTGAGACCATGGTATGTGCGTGTCTATGATAGTATAAATATGTAAGAATTCAGCGATGAAGATAGAAATCGATTAATAGATGAATGAATGATCTGAATTAGTTTTTCTGGGTAGAAAGGCTCCTGCTGGCTATGTGCGTGGAGAGCTTAGTCTTGAGCTGTGTGCACAGAAGATAGATTGTACTTAATTGAAAGATATCTTAATAAAGAAGGAACTTTTGGCGAACTCAGATTCTTATGTGATATGATGACATGATTATCTATTATTTGCTGTCGATGTGAATCTATTCTGTTATTGCATAATTTCTTCTATAATTGGTTAATTGCATCTATGCGCGAAATCAAGTTGATGTTAGATAAGTAGATATGAATGAAGTATACTGTGCACAAAATATATTAAAGTGTTATGTGATTATCTACATAAGGGTTAGATCTATTGAATATGCATGCACATAGCTCTTATATTATTTTCAATAACCCTGATTAGACCTGCCACATCAAAAGCTCCCTCAGAGTGCAGAAAACTGGTTCCAACACCCCCCCATAATGCTTTGGGTGAGACTTTCGTCTGTGCAAGCAGATCACTGCCAAAAGAGCCAGTAGTTGGAGGGTTTTGTTGGTTGCGCGATAACTCTCAACTTGGGTCAGGACCCCTCAAGCCAAAAATATTGAATCATAAATTCAAGTACTTAGAAAGAAATTGAAACTACCTTCTATAGAGCATCAATGACTTCAGAGGAAACCCAAGTTGAAAAAGAAAAGGAAATCCTAACTAATGAGTTATTGCAGAGAAATGAGGAGGTAGTCAATTTGAAAAAAAAATAATGTTTCTTTACAACAATAGATTGACTCACATGTTTTCACAATTATAGTACACGCAGATTCAAAAGATACAACAGCTAAACTAACTCAAGTTATGATAGAGTTGAATTAGCTTGTGGACTCATGAGATGAAGAAAAACCTGAGTGATTTTGATAAATAAATGAAAGTCATTAAATTTACTGAGCAGGAGTTGTTTATGAAAAAGGAGACTACTGAAAGTATAGAAATTATTGCTACATTGCATACTAGGAGATCAAGGAGTAGAAAGAAAATGTGAAAGGGAATATTTCCCTTATCCAAGCAAGAGAGATATTATGGAATGACATTATAGCTACAGTGAAAATCATTTGGAATTTCTTAATTTTTATGGAAGAGGATAAAGAAATTGTCATATATCTAGAAGGTGAAATGATGCCCCCTAAACAGAAGTTAAACAAAGAGCCCAATCTGTAGAGAATATGATTGACTTTCTAGATTCAAAGTCTGCACAACAATAAAAGGAATCTAGGATAGAAAATAGGACTGAGTACATAATTGAAATCAATAAGATGACAGTGAAGAATTTTCATAGGAAATTGGATGAGAAGAGATTAAAGGAAGTGAAGGAATCTGTGATGAAATTCAATACTTCTTTTGATAAGAGAACTAGGGCATGCTTGCCTTCTTGCTGGGATCAACATGGAAATATGTTACCTTGGGAGACTTTTGAAACAATGGCGGTAGAAGCCAAAAGTAAAATTGGCACAACTTATAACATGACAAAAATATTATAATGGGATACTATTTTTAATTATTTTCAAAGAGACTTCCAACTTCTTTGGATGATGAGAACACTATTTATTAAAAATCCAACCTACAAAAAGATCACTGAATATAGAATGACTAATGTCAATTTCATGAAAATCCCAAATGCAAATTTGGATATGTGGAAAAAGTGCAGAGAATGGATGTCTCCTCAAGCAAATGATGCATTAGCAGGGCCCTCTACTATTCCTGAAGTGCAAATCTATCAATGATAATATTCCAGCATGGAGTTTAATTTTTATTTTCTTAGATTATGGCAGAAATACATTATTTTCTATGTAATTTATTTTTCGAATGTAATATGTTGAGGAGAGTTAGTTCCTAGGTAGTTTAGGGAGTTGACAGTTTCATAACTGTGTTTTTAAATTTTGTATAAAAATACTTGGAAAGAAGAAGTGAGGTTCCATACTTTTAGACCTCAAAGGCACTGCAATTTTGTACTTTCAATTTCATATGCTCATGAATAAAGTTTTCTCAGAGTTTCCATAATTTGTTTGGGTATGATTAGTCTTTCTTGTTTCATCTTTTGTTAATGTTCTTCTCTCAGACTTTAGTAATGAAACTATTGGTATATAATGTTACAGTTTTGTGAATTAGAGTTAAAATCCTTAATGATGCCCTCCTATATTCAAATTTTCATTACATACTAAGCATTTTTCTTCTAAAGTTAAATATAAGAGATTCTGTGTAAGACAACCTATTATCTGAAACTTTCCACTATCATTTATTTCTGTCCTTTGTGTCATTTGTACTCAACATCATAAAAAAATTGTAGAAGAATTGTTCTCTTTACTGGGGTTTTATAAAATGAATGGAAAAAAAATTAATTGTTTTCAAGTTTCACATGAATGTCTTGGGCACTGATTTCTCCATAGCCAAAAATTGTCTCCCAAGGTATAACAACTGCAACATTGGCTACATTGGGCACACCTGTCAAACCCAAAAGGAGGAAGCCAGGGCAAGGTCTCCTATACTTCAAAACAAGGAAGAGCAGTAGGAAAAGGCAAGGGAAGCCTTAGCCTCCTACAAGGGTCCCCATCACCATAGAGGAGTCAACAAGAAAGAAGGAAGAAGTGGGACATAGTGAGTGGAATATTGAAGAAATTATTTCTCCTAAGATCAAAACCAAACAACCCGTGATAGCTATGGGAAGGCCCACCACTAGGGAAATCAACTTTAAGAGATTCAAGAAACAAAGTGTCATCATAAAAGAAGAAAAAAAGCAGCTACAAAAGGAAACATAGTAGCTATAGGAGAAACAAGGGCTACTACAGGAGAAATAGGGGATGCTACAGAAGCATAAGGAGGTGTTATAGGAAGGAGAAACTACCTCATGAAAGGATGAAAAAGGCCTCCAAGAGCTCTAGGATCCTAATCGACAACCCAATATAGAATCCTACTACAAATTTGTTGAGAGAGGTAGGATTATATCTGAGAAGTTCGCTATCCCACTCTTCTTTGAGTTAGAGAAGGAAAGACGAAGAACACATACATGGATGCAAATTTCCAAATCCAAAAAATTAGAATATGTGGGCCTCATGGAAGAAAATATCAATGCCATGGGAAAGGAATTATGTGACCTAAAACTAAGGGAGTCAACTGTGAGGGAGAAAATACATGAAGAGAACACAAGGCTAAAATAACAACTGCAAGAAAATGAAACACAACTTGTCACTTTGGAAATTCTATCTATGGAAGCCATACAATGCAGGAAACCATCCAAATCTTATGTTATTTTCCTCAATGATAAGTGGTTGCAGTTCAAAATAAATACACTAGCACAGTATGGGTCTTTGATTTTCCAAGGCTACAGGAAATTTATTGAGTTTTTCAAAATGGTAAGTATGGAGGATAGGGAAAAACTAGTTGAGTTTTATATGCACAATTTGATCTTAATAGATCTGAATTTCTAGGACCCCAATTCAATATTGGGAGATATGCAACTCATGGAATTAGCATCTTGGTTGAAATATGAGGAGAAAAGAGTTGTATAAGTAAATAGGGTGATGGAAAATGAATAAAATGAGCCCTTATATATCAAAGTAGAACTAGTGAGCCTCAATATTTTCATCAACAACCACAATCTCATATTATCTAATCCTAAATTGGCACCTCAGTACATAGAAGCCCAAAGGAAATCCATCTTGCATGTTGAGGACACTTTTATGATGTTGGGAACATAGAGCTTGCAATCTTGTCAAAGGAGGTGGAATGCATTGCCTCAGAACTTACAAAGCAGAGAGCATCACTCTTCAAAAGGATTAAGGAATACCTTGGAAATAACCCCATTATACAAAAGGATCATGAAAATACTGAATATCATCTGGATAGGGCTCAAACTCAGTCCTTTCTTACTGTTGGGATTACAAGAAGGAAGAAACCACGGAGAGGAACAAAATTTATCGACAAAAATAAAGGCAAATGCAAGTTTTTATTCATATGAACGTACACCATCATAGGTGACTTGGGATGTCAGAGAGGCCATGGGGGCCATGAATGAGCTTCATGTGGATGAATAATTTTCTCAAAGGATGAGAAACACCTTCAACAAGGGGGTGATAATGGGTCCCATTAATAGGTATATTCTAAGGTTCATTATATTATCCTCCAACCCTTAGAGCTATAATTTTTTTACATTAATTCACATTTTTAGTCATACTATGCTTAGTAAGAATACTAAAAGGTGTTTTTCATAATGTGTGGCCAAATTTGATTGATTTGGAGGAAAAGGAAGCATTTTTTAGGCATTTACTCTATAGGGGCTTGATGGAGACAAACAAGAGAGAATATAGGGGGATTGTCCACCTCCTTAACTCTCTAACTCAAATTGGGATCACATAATCCTCACTCATGGCTCGAAATCACTAATAGTTGAGGGACTCCAAGTACATGTGAAGATCAAGGAGGACCATATCCACAATTCTCGATATATTGGAGGGAATCAATCATATTTTCAAGAGATCTGCCATCAACTACCTTTTTGTATAAATAAACCAACTAAAAGGCTCATTAGGATTCAAATTTTTGTTGCAGCTAAGAGTATCCACTGAGCCTAGTGCTTGACATTTCTATTCTTAACTTTATTATTATGTATGAGACTATTATTTTTTATTAATGAGATTTTTTCCATTGATCTGCATATGAGTTAGTTTTAGAGGGCTGAAACCCTTAGGTTTGGGCCCAATGCAGAGGCTTTAGTCCCTCTTTTGTATTTCATTCTTATTCTTGTTTCAACACATTTCATGTCCTTATCTTGCTTTAGTAGATGTTATGTTATAAAAAATTGTGATTGCAAGCTTGCCTATCACCTGTATTGTGGGAAGAGTGATTGGAAAGATTTATAATCTTAATCCAAAAATATTTGTTTATGTTTTCTTGTAAATGGATAGATGTTAGTTGTGATCCTTTTGCATGGTTATTCTATGAAACGTAGGAGTTTGTGTCATTATTTTAGTGATCAGAGTAGTGTTGTGGGATAAAATAGATTTTAATTAAATTCAACTCATATTTTAAATGTTAATTCATTTCACTGTGTTATTGGTCACTTGATGCATGTATTTGGCTAACTTCCGGAACTGTGTTGGTCTGAAGGGGTGGGAATACCTTCCCACATTCACCCGGACTTCTCCATCCTCCTCCTAGGTACCTCACACTACTTCCGAGCTCTATCTCTAAAGTCACTATGTCAAGGAAAATAAAGGACATTGTGGGCATCAACTTTGGTGCAAGATAGGCCTCTCAAGGGTTACTAGGCTTGGCCAAGGGGATCCCACAACCTTCATTCATCACCTTATACCTTAATCCACCTTCCTCCATCTCTAAGACACCATTTACATCCTTAAAACTCTCTCGGACCCCCTCCTGTAGCTAAACATGACATCTTGTAGCAATACTAGCCCTCCTGTAGCAGCCCTGTAGCAGTGTTCTTTTCAACCGGTTTTTCTCCCCACCTTGATCCTAGCCTAGTTAAGTTGAATAATTCCCCCCAAATTGTGATTTGATAATTATGGAAGAATTTAAGACCAATCCAAACTCCTCCATTCATCATTGAAACCATCAGATAACAAAGCAAAATTAGAATTAATATCCTTATTCATAGGCATGTTAAAAATCAAATTCCTTGTTTTCAAGCGAATGTGAAGTAGATAAATGATGCATACAAATAGGTTACTGATTTGATTAAATGTGAAAAGTAGTGTAGCATGCTTTAATTCTACAAGTAAACTATCCCTTTCTCTTTCACGCAATGTCAATTAGCATTTACATTTGAATGGATAACATTTTCACTTTTGTAGTTAGAATCAAGTTCAATTATGTTTCCATAAGAATTTTTCACTATAGTTAGTTGGAGAAATGGTCTCTAAACACCTTGATATAATGTCATGACTGAGAGTGACATGAGTATAACCTAACCTACTGTGCATATAATGTTTTCACCTCTAAGTTTGTATGAACCCCGAGTTGATAATTTGAGTTGAGAAGCCCTTGGGACTTGCAACATTCTTGCTGCAATACCAGGGCTCATGAGAAATTACTCAATGTATTCAATTCTATTCAATCACGTGAACATATAGATATTGTACACCACATGCATACAACCACACACGACATACAGCATGACACAATACATGCACCTACACCTGACATACAACACAACACATACATCTACACCTGGTGTACAACACCACACATACAACTACACCCGATTTACAACAAAATACATATACATACACTTAGTACAACACAATGAATACACATGTCACCATATAATGACTACACAATACACATAAAAAAGTACCACATGTACAAAAAACAACATGTATGACATGCACACAATACCACATGTACAATAGTACCACATGTACAACATGTACACAACACCACCTACACAATGTGTACACAACACCACCTACAAAACGTGTCACACAAAACCACATATACAAAAAACCACCTGCACAATGTGTGCACAACAACACAGGTACACAACACCACATGCTTGATGGGTACACACCACCACATGGACTCAACACTACATACATGCACGACTTGTACACAACACCACCTGCAAACAACACCCCATGTATAACATGTACACAAAACTATATGTAAATAGTACCACACATACAACATTCACACAACACCATATGTACACAGTACCTCATATGCAACATGCACACAACACTATATGTACACAATAATGCATATGCAACATGCGCACATCACTATATGTACATAGTACCACACATACAACATGAAAAAAATGCCATATGTACATAGTACCGCATATGAAACATTCACACAACACTATAGGCACAACATGTACAACATATACACAAAATTAGTACTACAAATCCAGAGATCACACACCGCCTCTACCAAGCAACCTTGCCTCTACTGTATTTTCACTATTCATGCATGTTCCAGCATGTCGTCAATCACATTGCTTCCATTCCACTGATGCATCCCTCAACATTACATGTCCATAACATAAACATAGGCATAATACAATCATATAATATCAATTCATATCCACATGATATTGACCTTGTAGATCTGTTAGGGTTACTCTTCCCACTTGATTCCTTATAAACCAGAAACCTCTTCATGCCATTTACCTACATAAGCAATCTTTCCTCCACAAGAATGATTCATGATGACCCTGTTAGACAACTGCATACATACATACATACATCCATACATCCATACATGTATACATATAAAGACATCAACACAATCATGATTACGACTTAACTACCAGATATCATAAGGTCTAGGTTAAGAGAACTCTCTTTATCCGTGCACAAAATGCAAAACCTTAAGAACAAAAATTCCCAACATAACCAAGGTATCTAACCCCTCAAATCCATTTACTTGACCTTTCATGTTACCTTTCTCATGATTGTTCTGCCACCATCCATTTATCCCACTGGACCCAACCAACTCAACAGACTTTCATACTCTTACATTTAGCTGCCCTTTACTCACACACTGAGATTCATCCCGATCTTACATTACCTATTGGGTTTCATCCAGATCTTCCCGAACTCCTTTAAATTTTCTCTTTCCAAACCAATTCCCAAGACCCTCAAAACTTAAAAGGCAATAACAAAATCAAACAAGAAGAAAACCATGAAAACCAATAGCAATATGACAACTCAAAAAAAGTGGCATGATCATGCACCAAACATAAATAAAGCCACGATTAAGTGAAAAAAATCATAAAATACCAAAAGCATAAGAATAGCAACAAACTCCATGACTCAATCCCCATGGTTCCCAAGGAAAGATCAACCTGAGCCTTCTTCAATATTTCATGAAAATATCTTTTTCCATTAAATCCCCTACATCATACCACCGTAAACACATAATTTTCAGTTTATAAATAAACATAATATAATAGTTACCTTACCTTGTTGTATTGAGCATGCTATCCTGTAATTGAACGCATACATATATAATCTCTCAAGGGATTGCAATTCCTTGACGAATCTAGCCAAAACTGAAAACCAATTGTTATACCTGTCAAATACATGTTCATGAATATAGAACATATCCATATTATTTCAAATGAAATCAAGCTTAATAAGACTTCATGTATGCATGCAAAGCACTCATTTGTTTGGATTGCAGTTTCCGAACATAGACAAAAAAAATTCTCACCCAATTCCTTCCTTTTACCTTTTACATTGTTGCAATTGAGTCTTATCATGTGCTGTCACATCACCCAAATGTTAGTTATATAAACAAGTTAACTATTACCATGTCACGCTAATGCTAGGAATGTTTCGCTACGACTGTTCACACATGTCAGTCACATGTTCAAATATGAAGCCATTATATCTATCAATATGAAATTAGCCTTTACCAAGACTAACACCCATGTCATAAACAATAGTCAACTCACAATCATTAATCACAATACTACAATTAGCACCCACTTACACTCAAGTGCATATCAGTTGTCTCAGCACATAATGTGATAGTACAACCATCTTAAAACAAGATAATTATTCATGTAATCTTATAGAAACATACTCATATCATGAAATTAGTCAAACATTCAAACAACCTATAAACATACCATGTTAGATAAACCAAATAAAACACATAATCAAACTCATACCTCAATGTATCTCAAGGGATGCTCTCACATCTGCATAAGTCTTTCCAAATTAGTATGACACAATTATCACAAATATATCTACTCATACCTGAATATCATAACCATATCCATCTACATAGGCCAATCTATATTAACGCGATACATAATAACATCAATATCTTAAATGCAATGACCATAATCATCATGTGTATAACCACAATGCATGTAACAACAAGTTACCATCATTCATGACTATCTGATGCATGTGCATATGATTGCACAGATCAACTAGAATCTATCATGTATGTAACCACAAAAATAGTAGAATTATGGACATGCACATAACCATAATGCATACAAAAATCATTAACCAACATACCTGCATGCCCAAGAACAAACCTATATGATGATCCGCTCTTACCCCAAGGTATAGTTTCATGCTCACTTTGATATTTTTGATATCTTGCTTCATCTCAGTTAACACCTTAGCATCATAACATACCACCAACATCATGATGACCTAAATTGCATACAATGACCTCACAATTCATGCTTAACAAACACATATACAACCTTCATGCATGCATGACAAACACATTCCGCCCATCTAGTCCAAGAGTTGAACCATGCTCTGATACCACTTTGTAAAACCCTCCTCCCACATTTACGCAAGCTAACTATTCCACCGGGGTAAACATGTGACAAAGAGTTATTATGATATGCTTCAACTCTCCAAGTATAGTTAAGGAAGTGGAATCGACAAACCAAAACCAAACTGGCCTTCCTCAAACGCTACATGAACCCCAGGGGCTAACTAACCACTCCATGTGCTAAACCCCTGAGTTAACCTACTCTTTAACTAAACTAGACCCCTAGTCACACCCCTGAAAAGCCCTCTACATGACTGAAACCCTCCAGTTGTATGCATAACAAGTGCATCCATGCGACTGCATAATTTTGCAGTTAGTTTTGTGCCAGCGACACCAAATTTTGAGCCACATTTTCAGGGTTAGGACTCAGGCCTCTGCCCATAACTTGATAAGATTCTTAGAAATGATAAATAACAAGAAGACTAGGCTTCTAATGAAAAAATTGAATAAGGACCTAACCTGACAAGGCCTAGCCATGACAAAAATTTCGTCAAACACATCATGAACGTGTAATGTACATGTCATAAATACACATAGGAACATAGGAAACACATACTTATCTGAGATTCATCAAGAAGGTTTGATGCCCTTTCATAATAGCGACATTATCATCTATTAGGTTATGCATTCATTAAAATTTCATTTACTAAGAAAAACATGATGAGACCCATAACTCAAGTCTGTCATAAACCATGCTAATAACCAACATAATAAAAATGTTAGAACAACCATTAAAATCACATAATAACTATTGAAAATGCATGTAATATCCCAAAATGGAAAAGACAAGAATATAGAAAAAAATAACGAAAATAACAGTGGATAAATTAATACACCAACATGTGAGAAAAATGTACAACCATATTATTAAACATATTTAGTCATAATTAGCATAATATCTTGAGGATCAAGTCACTCAAGCAATACAACACAAGCATCCACTAAGAAAATATGCCTATACATGAACTATAACTGCTATACAAATTCCATGAGTGAAGAAAGCACAATTTTAGGGCATAAACTGCTACATGAAAGATATAAAAATATGGATCTTATATTATATAGCTCAAATAATGTTGGGAGTGAAGATCTAGGCTCCCAAACATTCTTCCTAGACAACCCAGAAAGGGTTTCCAGAAATACCCAAAACAAAAAAATGCCAGAATACAACCCTAGGGTTGAATTGCAGCTGCAACTGAATACTGGAAGGAGGTGGCTGAAACTGATATGAATGTATAAATCTCCTCCAATAGATCCTCAAAGTGAAAGGCTGATCCCAACACTAAATATCTAACTGTCCAAATCAAGCACTGAATCCTCCACTGCAAATGCTCACTAGAATAACACAGTCTATGAGGGAATCTATGCTGTAGGTGATGGAAATAGGTTGTCCTGGTGCCAAGATATGAAATAAATCCAAAGAACCTTCCTTTATGGCATCCAAATGGAATAAATGCTTCCTGCACTGAAAAACAAACTCAGAAATGGCCCAATGAAACCCTCCACTACAACACCCTGCAACACAACACAACTCTGAACAGAAATTGCACTGTAGCTAAAGACTAAAGCTTGGCCTGATGCCTAGATGTGGACTATGCAGCTCAATAATATCTCCTGAGTTGGCACTCTAAGTCCCCTGAGGATGAGTGTGGGATTCCCACTTGGGAACACTATTGTACTAAACAATACAACAGACCCTGCTAAACAACAAAAGCATGCATAGAAATGTCACCTGACAAATCCATATCTAAAAGGATCAAAATAAATAATCATATAAAATTCCTTCTATGGTTTCCTTGCCCTTAATTATATGCATTGTGAGCCTTCTCACCTTGGGTTTCACTCATTAAAGCGACTACTCTCATGGAGACTATCTCCCATTAACACTATGCTATCTCCCATTAATGATCCACTCTCTCCATACCAGCGCTATTGATTTGGTCAACATTGATCTTGTCCACATGCTTTAGCCCCTATTCAAACATGGAGGTGCTTTATCTAGCTATCAAGATGATCCCTTTTCATATTAAGAGGGATTTTATTCCTACTAAAGAGAACTATGGGTCTCCCTACCCACTTATTCCTCTATCTAAATGACAAAAGAAAAAATTAATATTCCAATTAGCTCCATGCTAATTTGGGAATATTACAGTCCCCCCTCCCAAATGTTTCTTGTCCTCAAGAAACTGAAAGGATAGAACTGAAGAGCCTCCTCTCCTCCTCCTGTAGCATCCTCATATGATAAGATTCTCTAATGAACAAGATGCTCTCTCATCAATATGTCCCCAAGTTACTCCTCCCAAGTGTATAAATAAGCCTTTGGTAACGAATCCAAATGGCGTTCATCATGAAGAAGTGGGATATCCATGGGGGAAACTATATGCTGTATAGAGGCCTTCTTGAGGCATGGAATCTGAAATATATTGGGAACCATCATTCCCATGTGAAGCTCCCATCCCCAAGCTATCATCCACACAAAATGAGTCACCCTCCAAAATGGTAACTCATGGAAAAAATCCTCCACCTTTGGCTCTTGCAATGTAGGTGGGTTGCATAGCTGAAATTGATAGACCAAATTTTCTATCCCACACACTCTCTCTCCACTTATGATAAGTGTAGAGTGGCTGCTGATTTTGGGCTGAAATGATTTTTCCCTTATGAAGCAAAAACACAATTGGATCCTTAAAGTCCCACTCTTTGGTTTTATGGGCCTTGCTTGCCCAATTTATTCCACATAAAATGAATAGTAATCATCACAACATGGCATCAATATGATATTGAGTGTTATGTGAGGTGTTGTATGGTACCAATGGTCTCCCAATTGTTTACAACACAGTTTTGCTAGCTGTTGTTTCAGAACATGATATGGCAAGTTATCTCCCAACCATTTGCTAGCTTTGCATGTTTTCTCATTTACGTGGAGGTAGTAAATGGCATTGTATATTAGCTATGTACACAAATCATAGCACAATACTTTCCCAAAGCCATACAAGAGATGTATATCTCCATCATAAATGTTGGCCTTAGAAAGACCTTGAATCCCAAATAAAAACTTGCCCTCTTGTAGAGCAATGCACTATATATAGATGCCAAGAGAATGCAAATATTATATTATATGAATAATAAGGGAAAAAACACAACTCTTACCATGCACTCTGATTAGGCTAAAAATGAGGTCCACGGATGAGCCCTCCCATGAGAATATCCTCATACTCGTCTGAAATGTGAAGTGATATATACTCCCCTTGGAACATTCCATCAATAGATACATACTCCCAAGTGACAACGTTGTTGGCCTTTGAGATAAGGCTCATGTCATCTCACAATTCCATCCTTTGACATGCCAAATGCCAAAGTCACATGCCATAATGCTGCTACATATGGAAGGCTCCTTCCTATGTGGAAGTACCTCTTGATTCTCCAGAACTAAGGAGTAGCCCCTTTGCACCATGATTGTGCCACCATCTACTACTACAACATCATGCAAGGTATGGGAGAAAATATGTAGAAATTAGTATACACTAAGCATGCATACATCTAGATTCCCCTGATCTCACAATATTTAACTTCTTGCAAAATACAAAATCATTCCACTGTTACTATTTTGCAGAAATTAATTGCAAACACATGTGAAGCATAAATAAAAACAATCGCACATAACACAGTTGCTTAACGGGAAATCCTGAAGCTAAAAACCCCAACTATCATATATTATGTATCATGTAGATCATGTAACAATCTTATACAAAGCTTAGTACATAAATCTCTCAGTACAATCAATCCTCACACACTAACATAGAAGAAATCTGCAAATCCATGCAACGATCTCTGCCCTCCTGCTAGCCTGCCTCCACTGCGCAATACTTGCTGAAGAATAACTCTGAATGAATTCGAATTATCCTTGCCTTGACTGTGAAATCCTCATTGGCAACTCCAATGTGTGTGTGGTACAATCAATGCATCACTATAGTCACAACAGATAGTCCATCTTGCCCTTTCACCTATCTCTCCACTGGGTCTCCAATGGAACTGCCATGCACTGTAGTTAACTGTTGTATTGTTCATTTGATTAATGAGTTATTATTTGTGAATTAATTAACTAATTAATTCAATCCACTCTCACTAGTGTATCATTCAGTTAGACTAGATACAACTAACTCAACTGAGTCTAATTGAGTTAAACTGAATACAAATCCATGAACTACTCTTCCAACTTTGTCATAACTTTGCCACTTCAGTTCTAACTGATTCCTCCATGCATGAACCACTAGTAAACCCTAGGAATTGCGTAATTCCTTTAGCCCATCGATTTACCATATCTGTCCACTGAAACTAAGTGCTCCAAGATAATAAGTTGTTGTTTATTGTCATCTTATTATTAAGAGCTAATAATAATCGACACTTCGATTTTTAGATTGAAGATCTATAAATAGAGTTTGCCCAATATTCTAAAAAAAGAAATTCATCAATTTTTCCAACTTTATCAACCATCCACAAATAGCATCCTGCAACTTCTGAAATATGATCATCATGTCTAAAAATAGACTTGCGCCAAAAATAGCCTGCAGGCCCACTTAATGAAGGTGACTCTTTTCACTAAGCTCATTATCTTGTTGAATCTCAACACTCCCTCTTAACAAGATAGGGATTATCCTTCACCCCGATCCTGCCTCTATGGTATTCGAATTTTCTCCTGGTAAGCGCCTTCATCAGAATATCTACATCCTAATCCTCCATAGGAATGTACTGAAGCAACATGATATTCAGCTACACACAATCTCTGATATGATGATACTGGATATCAATATGTTTAGATCTATCATGAAACACATGATTAATCGAGAGTTTAATGCAACTATGATTATCACAATGTATCACTGTGGGATCTAAATGTGAATCAAACAAACCAACTAGGATCTTCCTCATCCAGATAGCCTCACATGTAGCTTGATTTGCTGCCATGTATTCTTCTTCCGCTGAACTAAGTGTCATAGATCTTTGTTTCCCGCTGTACCAAGAAACTACCGTAGATACGATACTGAAAATCCCTCCTGATGTGCTCTTTCTGTCTGTTGGGCTGCCTGCCTAATCTACATTCATGACGCCATGCAACTTCACCTCATTCGTTTGTCTATACCATAAGCCATACTCAGATTTTCCCCTGAGATACCTCAGGACATGCTTTCCTGCCTTCCAAAAGATCTTGGTAGGCTTAACCATCGCTTGTGAAAGTTGGTTCACCACATAGCATATGTTCGGTCTTGTATTAACTAAATACATGAGCGAACCAACCAACTGTCAATAAACAATGGCATCCACTACCTCTGCCGATGTAGCATCCTATTTCCTCAAATTTCCTGGAAGAGGAGTGTCGATAGGCTTGCAGCCTTGCATGTGAAACTTCTCCAGTATATCCCGGGCATACTTGCCTTGAGACACAAATAGTTCACCTTCCCGCTGCAATATTTCCAATCCAAGGAAATAATGAAGGAGGGTCAAATCCTTCATCTCAAACTCCTTTACAAGATCTGCCTTGCATGAGTGTATCAACTACTCATCACCCATTAGTATTAAATCATCAACATAAAGAAAAATGATTAAAAGCTTACCCTCTGCCATAAGTTGGTACAGGTTTGCATCCGCCTCACTCTTGGTGAATCCAAATCCAGTGAAATATCTTTTGATCCAAGTGTACCAAGCACATGGTTCTTGCTTCAGCCCATACAGTGCTCTTTTGAGCCTACACACATGTGATTCGCTGCTGAAGATCTCAAATCCTTTAGGCTTCTCAATGTACAAATCTTCCTCAATGATCCCATTAAGGAACACAGTCTTCATATCCATCTCATGAAGGTGCCAACCCATCTGTGCCGAGAGAGCAAGGATGGTCCTTATGGAATAATATTGTGTGACAGGTGAAAAGGTTTCTTCATAATCAATCCCTTCGATCTGTGAGAAGCCCCGGACAACAAATCTTGCCTTATACTTCTTGACTCTCCCATCAGCAGCTTACTTTATGTTATGTAACTAACTCCAAAAATAGAATAAAAGAGATATCAATGCCTTAGAAATAAGCCACTTCGAGGGGGCAACCTCCAATATATTACATAAATGAACAATTATTGGATGATACAATTTACAAAACCTCCTTTCTATATATAGGAGTCCATGTGGCCATAATGTAATCCTAGTGGGCTACAATGTAATCCTAGCCGACCTAACAATAATAATTTAAGGGCACAATAATAACAAAATGGGGGTTACAAGGGTACAATAATAACAATAAGGGGGTTACACTAACAACAATAAGGGACTATACTAGTAATATAGGGACCTAACGTGCCCCTCTCCTTCAAAAAAGTGTTGTCCTCAACGCTTGAGTAGCTCTGGGTGCTTCTGTATAAAATTCTCATCCTCCCATGTAGAATCTTCGGTGGGTAAGTTCTTCCACTTGATGAGATACTCTGAAATTGATCGATTCCGTAGTTGTCGAGTTCTTGTTTCCGTGACCGCTTCGGGTTCCAATATGATTTTTCCTTCCTCATCAAGTTCTAGAAATATTGTTTGAACTGGAAGATTTTCACCTATAACCTTCTTTAAGCATGAAACATGGAAAACGGGATGTACTCGCGAAGAAGCAGGAAGCTCCAATTTGTGTACCACATAGTACCAATCTTTTGCAACACCTTGTAAGGACCATAGTACTTTGGCGATAATATAGATTGCCCCTTAGCTTGTGAGCATTAGGGAATTTTGAGGTCTAAAAATGGGCCTCATAAGAAAAAATGTACAACAAAAATAAAATTTATAACAACCAATAGGATTCAAGATGATGATGTGATCCATAATGGATGATTCACCATTTTTGGAGTAAAAAAGTAAAAATATTAAAAAATAATAAAATAATAAAACTACTTTTTCAACTCGTATTTTAAACTTATCTCCCAAAATTTTTACTCAAATTTCGAGCGGGAGTACTCGTTGGATGCGGAATTTAATTTCTCATCCAAGGAGTACCCATGTTGCATACTTTCGATGAAATATTCTACACGAAAAATGAGAAATACATAAAAAACGTGATTGTAATCACGTTTTTTTATGTATTTCTAATTTTTCGTGTAGTAGGACCCATCGAAAGTATGCAACATGGGTATTCCTTGGATGGGGAATTAAATTCCACATCCAACGAGTACTCCCGCTTGAAATTTGAGTAAAAAATTTGGCAGATAAGTTGAGAATATGAGTTGAAAAAAGTAGTTTTTTCTTTTTTCCCTCTAAAATTTGATGATGTCATCGAATCTTATTAGATTTTTTCACTATTATTTTATAATTTTCTTAGGAGGCCCATTTTAGACCTCAAAATTCCCTAATGGGACATTTGTTTTATAGTTGTAAGCGGTAAAAATACCCAATCTCCTACATGAAAACTTCTCTCGCTGCGATGTTGATCTTCCTGTTGTTTCATTCGATTTTGTGCCAAATTCAGGTTATCCTTTAAGAGTTGGAGAACTTCTTGCTGATGCTCGATGTGATCTTCCACTGCTTGAACCTTCAAATTTTCCCTTAAAGATGATGAGATGGATGGTGGATGATATCCATAAAGTGCCATAAATGGGGTCATTTTTGCTGCAGTATGGAAGGAAGTGTTATACCACCATTCAACAAGAGGTAACCACTTGACCCATTGTGTTTGTTTATCAGATACAAAACAACGAAGATATCCTTCCAAGCATTTATTTACTATCTCAGTTTGACCATCAGATTGAAGATGATAAGATGAGCTATGAGCTAATTGAGTACCCAAACAAGAAAATAACTCCGTCCAAAAATTTCCAGTAAAAATGGGATCTCTGTCGCTCACAATAACCCTTGGGCTTCCATATAGTTTTTGAATTCTATCCATAAATGTAGTAGCAACTGTACTTGCTTTAAATGGATGAGATAATGCACAAAAGTGTGCATACTTGGTAAGTCTATCAACTACCACCATGATGACACTCTTTCCTTAGGACTTAGGTAAACCTGTGATAAAATCCATTGAAATCTCCTCCCAACGTTGACCTGGAATGGATAAAGGTTGTAGAAGTCCTGGGGTCTTAATTGTTTCCACTTTATTCTGTTGGCAAACCAAACATTCCGCCACAAACTTTCGAATAGCAGATTTAAGGCCATCCCAAAAAAATTCTTTCTTCACCCTGTGGTAAGTTTTTAAAAATCCTGAGTGTCCTCCTAAAGAAGAAGTGTGCAATTCCAGAAGAATCTTTTGTTTTAGTTGGGAATTCTTACAAAGATATAAGCGATCTTTGTACCATAAGGAATCATTTTTCCAACTAAATGTATCGGATGTACTAGGATCTTGCTGCAACTTTTGAATGAGTGTCCATACATCTTTGTCCTTCTTCCATTCATCTCTTGCTTCGGTTATCCAATCTGGTTGGATAATAGAAATGGCACAAAGCAATTCTTCCACCTCCTCATTCTTTCTTGAGTGCATCTGCAACAACATTTAGCTTCCCTTTTTTGTAGATTATTTCAAAGTCATAACCCAACATCTTTGTGACCCATTTTTGCTGCTCTTCTGAAAATAGTCTTTGTTCCAAAAAGTGTTTAAGACTATCATGATCAGTTTTTACCTTGAAGTGTCTTCCCATTAGGTAAGTTCGCCATTTCTTTAGTGCATGCAGTAGTGCTAACATTTCCTTCTCATAAATAGGTTTTTGTAAATACTTTCCTTTGATTGGACGACTTTCAAAAGCAATGGGTCTTCCTTCCTGCATTAAAACTGCACCAATTCCATTTTCTGAGGCATCACATTCCACAATAAAGGTTTTTGTGAAGTCTGGTGTAGCTAAGACTGGTGCTAGGCACATTGCCTCTTTAAGACGTTCAAAGGCCTTAGTTGCTTCAGGAGTCCTTGAAAATGCATCTTTCTTCAATAATTTTGTTATAGGTGCTGCTATTCTCCCATAATTCTTAACAAACTTGCGATAATACCCTGTTAACCCGAGAAATCCTCGCAACTGCTTTATGGTTGTGGGGACTTTCCATTCCTTAATCGCTTTAATTTTGTTAGGGTCTACTTTAACACCCTCGTGAGATACAATATGACCCAGATATTCCACCTCTTGTACTCCAAAGAAACATTTGGATTTTTTTGCATATAATTGTTTCTGCTGCAATAGTTTGAGCACCCTGTCAACATGTTCAACATGATCCTTCCAAGACCTGCTGTAGATTAGTATATCATCAAAAAATACTAGCACAAATTTTCTAAGGAAGGGTTTGAAAATGGAATTCATCAACCCTTGAAATGTAGAAGGTGCATTGGTAAGGCCAAAAGGCATGACCAAAAATTCATAATGACCCTCATGAGTTCAAAATGTTGTTTTTGGAATATCTTCAGTATTCATTCTAATTTGATGATATCCTGAACGAAGATCCAACTTGGTAAAATAAATTGCTCCATATAATTCATCCAATAATTCATCAATCACAGGAATGGGAAATTTATCTTTAATGGTGAGCTTATTGAGCTCCCTATAATCCGGACACATTCGCCATGATCCATCCTTCTTATGTACCAATAGTACAGGAGCAGAGAAAGAACTTTGAATAGGTTGAATTATACCTGCCTCTAACATTTCTGCAATCATACGTTCAATTTCACTCTTTTGGACGTAAGGATATATATAAGGCCTGATGTTTGGAGGAACACTTCCTGGAATCAAAATAATAGCATGATCATGATCACAAATAGGTGGGAGTCCTTTGGGAGTTTCAAACACCTTGGAATGATTGTCCAAGACTAGTTGGAGATCTATAGAAATAGATGATTTTGATGTTGGAACTTCTAGTGAGCATAATTGTGCAATGACGCCTCGTTGTTATTTTTTTAGAAGCCTTTTCATGACATTAGAGCTTATTATCTTTCTCGGTTTCCCTGAAATACCCCGTAATTCAACTTCCTTTCTTTTGAAAAAAATTTCAAGAAAAGTTATTGAAAATTAAAAGCTGTCGTCCCCAAAGATTGTAACCATTGTACTCCTAGTACAACATCAACACCTCCCATAGGAATGGAAATATTTGGAGGTAGCCCTATAGGTTTTCGAGAAGAAGCAAGTTGCAGTAAGAGCTGCATGATATTTCAAGAAGAAGAAGGTAGCCCTAGCACTTCCTATCAGCAAAGCAGAAGACCGAGGATCCTAGATCTCCTCATAGATCCACTATGCCCACTTTCTTTGAAGAAGGTGAGGGGTATAGCAATGAAGGAAAGAGATGAAAAGAAACTCCTAAAGGGTTTCAAGATGAAGAGGAAGAACTATACACTTTCTATTATCACAAGGCAGAGAGAATGACTGAAGAAGAGATCTCATTGCTTCTTTTTCAAGCATTGAAGAGTATTGAAGAAAATCTCAAGGGGTTTGAAGAGAAGAGGAAAAAGAAGAGTTACAAAGAGACATCTCCCAAGGAAACAAAGGAGAATGTCAATCTTGTAACTTTGGGTAAGAGATCTCCATTTTCACTACCTGCTGCTAAGGATCTTGCATCTAGAGAAGAGGCACTTGCATCTTTGCAAGGTAGTCTTGAGTTCTTATCATATGGGTTGCCATGCATAAATCAGGAGATGCATGAGGAGGAGAAGAAATATTCCAGCGCTGGTATACTTGAAGGAAGGAGGCCATCATCCTTACCAGAAGTTAGAGACATCATTGATCCGAATGGAGGAACTCTTGTGTTCTGTGAAGAGGTTCCCACATATCAGTTGATCCAAGGTATGCATGATATTTCAGCACATAATATTTCAATATCCATGCATAGCCAAGGGTTAGATCAAAGTGCTGATTTGAATCAAAGGTATATCACAGCGCTGTCATATAGTGGCTGTGACAAAGAGGCTTCATCATTCTTGGAGCTTGTTGAAGGTATTACTGCAGATCCAAAGCTTCACTGGTTTTGGAGGATCATACATGAGAGAAAGGTCTCACTAAGAGATCTCAACAAATATGCATTTCAGTATTTCATGAAATGCAAATTTCTTCAGTGGGTTCAAGGAGATGGTATTCTGCAAACGGAGAATGCCATGATTTTGCAACACATCACTCAACTTCCATGTTTGAGTGAGTGGATGAGGATGGTGAGAAAGGGGTCACATGATCACTTGCAGACATATATGGAACAACAAGCTTGGTTATGCTGGTTTCCTTTGGGAGACTCCTATCACTCTCCAAAGGTACCTATTTTTCTGATCTATACCTTAAAGAGAAACTATGAAAGGTATAAGGAGGCATGGCAGCGCTGGTTGCCTTGGGGTAAGCATGAGCCCTACCCAAAGATTCTCATTCTATTATCTCATACTTGGTACATCATTAGTATATTATATGAAGAGGAAGCATGGATGATGTGGTTGGTAGAAGGAGAATGGACATCACATGTTAAATCTTATGTCCATGGATTCACCTATGCTTGAAGTATGTCTCATATGTGCACATGCATTTCTATTGGAGGTATATTTCATGCATGAAATATGGCTTGGGAGGAGAAATGACTCCCACATGATGTGGTATGAGGAGCTTTCTTGTATTTTGTTGATGAGGCATTTTACATGTTCCTCATTGTATTGTTTCTCCAAGACCCACATGTTGATGAAGCAAGAAGGCTGCAAATTCTTTGTTGCTATGATTGCTTTTGGGTGAGTATGTTTGCTACCAAATAGCTCATTATTTTCTGAATCATGCCTTGGATTTCAATGTATGTTGTAGCAAGAGAGGGCATGTACAATTTTGTTTCACTTGAGAAGGTATGGCCACCACATGACATCTCCTATGTCTATGTGTTTTGCATGGTAAGAAATTTGGCATGATCATCTCAAGATGTTCATTGATGATGGTGCTTGGTATTTGGCTGATGTGACATATCATATTTCCATTAGCATGGTTTTATTTCCTAATGTACATAAGAAGGAAAGAGGGCAGCAAGATCCCTTGTTGCTTTGATGCTTTAGAATGAGTATGGTGACCACCCCATGACTCATAATTTTCTGGTTCATGCCTTATGTATCAAAGATAACTTGCAGCAGAGAAAGGCATGCACATCATCTTTTGGGAAGCATGGCTTGTCCATATTACATGGAGGAGATGGAGGATGGCAGCAAAGGGCCTTTCTTAGGTGGTTGATTTTGGGAGAATATGGCTTGACATCTTTTGTTTACCCATATTAATCCTTCCCTTCTTCTTTGCATAATGCTGAAACGATGAAGTTTGGATCCAAAAAGGCCAACTGGGCTAAGAATGGAGGCATATCATTGCTTGTTGTAATATTCCCATTTTTGGTGACACCTATGACAAGGCCAGGTTGGTCTTCCAGAGTTAGGAGCAGACAGGTCACAGGTATAGATTGGTGTTATCAACAGGCTCAGGAGCTTTTCGGAGGAGTTTTGAGGAGTTTTCATGGTGTCCAAAGGCATTCGCTTGATATAATCCATCATCCGAGTAGTTTGGCTTTCGTTCCGATGCATTTTGATAACTTTCGGAAATTTGAGTTATTTATGGGCTTAACTCAGCTGATTATGCTCAAGGTGGCATTTCGGAGGAATACATGATGGAACACCTTAGTGTAATAGCTCATTGGAACCAGGACGAGAATACCTACATGGTGGGATAGTTAGACACAGATTTCAGTGACCAGAGAAGGCATGGTAGCCGATTTACCCTTTTCTGCATTAAAAAGGAATATTTTAATAAAAGGGAAAAGTGCTCCATGAATAAAATAATAATAAAATAATGCTCTAGAAGGCTCCAAGGGATCTATAAAAGAAAAGGAGGAGGCCATTGGGAGATATATTTGGAGTAGATCATTTGCTTGTATATGAGAGGTTTGAGGACGTGGTTCTCTACTTCAGCCGTAGCCCCAGGACGGAAACCCTCGGGTGATTTGTGCAAGGTGTTGTTGGCTGGTTGAAAACCCAACTCTCTTGAGGAGGCTTCACTTAGAAGTTTCATAGAGCTTCAGAGCTTGGTGTGAGGATCATTCAGATCTTCAACTTGGGCTTCATCATTTTCAGTGGGTTGAGTGACAGCTGTTGTCGGAGGGAGAGTGCAGTACAGTTTTGTGGCCAGCGCCGTTCAACAACTTATCTTGGTGGCTATTTTTCTATATCAACTCTTTCTGGGTCAGATCTATATGTAAACCCCTTTTATTATCTATAATAAAAGCTGAGATTTTTCTCATTCTATATGGTATTGGATTGCAGTGTTTCCTGTCTTTTTATTTTACATGGAAATCTTTTGTTGAGTGAATGTTTATTTTACGACAAATTGTGGTATTCAGTATTTTTCTGCATTTTTAGTTAAAATATCCCATCTGGGATATTACAGTGGTATCGGAGCCTTGGTCTTGGATCAGCTGTGGGGTTTCAGTTGGAGGATTCCAGATTTTATTATCGATCAACTTCAGGGGGAGTCCAGAGGGTTTTATTTTGAAGAAATTTGAAGTTGCTTGCTCATTGTGATAATTCTAGAGGAAAAAAATTATCTTATTCATTCTACGAATTATCTGCTGCATAAGGGTGACCACATTTTATTTTTATTCTGTATAATTAATGTTTCAGCCTCCAGAAGCAATGCACAATTTAATCTCAAGTGGGGGCCGCATTCCATTTCCTGTAGTGAGCTATTTGTGGGGTCGTAAATTCAAAGGAGCCCGTGCGTATTGGATGAGGCTACTGAAAGGGCCGAGTCCAGTTCTATGGTCATCGGTCGTGTGACACTTCCTCGTGGCATTGATAAACACCGATCAAACAAAATTTGTGGAGCTTGAGCGGGCCTGTGGAGACCACACTCGCTAGCTGGTTAACACAACGTAAGGCATATTCCTCCCAGGGCTGCGTGGAAATGCCGCGGTCATCGCCGATTGATTGGTGGCCAGGGTCCAATTATTTTAACCCGAGAGAGCATTTCTTGAAATTATAAAATGATCGGGTGAACAAAATTTGAAAGTGGTGGCACACGGGATCAACAATGGGGCCATAAATTTTCTGATTGCCGTGAAAATATTTAAAGAGACAAATTTAATTAGGAGAGCCGTGAGCTATTGTTTGGAAATATTTCTCCAACAGTCAGAAGAGTGAGCCGTGAGCTATTGTTTGGCATGAATTCTCCATCAATCAGAAGAGTGAGCCACATAGGTGCAGAGAATGATTTCTTGAGGCCTTGGGCAACTGATTAATTTGTGCATCAATTTCCTGTGCGTAGTGTATGGGCCGAATTATCACGATTATAAGGGGACAATTGGGTTGTAATTTATTGCTAAAGCAGATTTCCGGTTCCAAATAAATCGAAACATCCCTCTCCATCCACAGGGAAGCTCGAATCACTATCTCACGTGTTGGACAAGATGCCATAATAGGGACTTGTTATTTGATTTCCAACAGTCACCTACAGTCAAATACAGTCCGTGACTTCCCTTTCGACTGAACGTGTTGATGGTTTCCTCATTTCCTAGGTACACAGAGCTTCAAAGCACTGTTATTATCCTCTGCGTGAATTAATTTTGTTGGAAAGCTAGTATAATACTGTGTTGGGGGTTGTATATTCTCTCTAAAGGGGCCAACTATGAGCCTCTTGTTGTCTGAGAGAAAGGTGTACACAATGTTGGCGGTAACTATATCTCTAGAATAGGCCAGAATGCTTGTCTGGTATACCCTTGTTGCTTGTGCGTAGGAGATATTTCCTTGGCGCTATATTTGTTACCTAAATGTTGATCTATTCTGCCATGGGCCAGGCGATTATCTGCGTAGGGACTAACAGATATTTGTGCCAAGAGACATGAATTCCATAATATTTGACTGATATATGACTGAGACAAGTGTTCCTCTCTATCACTGTTAGACACGTTGAGTCAAAGAATCTTCTGAATTGGGACCAGGCCGGAATTCCTAGCTTTTTGAGTTGTTGGACCTCCATAGACTACATATCCAGGCATGCCAAAGTCTGTCTTTCTTCCATCAGAGGACGAGTTTACACATATATTGGAATCATAATGTTGTCTTGGGTGTGCTCATCAAAAGGGAACAATGTCTGGAGCATATTGTGGACAGTGTAGGGTGAGAGTGTATTCTGTGTTGATGTCTGAGCTACCATCTTACATGTGGGCAGTGTATCTCTGAGCCAAGTGCTAAAATATTAATTCAAGAGAGTTGTGCTATATATATGCTTTCATTTTTAGCAACCTAACACGGTGGATCAATACATTTATGGATATCATACGCACTTTCCGCAAGTGTTGGAGTATCATTACAAGGGTCAGTGTTACATTCTCCTGTTGCGGCCTTGCCAAATTAGGTTCTTTCACAAAATCACAATGCTGGTACCCTTTTTTCTAATGGCCATAAATCTCTTTGTTAAGTTCTAATATTTCATATACAATTGTGGGTTTGTACAGTGAATATATAGTGAACTGTCCTGGGTTGCTTCCAACCTTACCGCGTCGGTGTCTAATGTTTCTGAGTATTGTTTAGATCAGTTTTGAACTCCTGAAAGTTCCACAATGATTGACTGTTGTACCTAAACTGTGAGAAGCACCTACAGCCATAAGTTTTTTATATGTTTGACAAATTAAACTCAGAAAAAACCACTGAAGGCATCCATTAAACTCAGAAAAAACTTGTAGTGATTTTGTTGAGAGTGCATGGTTGAGCTACTCTATCCTATTGTGATCAGAGAAATGAAGTAGTCTTGAGAAAAATTGTTAGAGAAATAGTGACCTCATTATCACAAACCGTCTTGTATTCATTGGTTGAACCATGGAGGGATTCCTAAACAGATTGATGAAAATAAAAATAGAAGTTGGTTCCTTGAACCACCATGCATCAGAAGACCAGAAAACAAAACAAAACAATAGACCCTTTTCAAGAGGAATCTATACCATCCTTTAAAAAGGACAGCCAAAATATTTACAGGAAGAATTGGGGATTGGACACAAAATCCTTGCACTTGGGACAGATTTGAAACACATGAAGAAGACATGGAGAGCTCTGTCCAAACCTGATGAAATTAATGAAATTCTATCCAAAATAAGCCAAGAAGAAGGGAATAAACTGGTTTGGGCTCTAAAACTAGCTATGCTTACTCTTATACAGCCCAAATTCTTGGAGGAGCCTTGTAAAGGGGTCACACTCCCAGTTGCAGCTTGCCTCAGTAACATCATGAAATTGACCGCACTTATAGCCCCATATAATGATGATGTTATGAAGAGGACTATGAGGTTGATTGTAGAGACTTTTCAGGATTTGGACAACAGCGCAGGCTCTACCTTCGGGAAGAAGCTTGAGATTTTATGAGGTATGGCCACATTCAAGACTTATGTCATCATGTTTCACCTTGAGTGTGATGACTTAATCCTGCAGAAGTTCCAATGCTTCTTTAGCATTAGGAGACATCATCCTGATACTGTCATAGCACACATGCAGTCCATTTTGTCGTCATGTATGAGATACCATGGGGCCATTGGCCGAGAGTTGCAGACCCGGTTGTTGAGCATTTGGAGGAGAGAGCATTTGGTCTCACCTACTGCTTATGAGCTAGCCCAAAGGCTGGTTGAGCAGAATATTGGGCTATTCAGGAGACAATTAACCAGGGAGGAGCTACTCTAGTTTGGTGGGTCAGGCAGCAGAAATGAGCTGAGGAGGAAGGGACTTTGCTTCACTTGCAAAGAAACTTGGGGGCCTGATCACTCATGTTTGAGAGATGCAGATGAGGTGGTAGAGGTAGAGCAGGTAGACATTCCTTCTGTATGCCAGGATGAGGACTCTTATTCAAATGAGTCCATGGGATCATATGAGGACGCCTCTGGGGAGCGAGAGCAGCCATGTAGAGATGATGATGACAATAGACCAGAGTTGTGTTCTAGTGTGTAGGGTGAGCAGTCACGGGACTCTATGAGAGATACTCTGGGTGATGAGTCACTTGTGACGATTAAGCCAGAGCAGCATATGATGGAGCCTGAGTCAGCAGAGGAGGATACTATGGACATTAGGCATGACGTTTCCTTGGGTGAGGTCTAGATGGGTGCCCACATTTAGCCTATGATGGGTATGCGGCTAACATTGGGGTTAGCCTTTGAGGTGGAGCACTCAGATTCACAGACATCGAGTACAGTGACAGTAGCTACAGATCCATATCCTTTGGAGATGTTAGAGGTTGATGAGATAGTTTTGCAGGGGGCTAGTAGATAGTATGAGCATTACATTCCCAATCAAGAGGTGGATGAGCGATTGGAGAAGGTGGAGCATCCATCTGTGAGTCGACACAGGGATGAGGCGTAGAAAGATGTATATGCAGTCAGCAGAGCTGCAGTGTTTCCAATGAGTAGCACTCTCCAGGAGTACATCGATGGGGCTTGCAACATATCTTGCCCACTTTGGCTCATTATAGAGAGAGGGGCTTTCTTCTATAGGCAGCTTTCATTGGAAGACAAGGTAGAGCAGTGGGAGTTGATTACGAGTTGGCAACAACGCTCTAGGAATGTTCCATATGCAGTTGCTGCTACATTGGATTCTTCTTCCAAAATGGACTGGTGGGAGATCATGAGTTGGTACCCTCTTGATGGTACGGTATTATTCGTAGGGAGCGCAGCGGAGCAGGGGTCCTTAGACATAGTAGATGTTATAGATTCCAGTTGGAAGTGGGGCACAGGTTGTCATTTCTTTAGCACTCTATCTCGACTTCAGGACCGCAAGATTAGCATGGGATTGAGTCAGGACTTGGATTGGAGAGAGGTGATGAGTTGGTACGTAGTTGGTGGGGTAGGATATGCAGTCACAGATACAGCATAGTAGGAATCGTGGTCTTCACCTCTTAGAGCATCAGTCATAGCCAGAGGCAGTGCGCAGTCCGAGCCGTGGGACTTGGGCGATGATTGGCTAGGGTGGAGATGGGATCCGGGAGGATTGTTTGTTGACTGGGACAGAGAGAGATCAGTTTGGGATCCCAGCATTGAGGGGTCTGTTCCGAGAGGTTTGACACAGGTGCATAGCAGCACCCAGAGGTTGGTATGGGATCCAGGCATTGGGTCCGAGATGCAGCGGGCCAACAGAGTGGCCCACATATTTCGATTGCTTGAAGGTAAGCAATATTGGGGTGGAAGGTCTGTAATATTCCCAATTTTGGTGACACCTACGACAGGGCAAGGTTGGTCTTCCAGAGTTAAGAGCAGTCAGGTCACAGGTACAGATTGGTGTTATCAGCAGGCTCAGGAGCTTTTCGGACGAGTTTTGAGGATTTTTCATTGTGTCTGGAGGCATTCACTTGATATAATCCATCATCCGAGCAGTGTGGATTTTGTTTTGATGCATTCCGATAACTTTCAGAAATCTGAGTTATTTATGGGCTTAACTCAGCTGATTATTCTCAAGGTGGCATTCCGGGAGGAATACATGATGGAACACCTTAGTGTAATATCTCATTGGAACTGGGACGAGAATACCTACATGGTGGGACAGTTAGACACATATTTTAGTGACTGGAGAAGGCATGGTAGCCGATTTACCCTTTTTTTCATTAAAAAGGAATATTTAAAAAAAAGGGAAAAGTGCTCCATGAATAAAATAATAATAAAATAATGCTCTAGAAGGCTTCAAGGGATCTATAAAAGAAAGGGAGGAGGCCATTGGGAGATATCTTTGGAGTAGATCATTTGATTGTATATGAGAGGTTTGAGGATGTGGTTATCTACTTCAGCTGTAGCCCTAGGACGGAAACCCTCGGGTGATTTGTGAGAGTGTTGGAAGAAAACCCAACTCTCTTGAGGAGGCTTCACTTAGAAGTTTCACAGAGCTTCAAAGTTTGGTGTGAGGATCATTCATATCTTCAACTTGGGCTTCATCATTTTTAGTGGGTTCAGTGACTGCTGTTGCCGGAGGGAGAGTGCAGTAGTTCAGTTTTGTGGCAAGTGTCATTCAGCAGCTTATCTTGGTGGCCAGTTTTCTATCTCAGCTCTTTCTGGATCAGATCTATATGTAAACCCATTTTATTATCTATAATAAAAGCTAAGATTTTTCCCATTATATATGGTATTGGATTGCAGTGTTTCCTGTATTTTTATTTTACATGGCAATCTTCTGTTGAGTGAATGTTTATTTTACAGCAAATTGTGGTATTCAGTATTTTTCTGCATTTTTAGTTAAAATATCCCATCTGGGATATTACACTTATTCAAGTTCATAAACATGGGATGGAGGAATGTTCTACATGATGAAGCTTTTCCCTTTATGGAGGAGCTACCTTACTTTATGTCTCTCATGTGTTTGTGATGGTGTTGGAGATCATGCATTTGTCATCTTGTACTTCATGGTAAGAAGAGGGCAACTAACCTCACAGTTGGATGTCATCTCATGCATTGGTAGAAGAAAAATTTGGAACCAAACATACATAGCCTATTGCATCAAATGGAGGAAGCCTTCGTTATGTGGATGCCATTTGGAGGGAATAGATGGTTACATCTACAATAAGAGTTGCTTGAGGGAAAGCAACATTTTGCTGGTGGAGACTGTAATATTCCCAATTTTTGTAGCTCATGGGAATATTGCATTATATTATCATTTTGCTTAATTCATAAATAAAAGTATGTGAAGGAGGTTTATTAAAATCCTAAGTTAAGAATAAATGCATGCCCAATGTGAACAGGTACAAATCTGGGCTATTATATTAAACACCCCTAAGTGTGAAAAGGGGAAATTCATTTGAATGGGTCAACTTGGCCCCACCTACAGCGCAGTTTGGAGGGAAGCTTATCCATCAAGCACAACGTACTTATAGAAGAGGATCACATGTGTGAAAGAGGATAAGTTGAAGAAGATGGTTTAGGGTTTTGGCAAGCCCTCATGTTATAAATAGAAGGAGAGGTAGCAAGTAAAGGTTGTTGAAGAATTTTGAGAAGTTGCTGCAGCAACTCAAGTCTCTTGGCTGTTTAGCCTAAGAGAAGAGGATTTCATATTTAGGAATCCTCTCTCCTTCCATGGAGTAGCTCTTTGGAGGGGATTGTGATGAATCTCTCCACTATCCAGCATTATGGCCAAGCTTCATCTCTATAGCAACGCTAGTCATGTTTAGGGTTTTGCAGCTGCTTGTGAGTTGCAACAAGTGGGGGAACTAGATCTGCAAGATCTAGTAGTTTAGAGGAGATTTATCTCAGGGAGGGTGTATTTTGACCACCCGGAAGAGGATCTAACTCTCATTTCACTTTCAGATCTGTAATTTTAATATGTTGTATCAATTCCTTCAAGCTACTACGCAGTCCCTTCCATGAACTACGTTATTTCTCATGTACTGCTTCTCTATGGTCTAGATCTTTGTACTAGATCTCTGGTGATTGAGGCTTGCCTCTCCCTTAGATATTTTTAAAGTAGCTTACTTATATAATCTTATTTAGATCTGATATATAATGTAATGAAATCCATCTTCAGAAATCTCTGAATTTTTCTGCAGTTCAGTGTATTAAAAGCTAGATCTACACTTTGTTATGCATTATTTTGATAAAACCCCAAAGGGATCTTGTTAAGAAGGCTAAGTAGTTTCTAGATCTAGTATGGATCTGATGTTTCATATATTTATCAGTTTTAGATCTTAATTTTAACCTACAATGGCTGAAGCTCCTCATATAAAACACTGTCAAGTCTTTTTGCAGCTTTTCCATGTGTTTCTGCTATTATTTCTGAAGGATTCTTGCTCTTGCTTCATGTAAATCCAATACTTATACAAAGGAACTTAATTATAGATCTGATTTATTGCTGGAATATTATAAAATGATTTTAATGGGTGTTTTCCAGTTTCTTCCAGTAGAAACTTTACAATTCTAGAAGGAGGGTTTCTCTATTAACTAGCTCTCTCCTTTAGCTGATTTTCAGCTAGTGTTGATTATGGGAGATTTTTTTAAGCCCTATAAACTCATTTATTTTTACTAAAACTCTGCATGGAGGTCCCAAACAGCATAAAATAAGGGAACCCAGCCATGGTATGCGTTATTTTAACACTGTCTTGCTTATAAAGCGTCCTCCTTGAGCCTATTGCAGATTTTCCTGAGAGTGGAATTTCCCGCTTCTTCCTTGTTTGGTTTTTTCTTCTCTTTTGGATCCATTGTTTAGATCTGAAGATCTAAGGTTTCTAAGAGTAGAAAAATCTAAGAGGAGTGTGTCATTCCCACATTTTATATGTTTCACCAATCTTCTATAGACAGAGTCTGGAACGGGCCAGGAATCCTCTGGATTTCACCCTTCCTTGTGAAGGTGATGCATCCGGTAAATGACCTACTAGTCTATCTCTAATTTAGATTTATAGGTGAAATTCCATATTTATGTGATTCCATAGTGGAATATCTTAAGATATTCCCTACTGAGCCTATTTTTCCCCATTTTGAATATTACACGATACCACTGTAATATTCTAAAATGGAAATAGCAACAATATAGCTCATAAACTGAAAGCAGCAACAAGTATTTAACACATGGAATCATGAGACCAATATAAATCCATGTTATTGATCATAAATGCAGCAAATAAGTACAAATAAATGAGGCACTAAACATAGAATGTGATCACACAAGCCTCCAATACATAAACCACTCTCAAAAGTGAGATGTTGTTGCAACATAAAATGTCGGAGAACTGCTACAACGTAGTCATATGATGCATAGCTATAGTTGGAGATGATACAATGATAGAAAAATACTGATATAGGCCCCAATGGAATATAAACATATAGATCTGGGCACTAGATCATCTTTCCAAGACAACCCACGAGGGTTTCCGGAAAATGCACACAATGCGCCAATGTAAGCTGTAGCCCTTTGGCTGAAGATATGCTACAACAATAGAAATGAGAAGATATTGATGAATCTGATGTAGAAATATAAAACTCTTCTCCAATATATCCTTTGGATGAAATAATGGCTACCCCACTGAAGAAATCTCCTCCCAAAACAACCACTCCAACTACCCCTGCAACTCCTCCTTAAAATAATGCAAATCTGGACTGAAACTGTGCTGTAGGGGATGAATACTGCTTGGCCTGGTTCCAAATGTGTGAAATAAGCCCAAGGGGCTTCTTTACATGCCTCCCAATCGATGGAAACCTTCCTCCACTGAAAAACTAGCTTTGAAGACACTCGATCTAATCCTCCACTGCTGCACCCTGCAACACAGCACAATAACCTACAGAAACTGCGCTGATCAAGAAGCTGTAGCTTGGCCTAAGAACCTGAATGTGGAAATGAAATTTTATTCTCTTCCAAGATACCTCTCAAGGAAAGAGGTGGGATTCCTGCTCGGGAACACCCAATGCTAAACAACACAGCAATCTCAACTAAACAACTGAAGAATGAAAGTAGTCTAAACATGACATATACAAAATAATAATCCAAAACATAACCCCATATGGCTGCCATCCTCTTCCTTATATAGATTATGAGCTTCCTTTCCCTTGGCCTTGTAAGTGTCAGTCTAGTCATACTGCCATCAGTGATCAAAATTTCTCTTTTGCATTTGCATATTAGGAGTTCCATACCATAAATTTTCACCATTCCGTTAGGTCATGGATTCATTGATGGAAATAATTTTTCATCAGTTTTCCCTCATGTGAAACTTGCTGATTCTCCTCTCTATGATATTTAGTCATGAGTTACTTTCACTTTGTAAGTCATGTTAGTAGGTCATAGGATGGGTCTCATTAGGTTCTAGGGTCTCACCATGGTCAAATTTATGAGTCAAGTGTCAATAAATATCAGCAAGGTCATGAGGAAGTAAATAAACTCAAAGTCACAATACCTGGGAAGATCAAAGAAATGTTTTATTCAGTTTGATGTAATTTTCACCTCAAAACCATGTTTTGAGGTAAAAACATGATACTTTACTTTTAATTTGTAATTTTATGTCATCATATGTAATAAGTCACCCTTCAGAAGCTGCTATCTCCACAAAGTTATTTCCCTGCCCTTCAGAGAGGTTTTCCACAAAATTTTTAGTCCAGAATCATGTTCTAAGTATGTCCATCAGAAAGAGCTCGAAAATATTTTTCTAACGGTATATTATACTCTCAAAACTGACTCCAAGATTGAAATTTATGCCTAAGTGAACAAAGGTCCCCTATAGCCCAAACCCTTCCCCTCTTCCCATTTCTTCCTTAAATTTTATTTCATGAATGTCTTATGTTTTCTTTATAAAATCCCCCTTTTTCCTTATCCAATTACACAATCACAATGTAAAATTTCCTTGACCCAAGAAATCCGATGCGATTTAGCTAAACCACTTCCCCTCATGCCCTTTTAAACTCTATAATAACATTTTAAATTTTTTATTATAAAGTCCCATTTCCCTTTAATCTGATCAAACCCCTTTTCCCCTTCCGATTATATAATCAAATTACAAATTCTTTATTTAAACCACTTCCCCTTCATGATCCCTTAAAAATTTATAGTAAATTTTAAAGTTTTACATTTTAAAATCCTTCGCCGATCCAATTCCCTTCCCTTTCCCGATCGCAATTGCAACTTGTAGAACATGCATTCCAATTAACCTTTGTATTAAAAAAAACTCTGATGCAATTGAGTGCTCCCGATTGGACCCCGCCTGATTACTTCCTGACTGTTGATCTGATCGACGATCGGAGGGCCCAAACTCCATCGCTCCGTCGCAATCAGTGATTTCATAAAGTGTTACACTTGATTGAGTCCCGCCGATCGCAAACCCTCGATTACTCCTCCACTGTCAATTTCCCCCTCCAATCGGACGGCTCATACATCGTCGTGCTATCGAAATTGGCGTGATCACATTACATTTGCCTCTGCTCTTCTCTGATCTCCTGATTCCGATGGACCTTCAGGTCCCACCATTAAACCTTTTCTGCCCATTCAAATAAAAAATCACTTTTCCCTTTTAAAAGTAATAAAATGATTTTCAAAGGTTTTTAAATTATTTCATCGCATTGCGCTATGTTTAAAGTCTCCACCTCCCTCCCCATTGATGCGATTGATCGCAATCGGCGCTCTCTCATAATATGTTAAAACTCCGTCCTGCTTACCCTCCGATGCCCGATTGTGATTGGCCCTCCGGTCCCACCAGAACCTTCGCTCTTTTCAATGCAAAAATCACTTTTCCCTTTATAAAAACATAAAACTTGTTTTAGATTTATTTAAAGGGAAATCTCCCCATTGCCCTTTAGCTTATCCCTATTACATTAATCCCAATCGCATCAGAAGTTTTTAAGGCCTCATAACATCTCCCCCTTTCCTCCAACCCCTGATTGCAATTACACCATCACAAATCGTATTTTCAAAAGCGCTCCACTATATGTTGTATCCTTTTCCTCCCCTCTGATCCTGATTGCGATTGCGATTACATTCCCCACCTCCTTTCCCTTTCGCCCCTATTTATTCAAAGGGGAATTTTCTTTAAAAGGCATAAAGTTCAGTTTGATATCTTCAAAAGGTTTGCTTCGGCATATATGAGATTTTTCAATAAAGAAAGGAAACAGTGAAAGGGTCGAGAGCTAAATATGAGACAGAGATTTATACAACGGCAGGAAAATAGGGATCTACTCTTCATATCGCCTATTTTTCATTCATCCAGCATATCAATGAATCTGCCCAATTGACCCAAAATGTATTGTTGTTCCTTCCTTTCAGGGGAAGATCGTTGGACTTCTCTCTATGGTTGGATTTCAGTTCTGAGTTGGTAAACAAATCCCTTTTTATGTGGATCTACTTCCCACAATTCAGGTCTTTTTAATGTAATTTTAAATTATTTGTAAAGAAGTCTGTAAGTCAGTAAGTAAGGGAATAGTGTGGATATCAAGGAGGACGCTCTACGCTCCACTGTAACAGTTTGACAGGGAATTAATAAGATATGTAGCTCTGATTTGTGGGATCCATGTGGTATGAAATTTAGCATTTTTTCTCTCCTTTATGTTCATATGTAAATTTTTATGTGTACCATTCGTTCATAGACATCTCATGGTTGAATGTTTTCAAGATAGATAGGTATAATCCATTTTAATGCTCTGGCTTGGGAAATAATTCAATATTCTATGTTTTCTTCTATTTGAAAAGGATCCATCTTTTGTGCCCTTTTCAGCTCCTCACCAGTATTTCCATTCCATCATTGTTTAAAATTAATTGCTAAAATTTCCTACCTACCTTGCCCCATGAAATAACCTGTATCCCTGATTTAATTCCCCGTTTCAAACTGTCCCATTTGTTCCATACATCCCTGAAAAATTCATTCATTAAACTTTTCCCATTATTATACCTAGCCTAAAATAAATTTACAATTTTACTTTGTTGAATATATTTTCATGGAGAGAGCCCTCTCCTAACCTTGTAGGGCTAGCTACAAGGCTGATCGTGGTTAAAAGGTTACCCTGATTTTCCTTTTTCAGCCTGAGGTACAAATTAGGTGATAACATTTTTTGGCGACCATACTAGGCAACAATCTGACTGTCTTCGAGCTGATATTCTCGGCACTCAAATTGAATGTGTTATTATGTTTTGAATAAAATCATAGTCAAGCCCTGTGAATGAAAAATATTGAAACCTTTGTCTAAGGTTAAACCGTGGTTATATAGAACGCGAAGAACCCTTAGAAATCTCTATTGTTGAAGTAAAAAGGGCTTTTTTCTGTTTCCATTGGAGTGAATATTAGTGGGACCCAACCATTGAGTTAATGCAAGGACTCAAGTGCCTAACCACAGTGAAAAACCTGAGTTAAAGCATAGTTCATTTACCAAAAGCGGGTTTCGGGAAACAATACCGCCCGTGTCGCGTCGCTTTTGGCCCAGAGCGAAACCATGCCAAAAAAACGCGATCCAATAATATTTGTGCACATCATCTCCCAAATACCACCCATATCACGAAAATTTTATGTGTTAACTCCCGGCCTTTGAAAAACACGATATTGACAAGGATCGTTCGATCTGGAGAATGTTAGATCTGACGGAAATTGCGCAGTGAAGTGCAGAGCGATAAATCGAGGTATCGTCAGGCGGTTTTGCATTATTATCTATTTATTTAATTCATAAAAAGGCGAAATATGGATGCGTGAGGCCCCGTTGAATGAAATGTATGTCGCGTTGGTAGAATAAATGGGTTTAGTGATATAAGTTTGAAGGTTGGTGGTTCTTAAAGGAATAGGGCCATTGTTATCATATTTTGATATTATGACCGGAGTGATAAGGTTTGCCCAAGTGTTTTAAGTGTGTTCCCCTATATCACATGAACCTTTAAATGATTTGTTTGAGAAGTTTGAATATTATTGCAAAGCGAACATTGTTAAAGCACTTTTGGAGGGGAATATAATTACAAGCACTTATTCTAAAGATCCACAGTCATAATATATTTCTGGTATCAGGGCATAAAGACATATCACCCCAGTAATATTTTTCCTGTAAATTCCTGGACTCTAGAAGATGATGTTTAGAGTTTGGTAGGCTGAAATAGAATTTGTATAGTAGAAATTTAACCACACCGGCTTCAAGAAGATACACAAGGGCCAATCTTGATCCAAATCCTCCCCCTGTGTTTGAAAATTCTAATCTCATTCCAAGAATAGTCAGAAGACAAGAGGGATCACTAAGTCCTAGACCTATCTTCAGATCCCATACTTGGCCCAGTGAGTGGTTGTTTCTAGAAGATCTTTCTTTTGATGAGAGTTTTGAGCTTTCTTTGTTTAAAAGTAAGTTTGAAACTGCACTTGATGACATAGTTTTAGATCCAGAATTTCTTGTAGATATTTAAGTTCAAAGGGAAAATTCCTCAATTGATGACTACATTTTAAATTCCCCTCAGTCATCTATCACTGTAACTAATATCCCCTCAGTCGTTTATCATTTTGAACAAAATTCCCTCCTCCTAATTCATCAGCATTCCCATCAGTCAATTCTCAGCTATCATCTCCTCCATCAACACCTCCCTTAAATCCTAGTAGCACAAACACTGTTGTAAATCCACCTCGAGTCATGGCTTCCCAGTATGCACCCCTGGTATTACCTTAGGTTCTGAATGATATGATTGTTTATTATCAAAGTAAAATTCCTATCTTTGATGCCACTCAAAGCATCACAACCCAGCAACATGTTGATAGGATGAATGCCTTTTTTGATCTTCATGAGGTAGAGGCAGATAATGTAACTACAAGGTTGTTTGTCCAAAGCTTTGGAGGTGAATTTAGAAAGTGGTTCATAGCTTTACCAGTAGGCTCTATTCGCACTTTGCAAGTGTTACATACACAATTCTTAGACCAGTGGGAGGTAAAGAAAAAACCACTCCAAATTTTTTCTGAGTATGAAAATATTAAAAGAAATGTGGGGGAAACTGTACAGGATTATTGTTTAAGATTTAATGTTGTATACAATGCTATTCCGGCTAACCTGAAACCTCGTGTGGGATTAGCCTTGCTCAAATTTCCAGTTGGTTTCGATGCTGATATGGCATATAAAGTGCGAGAAAGAGATCCTACCACTCTCGAAGACATGCAAAAGATAGCGATGTGTGTAGAAGCGAATTTTCTAGCCAAAAGAGCACGGACGAGGGTTGAAAAGAGAGTCACCATGAAAGAAGAAGCATCTCCTTCAGACAGCAATATGGACACTTTGATTTGGATAGTGGAAAATATGGTTGATCGATTAATCATTTCAGATAGACCTGAAGTGAAAATAAGGAATCCGAATTTCAGTGGGCAACAGCCACAGTTCAGAACTAAACAAAGAGAACAGAGAGCACAGGACCAAGCAGCGCCACAACAACAGATCAAAACTCCATTACAGCAAAATTATGTTCAAGGAACAGAGATGGATGATGATGATCCTGTGATTGAAGCCAATCATTTCTTCACTGCAGATGGTGCGCCCATGTTTCTTACTGAAGATGAGGAATATACAACGATTGTAGATGTTCAAAAAGATGAATATTTCATTTTGGCCAATGATGCAGTATTAGAATATGAGTCCGATGATTACCAAAGAGGATACATGAACACTTTATCAGCCCAACAAAAGCAATGTTATTTGAGGAATAGAGATGTTCTGATTAGTCTCATTCAGAAGAGAAAATAGCTCCAAATGAAAAATGATCATTCAAGTACACAGAAGAAAGGGAAAGGGCCGGCCGATCCTTCCTCCAGAAAAACACCTTTAGCGATTAATATAGCGAATGAAAAGAACTAGCAGAGCGTAGCAAAGGAAAAAGTAGAGAAGAAAGATCCTCCCATTAAAGAGGTGGAAAAAATCCCTTCCTTTAATTTGGAGAATGAAATTTCTAAGCTGAAAGTGTCTATGCCTTTGACTGAGTTGGTGAAAAATAGTGCATATAAACATTAGGTGTCTCGAATTTTTCAAATAGACTCTGTTTCAGATATGGTAAATTTTGAAGATGATTACCTTGAACTCATCTTTGGTCCAGCCATAGAAGATCAATCTGAAGACAGTGAAGTCCCTCCCTTTTACCTGAGTCTTAGATTACATGAGTTCATCCTACATAATCCTATGTTGGACTTTGGAGCCTCACATAATTTGATGCCTAAAGCCATTATGGAGAATTTATGACTTGATATTACCTGTAAATACCATGACTTGTACTCTTTTGACTCTGGTAGGGTCCATTGTATTGGTCTTATCAAAGACTTGGTAGTATCTCTAGATCAAATCCCAGCCAAGAATGTTTTGATGGATGTAGTTTTTGCCGATGTTCCACCATGATTTGGAATGCTTCTATCCAGGTATTGGGGTGCAAAACTTAAAGGAAACATGCAGCTTGACTTCTCTTATGCCACCACTCCCGTGTTTGGTCAGTTGAGAAAACTAGATAGGGAGAAGAAGATGAAATATATGATCACTAGCAAAGAGAAGTCAGTTAATCATCCCATTAATGTTGTCCACACAGATTTAGAATCCTTTGTCTTATATTCAGATGGTGGTTTGAATGATGTGAACGTTTAGTTGGTACAAGTAGATGAAATGCCTAAAATTTCAGAGAATTTTAGGGAAGTCTTCAAACAAGAAAAAGATAAAGCAGCAAACTCTTCTGTGCTTCCTGCCTACCAGCAGAAAAAAGACAGTGAACAACAAAAATATGCAAAAGTTAGCCAAGATAAAGTAGAGAAAGAAGCAAAATTTCAGTATCTACAAGAAGAAGAAGAAGGCCTTTGGAGCATGGATTTTGATGGAGCTGTTCGTAAGGATGGAGCTGGTATTGGAATATGGATTCGAAGCCCTGTTTTCCAGCCCAAAAAAGTTCCCAGTAATGTTAGATTATTTTCTTACAAGTTGGCTTTTGACTACTCTAACAATGAAGTAGAGTATGAAGCTTTGATTGCAGGTCTAAATTTTTTGAAGAAGTTAAATGCAAAGAGGATTTCTTTCTATGGAGATTAAGAGATGATAATTAAATAGGTGAAAGGAGAGTACCAAGATAAGCATCCTCGATTGAGGGCCTATCGAAATGCAGTACTTGACATCTTGAAGAAATTCCCTGAGTACACTTTGATTGCAGTACCCAGAATGCAAAATATTATTGCTAATTCTCTTGCCACTACTGCAAGCAACTTGAAAATTCCAATGAACTCCAGCAAAAAGTTTGAGATTTATGTCAAACATAGGCCTATTGTTCTGGAAAATCTAAGGTATTGGCAAGTGTTTTGGGATGACAATGAGATCAATGCTTTTTCTGCAGAGTGAAGGAAAATTCAAAGATACTCCTATAGAAGGTGATTATGATGTTGATGATCAAGAAATTGAAGCAAATCAGATGGACATATTGTAGCTAAAAGACAATGTAATTCCTAGATGTCTCATACCTTTAGAGGAGCTTTTTGATCAGGATGATCTTGCAAAGAAGCCAAGCTTGGTGCCTACTGAGAAAGGAGTTGAAGATGTGAATCTTGGAACAACTGACAAGCCCAAGTTTGTGAAGTTGTCAAAGGCATTGTCCCCTGAGGTAAAGGAAAAGTATGTTAAATTTATTTCTGAATTTTTTGATGTGCTTGCATGGGATTATTGAGATTTGAAGGTGTATGAAAAAAATATAATTCAGCATATCATTCCCATTAAGCCCGATCAGAAGCCATTTAGACAGAAGCTGAGAAGAATCAACCCAAAGCTACTGCCATCCATTGAAAAAGAGGTAAACAGATTGTACAAAGCTGGTATCATTGTTCCAATTATATTTTCTAACTGGATTTCAAATTTGGTCCCAGTACGTAAGAAGACAGGAGAGATAAGGTTATGCATAGATTTCCGGAATCTGAATAAAGCATCCTTAAAGGATAATTATCCACTTCTGAAGATGGACCATATTCTGTAAAGAGTAGTCGGAGCATCAAGGATGTCACTACACGATGGCCACTCGGGCTATAATCAGACCTTGGTGCATGAGAAATACCAAGAAAAAACTGCCTTCACAACACCCCGGGGAACCTTCCAGTATGCTAAAATGCCATTTGGACTGAAGAACACTGGAGCCACTTTCTAGTGAGAAATGGACATTGCTTTTGCCAATGAAAAAGATGTTTTTCTTGTTGTTTATTTGGATGATCTAACAGTGTTTTCTGGTTCTGATGATGAGCATTTTCACCATTTGAGAGTTGTTTTTCAGTGATGCAGAAAGTTTGGGATTTCTCTCAATTCAAAGAAGAGTCTCTTTGCCATGGATGAAGGCAAGTTGTTGGGGCATATCATCTCTAAAGATGGTATTCACATCGATCCTTCAAGAGTAGAGGAAATTCAGCACATAGACCTTCCACGGAATAAAAAGGAGATTCAAGCATTCAATGGTAATATGAACTTCTTGTGCAGATTTATACCCAATTTGGCTGAACATCTAAGAGAAATGACTAACATGTTGAAGAAAGATAGCACGGTTAAATGGAGTGAGGAGGCTATCAAGTCATTTAATCTAGTAAAGTTTTCTTTGTCCAATGCTCAAGTCTTGATTAGTCCTGATTACACTCAAGATTTCATCATATTTTCATTTGCATCGGAGCATACTATGGCTGTGGTTTTGATGCAAAAAAGAGATCAGATTGAAAAGCCAATTGGCTTTTTCAGTAGGACTATTAGAGATGCTACCTTGAGGTATAATATTATTGAGAAACAAGCATTGGCTCTTATAAAGGCATTGAAGGATTTTAGAGTCTATACTCTGCATTCACATACTATAGCGTATGTTCCTAATGTAGCAGTAAAGGATGTGTTGATGCAAACTGATCCAGAAGGTTGAAGAGGTAAGTGGATAGCAGCTATGTTGGAGTACGATTTGGAGATCAAACCCACAAAGTTGATCAAAGGATAAGGCTTGGAAAATCTAATGGCCCAATCAAATCTGTGTGCCCTGGATATAAACCTCATAACAGTGATGTCAGAGGATGAAGATGAAGGTTTGCTTGTTCCAGTTTCAAATATTTTTCTATAATCCCCATGGTATTCAGATATTTTTTATGTTCTTCACCATATTTCACCACCTCCAGGAATGTCTAAAAGCAAAGGTAGATCGCTGAAACTTAAATCTGCTAAATACTGTATTTTAAATAGTGCTCTTTATTGGAAAGATCCAGGAGGTATTCTGCTCAATTTTTTGGTTGAAGAAGAAGCTCAGAAGGTAATGCATGACTTCCACAAGGGTGATCATGGTGGTCATTTGTTTTGGAAAACTACAGCTAACAAGGTATTGAGAGTAGGATATTATTGGCCCACTTTATTTTTAGATTTGTATAAAATAGTGATAAGTTGTCACGAATGTAAAATTTTCCAAGGGAAGAAGAAATTTCTTCCTCTTCCTTTGAAACCAGTTGCAGTAAACGCTCCCTTTCAGCAGTGGGGGCTCGATTTCATAGGAGAAATCCATCCTGCATCATCAGCACAACATCGATGGATCTTGACATGTACATATTAATTTACTAAATGGATCGAGGCCATCCCAACAAGGCAAGCTACATATATGGTAATTATTCAATTCCTAGAATCAAATATTTTATCTCATTTTGGCTGCCCTCACAAAATTATAACAGATAACGTAGCAGTGTTCAAGTCTAAGAAGATGGTGGAGTTCTGCGACAAATATAATATCATGTTGGGTCATTCAAAAACGTACTAACCACCAGGAAACGGCCTGGCAGAATCATCAAATAAGTCTTTGATAAATATAATCAAGAAAATGCTGGAGGCAAACAAAAGAAATTGGCATCGAAAACTTATCAACGCATTGTGGGTAGATAGAGTTAGCAACAAGAAATCCATAGGTATGTCACCTTTTGAATTGGTTTATGGTACTGATGCTGTCTTTCCCACATCACTTACAGTTCCAGTCATGAGATTATTGCAAGAAGTTGGTAGTGAAGATGATGACAGTCAGCAAAGGATCAATCAGATGATCCACCTTCAACAAACAAGAGAGGAAGTGTCACAAAAAACTATTCAATTGAAGGAGAAAATAAAGAAGATCTATGACCGTAAGACCAAAGCAGAAAAGTTCTAGATAGATGACGTGGAGTTGATATGGGATGCAAGAAATGAGGACAAAGGGAAGCATGGTAAGTTCGAAAACCTATGGAAAGGACCATATATGATTTCAGCATACAGGGGGCAGAATGCTTTCTTGCTTTCAGAAATGGATGGCCAAGATTTCCCTGGAGGAGCAGTGAATGGTAGGCTTTTGAAGCACTACCATTGTTGAAGATAATGGATTAGAAACTATGTCACCATCATTGTATATACCATGTTATTTTTGGTCAGATTTCAAGAACACAGACACTGAAGTTTGGGGCCCGAGGTGAAGGCTATAAAACTTGAATGATATGTGTATGGTTTGGTTTTGTTTTAAGTTTTTAGTCTTAGTCTTGAGTCAGAGTCATTTTTCATTGTGTTAGTTTTCAGTATTTTTGACTCCATGCCCAACGGATAAGGCTACTTGGTCTACGGTGTTCTTGGCACCTCCAAGGAGATACCATCCCCATTGGAGCCATTTTTAGTGTCAGTCTAGTCATACTACCATCAGTGATCAAAATTTCTCTTTTGCATTTGCATATTAGGAGTCCCATACCATAAAGTTTCACCATTCCGTTAGGTCATGGATTCATTGATGGCAGTGATTTTTCATCAGTTTTCCCTCATGTGAAACTTGTTGATTCTTCTCTCTATGGTCTTTAGTCATGAGTTACTTTCACTTTGTAAGTCATGTTAGTAGGTCATAGGATGGGTCTCATTAGGTTCTAGGGTCTCACCATGGTCAAATTTATGAGTCAAGTGTCAATAAATATCAGCAAGGTCATGAGGAAGTAAATAAACTCAAAGTCACAGCACCTGGGAAGATCAAAGAAATGTTTTATTCAGTTTGATGTAATTTTCACCTCAAAACCATGTTTTGAGGTAAAAACATGATACTTTACTTTCAATTTGTAATTTTATGTCATCATATGTAATAATTCACCCTTCAGAAGCTGCTATCTCCACAAAGTTACCGCCCTGCCCTTCAGAGAGGTTTTCCACAACATTTTCATTCCAAAATCATGTCCAAAGTATATCCATCAGAAAGAGCTCGAAAAGAGTTTTCCAATGGTATATTATACTCTCAAAACTGACTCCAAGATTGAAATTTATGCCTAAGTGAACAAAGGTCCCCTATAGCCCAAACCTTCCCCTTTTCCCATTTCTTCCTTAAATTTTATTTCATTAAAGTCTTATGTTTTATTTATAAAATCCCCTTTTTTCCTTATCCGATTACACAATTGTAATGCAAAAGTTCCTTGACCCAAGAACTCCGATGCGATTTAGCTAAACCACTTCCCCTCATGCCCCTTTAAACTCTATAATAACATTTAAAATTTTTTATTATAAAGTCCCATTTCCCTTTAATCCGATCAAACCCCTTTTCCCCTTCCGATTATATAATCGCGTTAAAAAGTCTTTATTTAAACCAATTCCCATTCATGACCCCTTAAAACTTTATAATAAAGTTTAAAGTTTTACATTTTAAAATCCCCCGTCGAACCAATTCCCTTCCCTTTCCCGATCGCAATCGCAACTTGTAGAACGTGCATTCTAATTAGCCTTTGTATTCACAAAAAATCCGATGTGATTGAGTGCTCCTGATTGGACCCCGCCTGATTGCTTCCTGACTGTTGATCCGATCGATGATCGGATGGATCAAACTCCATCGCTCCGTCACAATCGATGATTTCATAAAGTGTTACACTTGATTGAGTCCCGTTGATTGCAAACCCCTGATTACTCCTCCGCCATCGATCGCCCCCTCCAATCGGATGGCTCATACACCATCGCGCCATCACAATCGGCGTGATCACATTACATTTTCCTCTGCTCTTCTCCAATCTCTAGATTCCGATGGACCTTCGAGTCCCACCATTAAACCTTTTCTGCCCATTCAAATAAAAAAGCGCTTTTTCCCTTTGTAAAAGTAATAAAATGATTTTCAAAGATTTTTAAAGTACTTCATCGCATCGCGCTATGTTTAAAGTCTCTGCCTCCCTCCCCGCCGATGCGATTGATCGCAATCGGCGCTCTCTCATAATATGTTAAAACTCTGTCCTGCTTACCCTCCAATACCCGATTGCGATTAGCCCTCCGGTCCCACCAGAACCTTCGCTCTTTTTAATGCAAAAATCACTTTTCCCTTTATAAAAACATAAAACTTGTTTTAGATTTATTTAAAGGGAAATATCCCCATTTCCCTTTAGCTTATCCCTATTACATTAATCCCAATCACATCGGAAGTTTTTAAGGCCTCATAACATCTCCCCCTTTCCTCCGACCCCCTGATTGCGATTACACCATCGCAACACATATTTTAAAAAGCATTCCACTGTATGTTGTATCCTTTTCCTCCCCTCTGATCCTGATTGGATTGCAATTAGATTCCCCACTTCCTTTCCCTTTCACTCCTATTTATTCAAAGGGGAATTTTCTTTAAAAGGCATAAAGTTCAGTTTGATATTTTCAAAAGGTTTCCTTCAACATATATGAGATTTTTCAATAAATAAAGGAAACATTCAAAGGGCCAAGAGCTAAATATGAGACAGAGATTTATACAACAGCAAGAAAATAGGGATCTGCTCTTCAGATCACCTATTTTTCATTCATCCAGCGTATCAATGAATCTGCCCAGTTGGCCCAAAATGTATTGCTATTCCTTCCTTTCAGGGGCAGATCGTTGGACTTCTCTCTATGTTTGGATTTTAGTTTTGAGTTGATAAAAAACTCCCTTTTTCTATGGATCTACTTCCCACAATTCAAGTCTATTTGATGTAATTGTAAATTATTTGTAAAGAATTCTGTAAGTCAGTAAGAAAGGGAATAGTGTGGAAATCAAGGAGGACGCTCTGCGCTCCACTGTAATAGTTTGACAGAGAATTAATAAGATATGCAGCTCTGATTTGTGGGATCCATGTGGTACGAAATTTAGCATTTGTTCTCTCCTTTGTGTTCATATGTAAATTTTTATGTGTACCATTCATTCATAGACATCTCATGGTTGAATGTTTTCAAGATAGATAGGTAGAATCCATTTTTATGCTCTGCCTTGGGAAATCATTCAATACTCTGTTTTTTCTTCTGTTTGAAAAGGATCCATCTTCTGTGCCCTTTTCAGCTCCTCACCAGTCTTTCCATTCCATCATTATTTAAATTTAATTGCTAAAATTTCCTGCCTACCTTGCCCCATTAAATAACATGTATCCCTGATTTAATTCCCCATTTCAAACTGTCCCGTTTGTTCCATACATCCCTGAAAAATTCATTCATTAAACTTTTCCCATTATTATACCTAGCCTAAAATCAGTTTATAATTGTACTTTGTTGAATATCTTTTCATGGAGAGAGCCCTCTCCTGACCTTGTAGGGCTAGCTACAAGGCTGAGTGTGGTTAAAAGGTTACCATGATTTTCCTTTTTCAGCCTGAGGTACAAATTAGTTGATAACAGGCCCCACGCAATTAGGTCATATCCTTCATGAAATAAATCTCCCTCCAAAACTGCGTTACTCCTCGTTACTCCTCATTTAATCTCCACTCCTCCATAACAACGTTGTTGACTTGGTCAAAGTTGACTAAATAATCATGATCCAACCCCTGTTCATAACTAGAGGTGCTTTATTTAGCTACTTAGAAGGTCTCCTTTCACACTTGAAGTGTTTTTATTGCTGCTAAGGAGATTTACGGGCCTCCCCACCCACTTATTCACCTACCTAGTGATAAAAAAATATAATATTCCATTTAGCTGAAGGCTAAATTTTTGGAATATTAAAACTAGTGAGAGATCAAGTGAATTAATTATTAATTAATTCACAATTAGTGGCTTCACATGAAAGTGAAGATTTACTACTATTAACTACATGCATGTCAGATCCAGTGGAGACCCAATTGAGATGTAGGTTAAAAGGACATATTGACTATCAAATGTGACATTATCGGTTTCACACATGCAACCACACATACATTGGATGTTCCTATGAGGATTGCACAGTCAAGTCAGGCAAGAATCAATCATTCGGCGCTTCTTGACCATCAGGGATTGCGTAGTGCAGGCAGGATGTCGAGAGGTAGTAAATTGGTTAAGGAACTTGCCAATTTTTGTATGACAGTGTGAGATAGTTAGCTATTGTACTGAGAGCTCTTGGATTGGAGCTTTGTATGAGATCATTTCATGATCCATGATATATACAAAATATATGATAGTGGGGTTTTTAGATTTATGCTTCCCCTGTAAAATTATCTGTGTTATGTGTGATTAATCTTTCTTCATGATATTTTGATTGGAGATTGTGTTTCAAATTCCGTAAAGATTTTGTAGAAGAGTTTTTGTATTTAACAGTGGCATATAATTTTTAGATAAGGAGAATTCAGGTAATACATATTTTGTATTAAATTTCTACAACTACCTTTTCACTTCATGGGATGTTGAATTGAAACCTCCTAGAGATCTCTATATGATGACCACTCATCAATTACCAAGTTGAACCCATAAGGATCCAAATATGCTGTAGGAAAAAGCTTCTCATTGAGCTGTGGAGTTCTCATCAAGAAGGATCCATCAAAATAATGGGAGATTTTATCCATCATAATATTTTCTCCATCAACCATCTGCCTATCCAATGCTACACAAGTGTAATGGTCATCAGAATGTCCCAATAATAGTTGGGCCCACAACTCATCACTGCTACTCAATGACAACGCTACTGATCTCCATGATGGTGCATCTGCTGCCTCATGATCATGCACAATGTTAAACATACAATTCTGCATTGGATTGATTAGGATAATGCTCATCCTATCCTCCAAAAATATACACTCCAACCCAAAGTGTTGTGTGCAGCTCAACAATGAGAAACCATGATGGTTATACATCTCCTCCTTGAACTAGTCAGGGGTCCTATGCGTAGTGATAGTATGTTGCTCCAAATCAGAAGTGTGATTTGACCTTAGGTCATGCAATTTCCCTGATGGAATGTTCCCACAATCCTCCATATGATGTGATGAAATAATAGGAAGTGGAAATGTTTGCATACCTTGGTTAAGCTTGGGAACATCTTGTACAACTACAAGGGTTCCTCCAACTGGTGTGATGGATTGCCCGACTGCTGGTGATGATGGCTAATCCTCTACTGATGCACCAACGTTGGTATAAGTATCCTCATCCTCATGCATCTCCTGAATAATGCACGTGACTCTAACTGTCAAGAGATCAAGACCACTTTGTAAAGATGAAAGTTCTCCTTCTCCTAATGCAAGTACTCCTACAACAAGTGGTGGTGGAAGTTACTCTTCCTCCAAAATAATAATATGGAAATCTTCCATTGGATTCTCTGGTTTCTTATTATAAAACTTCTTGATCAACCTTTGAGTAAAATCTACATATGCAGTCACTCTTGCATGTCTCAAATGGATGGACCACCAAATGTTTGCTTCCCTCTCAAGGTGTAGCACTTCAATCTCAACAAATTATCTTTCTACTACTGGATGTAGTGGGAAGAATTCATCTAGCTTCCTCCTCCAAGCCCTTGCTGTGCATGTGGATGACCCATCAAATGTAGACAATAGAAATCTATTGTGTATTTTCCTTCTATTGTTGCAAGGTCTCCTATATTCTTTGAGTTGAATGAACTGTTGGAGAGTTAGATTCTCCTTGAAAGCCCTTGATTGAGACTTGTACTCTGCAAGATATTCACTTAGAATCTCATGATCTAAGTTTCCTCCATCTTCATGCCTTACATATTATTCCTCAAAACAAAAGGGCATAGTGTATTTCTTTGGAACTCTATGCAATACTGGTTCTTTTAGATGTTGATAGGAAGTACATGGACCTTCCTCACCTTGAAACCCTCTTGAGGTCTCATTGCATCTCTCCTCTCTCATCTGCTTGATATCCTTGGAGAGGTTATTCATAGATCTGAAAATATATGAGGCAAATATCATTCCTTCCATAATTTTAGATCTCTTCTCCCCTTCTTCTTCTTATTCTTTTGATATCATATTGCCTGAAGCTCACAGGCTGAGCCAAGATTATGCTCTGATACCACTGTAATATCCCAAAATGGAAAAGATAGGAATATAGAACAAAATAATGAAAATAACAGTGAATAAATCAATACACCAACATGTGAGACAAATGTACAACCATATTATTAAACATATTTAGCCATAATGAGCATAATATCTTGAGGATCAAGTCACTCAAGCAATACAACACAAGCATCCACTAAGAAAATATGCCTATACATGAAATATAGCTACTATACAAATGCCATGAGCCAAGACAACACAATTTTAGGGAATAAAATGATATAGGAAGAATATAAAAATATGGATATGCTGTTATATAGCTAAAATAATGCTGGGAGTGAAGATCTAGGCTCCCAAACACTCTTCCTAGACAACCCAGAAAGCGTTTTTGGAAATACCCAAAACACAAAAATGCCGGAATACAGCCCTAGGGCTGAATTGTAGCTGCAATTAAATACTGGAAGGAGGTGGCTGAAACTGATATGAATATATAGATCTCCTCCAATATATCCTCCAAGTGAAAGGATGATCCCAACACTAAATATCTAACCCTCCAAATCAAGCACTGAATCCTCCACTGTAAATGCTCACTAGAATAACGTAGTCTATGAGGGAATTTGCGCTGTAGGTGATGGAAAGAGGTTGGCCTAGTGCCAAGATATGAAATAAAGCCCAAGGAAATTACTTTCTGGCCTCCCAATGGAAGGAATGCTTCTTCCATTAAAAAAAAACTCAGAAATGGCCCAATGAAACCCTCCACTGCAACACCCTGCAACACAACAAAAGCACGCATACAAATGTCACCTAACAAATCTAGATCTAAAAATATCAAAATCAATAATAATATAACATGCCTTATATGGTTACCTTGCCCTTCCTTATATGCATTGTGAGCCTTCTCACCTTGGGTCCCACTCATTAAAGTCACTACTCTCATGGAGACTATCTCCCATTAACACTGCTGTAATATCCCTAAATTAGCACACAAGTAATTGGAATATTATATTTTGATTTTGCTCTTAGATAGAGGAATAAGAGGGTACGTAGACCCATAAATATCCTTAGTAGGAATAAAATACACTCCCAGTGTGAATGGAGGTCATCTAAAAGCTAGATTGAAGACCCTTAGGTGTGAAAAGGGGTTGAAGTGTGAAGATTGGGTCAATTTTGACCAAATCAAACAACATTGTTATGGAGGAGTGGTATTAATGGTGGGACAACACAGTTTTGGAGCGAGATTGATTGCATGGAGGTGGTGACCTAATTGAGTGGGGCCAAGGGTGATAAATCTCATAACTTATATAAGGAAGAGGATGGCAACCATATGGGGTTATGTTTTGATTATTATTTTGATATGGTTGTTTAGAATTGTTGCTCTTTTAAGCTATTTAGCTAAGATAGCGGTGATATTTAGCACATGGTGTTCCTGGTTTGGAATCCCACCTCTTTCCTTGAGAGGCCTCTTGGAAGAGTATTTTTCTATCATTTCCACACATCTAGCATTCTAGCCAAGCATCAATCTTCAATTACAGTGCAATGTCTGTTCAGGTTTGTGTTGTGTTGCAGGGTGTTGCAGTGGAGGATTCAGAAACCCACTTTCTGAGCTATTTTTTCAGAGGAGGAAGCATTATTCCCTTTGGGAGATCATCAAGGAAGGTCCTTGTGCATATTTCAGATATTTGGCATCAGAAAAAGCTATTACATCTAGTGAAAACGCAGTTTCAGTCAAGAATTGTGTTATTTTAGAGGGCAGTTTCAGAGGAGGATCTATTGGCTCTTTTAGAGTGTTTTCTTTTAGGTTAAGGGTTCAACCTTTAATTGGAGGACACCTTTGGAGGAAATATACATCAGATCCATATTATTTCAGCCTTCTATTTCATGGGCTTTAGTTGCAGTGACTCTTCAGTCCTAGGGCTGTAGAACACCATTTGCATTTGAGGGTATTTCCGGAAATCCTTTTCGGGTTTTCTTGGAAAGGTGTCTAGGAGGCTAAATCTTCACTCCTAGCATTATTTGAGCTATATAAAAACATATCTACATTGATCCATCTTTATGCAGCATTTTATTCCCTAAAACTATGTTGTCTTAGCTCAGGGCATTGTATGGCAGCTATTTCTCATGTATTGACATATTTTGCTTATGGAGGCTTGTTTATTGCTTGAGTGACTTGATATTCAAGATCTTGTGCCTATTATTTGCTGATATGATTAATAAGATGGCTGTAAATTTTTCTCATATCATGGTGTGTTGATTTATTCACTGTTCTTTCCATTATTGTGTTCATAAAGAGCTGCTTCCCCATTTGGGAATATCACAGTGGTATCAAAACATAATTTTGGCTCATCCTATGGATCTCAACCATTATGCTATCAGAATATCTAGAGATGATGCATTACTTGATGCATGGCAAAAGAAGGTAGCAAAGACAAGAAGAATTCTATTGGAAGGTGTGAATGACCATATTGTGTCCAACCTTCACAGGAAAGCCACTCCATTCTTAATGTGGAAGGCTTTGACAGATTTTTTCCAAAGAAGCAGTGACCAGAGGAAGTTTGAGCTGAAAGATAAGCTCAGAAAAATAAAAATGGAGAAGGGCAACATTATTCCAAAATATCTCACAAAGTTTGTCCACTATAGGGATGAATTGGGAAGTGTGGGGATTACTGTTGATGATGAAGACTTGGTGATATTGAATCTCCTTGGGCTTCTGAAGAGTTGGCATAGTTACGAAGACTCTGTTAATGGATAAGAGAAACTGCCGAGATGGGAGCGACTTTGGTCAGATCTTGTGTAGGAGGAGATAAGGTGGGGAACCAAGGATGGCTCTTCATCGAAGAATGAAGATGAAAAGAATTGCGCTTTGGCTGCCAAAGCAAGGAAAGGTAAGGGGAATAAATTTCCTTCAAAATCCGATGCTAAAGGCAAGAAGTAGGATTTGTCCAAAGTGAAGTGTTTTCACTGTCACGAACATGGGCATTTCACCATTAAAGGCCCATAGAAGAAGAAGAACAAGAAGGTTGTTGGTGCTGCAGCTGCAGAGGCCTTAGCCTCGCAATTTGAACTTGATTTCTTTTTTATCACATGCTTGGTTTCAATCTACATGGGATCGGTGTGGTATCTTGATAGTGGTGCGTCTTTCCATATGACGGGAGACAAGGAGTTGTTTACTGACTTGGAGGAGAAGGACCTCCAGATGCATATAGAGATGGGCGACGATGGTCGATACAGTGCTATCGACATTGGGACCATTACCTTTGAGAGGGAGTATGGTAATCCATTCTTGTTGAAAGATGTTATGCATGTTCTAGGTCTGAAGAAGAACTTGGTCTCGGTCACAATGTTGGAAGACAAAGGCTATGATGTTGTTTTTAATGAGGGAAAAAATTTCCTTCGACATAAAACAACGGGTCAAACCAAGAGGATAGGGATTTGAGTTAAGAATATTTACAAGCTAGAGGTAGATGGCTGTGCTGCAATGGTGGGCAAAGCAGAATAAGTGGTGAGCCGGGATGAGGGCGAATTATGGCACAGGAGATTGGGCCATCTTCACCATGGCGCTTTGAAGATTCTGCAGCAGATTTCTACTGGACTTCCCAAGGGTACTCTTGCGCAATCAGATCAATGCAAGGGATGTGCTATGGGTAAGTTTGTGAAGACCACCTTTCATGAGAAGGATAACCGTGCTTCAGTGATCTTGGATAGAATTCACACAGACGTGTGTGGACCTTTCTCGGTTTCTTCAACAACAAAACACAGGTATTATGTTATATTTGTTGATGACTATTCTCGTAGATGTTGGATCTTCTTCATGTAGAAGAAGAGTGAAACGTTCTCAAAGTTCTGTTATTTCAAAGCATTGGTGGAGAAGGAGTCGAGGAAGCAAGTGAAAGCTCTATGGAGTGATAATGGTGGTGAATACATCTCGGGTGAATTCAAAGACTTTTGTAGCAAAGATGGAATTCGAAGAGAACTCATAGCGCCTCATAACCCATAGCAGAATGGGGTCATGGACAGGAAGAACAAAATGATTGTGGGTGCTACAAGAGCGACGATGCATGACCAGGGCCTATCGATGCACTTGTGGGCGGAAGCATGCAACACTACGGTTTATGTGCAAAACCATTGTCCTCATAGAGTACTTGGCATGAGTACATCCGAAGAATATTTTATTGGTAAGAAGCCTGATATTTCTCATTTGAAGATTTTTGGCTCATCTATTTACATTCATGTGAAAAAGGACACCAAGAAGAAGCTGGAGCCGACTGCAGAAGTTGGGATATTTTTGGGGTAAACAGAAGCACACCATAATTATCATGTGTATTTTCCAGAAATTCGGATGACTGTGGTGCAACAGGATATAAAATTAAATGAGGTGAAAGCCATGAAGTTATTGCTTGAGAGGGAGCTACACTTGCATGCAGAGGAGGAACTTCTTGTTCCCCAAGATGAGCCTCTAGTTATGGATCATCCACAGGAGGAGATTCATGGAGTGGAGGAGTCCACTCATGCAGAACCAAACATCAGACAAGGCAGAAAGCGTACCATAGAAGCTGAGAGACTGAAGCTTGATGCGGCATAGAATGTAGGAGTCTCTACATCATAGCGGAGACAGAGATAGTCACCTGACCGATTTACTGGATACATGGCTCTTATGAGCAAGTGTATCGTGACAGAGCGATGTTATTTTGAAGAAGCAGTGCAGGAGACCACATGGGTAGATGCCATGGTGGAGGAGTATGACTCCATTGTCAGAAAGAGTGCTTGGGAGATTTTTCCAAGGCTGGTGGGAAAATCAGTTGTAGGATCAAGATGGATCTACAAGGTAAAGCAAGCTGCAGATGGGAGCGTCGAGAAGTATAACACAAGATTTGTTGCCGAGGGCTTCTCACAGATTGAGGGGATTGATAATGAAGAAAATTTTGCACCTGTCGCACGATATTATTCCATACGGACCATCCTTTCTCTCTCAGCGTAGATGGGTTGGCACATTCATTAGATGGATGTGAAGATTGCGTTCCTTAATGGGATCATTGAGGAAGAGGTGTACATTGAGCAGCCTAAAGGATTTGAGATCTACAGCCATGAGCCACATGTGTGCAGGCTCAAAAGAGCACTGTATGGGCTGAAGCAAGCACCTCATGCTTGGTACACTTGGATCGATAGCTATTTCACTGGAGTTGGCTTCACCAAGAGTGAGGCGGATGCAAACCTATACCAAATTTTGGTGGAGGGTAAGCTTTTAATCATTGTTATTTATGTTGATGATTTAATACTAGTGGGTGATGAGCAGTTGATACACTCATGCAAGGAAGATCTTGTAAAGGAGTTTGAGATGAAGGATTTGGGCCTCCTTAATTATTTCCTTGGATTGGAAATATGGCAGTGGGAAGGTGAATTGTTTGTGTCTCAAGGCAAGTATGCTTGGGAGATACTTGAGAAGTTTCACATGCAAGGCTGCAAGCTTATTGATATTCCTCTTCCAGGAAATTGGAGGAAAGAGGATGCTACATCAGCAGAGGTAGTGGATGCCACTGTTTATCGATAGTTGGTGGGTTCACTCATGTATTTAGTTAATACAAGACCGGACATATGTTATGTGGTGAACCAGCTTTCACAAGCGATGGTTAAGCCTACCAAGCTCCTTTGGAAGGCAGACAAGCATATCCTGAGGTATCTCAGGGGCACATCTGAGTATGGCTTATGGTATAGACATATGGATGAGGTGAAGTTGCATGGCTTCACATATGCAGATTGGACACGTGGCCCAACAAATAGAAAGAGCACATCAGGAGGGATTTTCAGTATCGGATCTACGACAGTTTCTTGGTACAACAGGAAAAAAAATCTGTGGCACTTAGTTTAGTAGAAGCAAAATACATGGCAGAAGGTAAAGCTACATGTGAGGCTATCTGGATGAGGAAGATCCTAGTTGGTTGTTCGGTTCACATTTAGATCCTACAGTGATACATTGTGATAATTAGATTTGCATTAAACTCTTGATTAATCTTGTGTTTCATGATATATCTAAACATATTGATATCTGATATCATCATATCAGATATTGTGTGCAGCAAAATATCATGTTGCTTCAGGAAATTCCTATGGAGGATCAGGATGCAGATATTTTGACGAAGGCGCTCAACAGGAGAAAATTCGAATACCATAGAGGAAAGATCAGGGTGAAGGATAATCCCTATATTTTTGAGAGGGAGTGTTGAGATTTAACAAGATGATGAGCTTAGTGAAAAGAGTCACCTTCACTAAGTGGGCCCGTAGGCTATTTTTGGTGCAAGTCTATTTTTAGACTATGTCTATTTTTAGACATGGTGATCATATTTCAGAAGTTGGAGGATGCTATTTGTGGATGGTTTTTCAAGTTGGAAAAATAGATGAAATTCTATTTTTAGAATATTGGGCGAAGTCTATTTATAGATCATCGATCTAAAGAAAGAAGTGTCAATTATTATTAGCTCTTAATAATAATCTGACAATAAACAACAACTTATTCTCTTGGAGCACTTAATTTCAGTATACAGATTTGGAAAATTAGTGGGAAGAAGGAATTACACAATTCCTAGGGTTTACTGGTTGTTCATGCATGGAGGACTCAGTTAGAACTAAAGTGGAAAAGTTATGACAGAGTTGAAAGAGTAGTTCATGGAGTTGTATTCAGTTTAACTCAGTAAGACTCAGTTGAGCTAGTTGTATCTAGTCTAATTGAATGATACATTAGTGAGAGTGGAGTGAATTAATTAGTTAATTAATTCAAAAATAATAACTCATTAATCAACTGAAAAATACAACAATTAAATATAGTGCATGTCAGTTCTAGTGGAGACCCAGTGGAGAGATAGGTGAAAGGGTGAGATGAACTATCTGTTGTGACTAATAGTGATGCATTGATTGCACCACACACACATTGGAGTTTCCAATTAGGATTGCACAGTAAAGGAAAGAGTAATTAGAATTCATTCAGAGCTATTCTTCAGTAGGGATTGCGTAGTGGAGGCAGGCTAGAAGGAGGGCAGATATCGGTGCATGGATTTGTATATTTCTTCTATGTTAGTGTGTGACGATTGATTGTACTGAGAGCTTGATGTACTACGCTTTGTATGAGATTGTTACATGATCTCCATGATACATAATATATGATAGTTTGGGTTTTCAGCTTCAGGATTTCCCGTTAAACAACTGTGTTATGTGCGATTGTTTTTATTTATGCTTCACATGTCTTTGCAATTGATTTTCCGCAAAATATTAACAGTGGAATGATTCTGTATTTTGCAAGAAGTTAAATATTGTGAGATCAGGGGAATTTGGATGTATGCATGCTTCATGTATACTAATTTCTACAGGGTCATCTACATGCACAACAAGTGCTTGGGGAATGAATTTGGATTCATTCTTCCTACTACATCCAGTGGTAGAAAGAGAAGGTGTTGAGATTGCAGTGCTACACCTTGAGGGTGAAGAAAAAATTTGGTGGTTCAGCCATTTGAGTCATGCAAAAGTGACTGCATGTGCATATTTTACTCAAAGGTTAATCAAGAAGTTTGACAAAAATAAATCTGAGGAGAAGAGGACTTCACCACCACTTGCTGCAAGAGCACTTGCATCATGAGAAAGAACCCTTGCACCTTTGCAAACTGGTCTTGATCTCTTGACATTTAGAGTCCTATGCACTATTCTGGATATGCATGAGGAGGAGGAGACTTGTACCAAGGCAGATGTAGCCATAAAAGAGTAGCAATCATCATCAGTAGTTGGGAAAGTCATCACACCGGAGGAAGCAACCCTTGTAGTAGTACAAGATGTTCCCAAGCTTTACCAAGGTATGCACATATTTCCATTTCCTGTTATTTCAACACATCATTTGGAGGATTATGGAAACATGCTATTAGGGAAAATGCATGGCCTAGGCTCAAAGCACATTGCTGATTTGGAGCAGTAGACTATCACTGCGCTGAGGACCCTTGATTTGTTCAAGGAGGAGATATACAATCATCCTAGTGTATCATTGTTGAGCTGCACACAACTCTTGGGGTTGGAGTGTAGAGTTTGGGAGGATGGGATGAACATTGTCCTAAGTAGAGCAATGCAGAACTATGTGTTCAACATTGAGAATAATCTTGAGACAACATATGCACCATCATGGATATCAACAACACTGTCATTGAGTAGCAGGGATGAGCTAGGGGCCCAACCATTATTGGAGCAGTCCAATTACAATTCTACATTTGTAGCAGGGGATAGGCAGATGGTTGATGAGATACATCTTATCTTCCATTGTTATGATTGTTGATCAACAATTTTCATTAATGTCAACCCAAGCTGCACCAGGGGCTAACCCAATATTGAATGGGAAGTTTGACCTACAAAATTAATATATTCTGGGTCAATAATGCGTTTGATGGTTTCTACTTGTCGATATGTTTCCTTTGATAAATGGCACGCCATGTAATTCTTCGCGGTTTGAGAGATATTCTTGTTTGAAGTTTGTACCCCAGTTAGTGGGCTAAAACCCCATGGGGTTGGGGCATGGGTCATTGAAAAGTCATAATTAAAATTTTTTAAGCTCCTAAAATCCCTCCCACGTTCACTTGTTGAAGCCCCTCTCAACTTAAGCATTCATATATATTGTGATCTTCATTTCCTCCTTAGGCAAGGGATTCGGCCATCTGAAACAGATCATCGTGGAATTTTCGCTCTAAATTGTTTTCTATGAAGGCATAGAAGCTGAAATTTTTATGAGGCGAAGAAGAAATACTGAGGAAGTTGCAGTAAAAATTTCAGATCAATTTGCGCAATATTTTTGGAGATATGATATGTGGAAGTAAGGGTTTTTGCAGGCTCCTGAAATTCATCTCAAAGAAGTGACCTTGGTAAATTCGTCATAACTCTCTCTCTGAGTATCAGATTGGAATGCCATAAAACGTAGCGGATAGTGCACATTTGTTAATTTTCTCTCTATAAATTTCAGAAGAAAATGAATAAACAGTGACACGTGGCACGCTGTACAAGTGCGCTCTGCTGAAACAGTCCATAATTAGGGTAGTGTGAGAAATTGGGTATAAATCTCTCTTGAAGAATCCAAATTGGGTCAGACCTGTGGCATTGGAAAGAAGACTCAGAGGACTACTACAGGACCAAAACTCATACATTGAGGATCTGAAATAACAGAGATACACTAGATTCAATATCGAGCTCCTAGAAGGCAAGAAAAAGCTAGATCATGTGTTGTCAAGGATTGCAAAGGACCAGAATTTCTATGGCAGAAAAGAAAAGCAAGGTGTAGAAGAGGGTAGCATGACAAGAGCAGCAACCAAGGTGCATAATAGCAGTAAGAAGTTCATCATATGAAGTCTTCAAGTGGGAAGCACTGCATACAATCATTGTAAAGGTATCATTGTACTTAGTCATTGTAAATACATTATTGTACAAATTGTACTAGTGTCTATATGCCAAGGGTTGAAGAGGCAGTGTTGGGAGGTCTAGGATCATCATTAGGTGGTTGTGTCAAGTTGGGGTTATGGTCTAGTATATCTTCTTCTTCTACATCATTCTATATCATTGTAAAGTGGACCGTTTTCTCTGGTACGAGAGTCCATTCTTATTTTATTCTTCTATAGGGTGGTAGGGTGGTGCTAGGGTGAGTTGTAGCGCATTGGGTGTTGGTACATCCATTCATTGACTACTGAAGAATCTCGGGCGTTGGAGCGTCCATCAAGTGGGAGCTGGAGAAGAATGCTTTTCTAGATTCTAGGAAGTTGGAGCTTTATTTTCAATTGGAGTTGAAAAGAATTATTAGAAAAGCATTAGGTGGTTTTTGTCCCGGAGTGGGTTTCCACCTTAAAATTGTGTGCATTTTTGTTCCTCTTATTTGTTGCTATCATTTTACAAACACTGATAATAATTGAAGATTAACTAATTCTCTAATTGAAAGAAATACTGATTCACCCCCCCTCTCATTATTTCCAACAATTGGTTTCAGAGCTTGGTTCCTTCAATAGCAGTTTAATAGCTGGAAGGAGGTCATGGAGCATACCAAGAATGGTGTACCTCTATTCAATGAAAATAATTATGCACTCTGGAAAGGAAGAATGGAGGTCTATCTCTTGGCGCAAGGTTATGAAGTATGGGACACTGTTCAAAATGGATTTACATCAACCGCGGATGAACAAGGTAAGAAGAATTTGGTAAATGATGCAAAAGAAAAGAATATTATTATCAGTGGACTTATTGAATCTGATTATCGTAAGGTGTTGGGTTGTAAAACCGCCAAAAATGTTTGGGACAAAATTGAGAATATATATGCAGGTGACTCAAATGTCAAAGAAGCAAAGATTCAAATCTATAGAGAAAAATTTGAGCAACTCAGAATGAAAGAAGATTGCAACATTGCTGCATACTTCCAATACGTTGATGAAATAACCAATACTCTGGAAGGATTGGGAGAGCCAGTTGACAAGAAAAATATTATATGGAAGATTCTTAGAACGTTACCAGGGAGATTCAACCCAAAGGTATCGGTCTTAGAATACAGTGCAAATCTGGACAAACTCAGCAAGGAAGAATTACATGGAGTTCTCATAGCATATGAATTAGACTTGATGAAGAAAAGGGTACTTCAAATCTAGAAACTGCGTTCGTTGCATCTAAGAAAACCAATAAGGAAAAACAACCTTCAATTGAAATGACTTGCACCTGCAAGTGTGAAGAAAAGGGAGATGATGGAGAAGGTCTTTCAGATGAAGAATATGCTTACTTTACAAGAAAACTAAAGCCTGGTAAGGGAAAATTCAAAGGTAAACTTCCATTGATATGTTTCGGTTGTGGTGAGGTTGGGAATTTCATAGCAAAATGTCCAAACAAAAGTGATGGCAACTCAAAAGGAAAGAAAGGCTTTAAGAAATTCAACAAGCAAGGCAAAAATAAAGGATCCAAAAGGAAATTTCTCTCTAAAGAAGATAGCTCCTCATCCGATGAAGAAAGTGACGGAAAAGAAGAAGCCAATGAAAAAATATTGTTTATGGCCAAGCACAATAAACAAGAAGTATCAAACAATGAAGAAGAAGGGTTGACCATAGAAGAATTTTATGAGGAGGCAATCAAGCTTATAAAAGAGCTCAACGCTGAGAAGATCCGTTCCAACACTCTTGAAGAACAAGTTCAAGGTCTCAAAATTGAGGTTGAAGAACACAAATGTATTGAAGAGTCACTTCAAAAGAAGTTGGAAGAAAGCAACCAAGATAGGGAAGCATTAGAAGCCGAAGTAGTCTCGCTGCGTAAGGAAGTGAAGAAGGGAAAAACTATCCAAAACTATGCCAACAGCTCAAGGGCATTGGAATAACTCATTAACAATCAACGATCTTACAATGACAGAACTAGCCTCAGTTACAAAGAAGAGGAAGCAGGACCTTCTACAACAAAATACAATGAACCTATGAGATCTGACATACATGAAGACTTCATTGGACAATATTCGCAAGCACATCCTTGGAAGACGATTCCTAGACGAAGATTTTCATCCAGGTACCAACATATTTTTCATGGCTATTGTTATTCATGTGGAAAATTGGTCATAAAGCTGTAGAATGTCGCATGTACCCTATGAACCAATACAATTCCAAGAGATTCTTCAAATATGAACCTCCCAGGGCTCAACGAAACATCAATAGATTTGAAAATTTAAGAAATAATATGGAATGTTACAAATGTCAGAACTTTGGACACATAGCCAGAGGCTGCAGACTTGAAAATCCTCCAGAAGAATCTTCGAAGCCACAGAATGAACGAACATGGAAGAAGAAGAAGACTGATAATTGTGCTCTCGCTCTCAAGGCTCAAAAAAGGAAAGATGTGTGGTATGTTGACAGCGGTTGCTCAACGCATATGACTGGAGATAGAAGGAAATTTGTATCTCTGAAAGAGAAGAAGGATGGAACCATATCCTTTGGAAATGATGGATCTTCAAATGTTATTGGATCAGGTACCGTCACTCTTGGAAGAAAAGATGTTATATCCAAGAATGTTCTATTGGTCGAAAACATGAATCACAATCTGCTCAGTGTTGGACAAATGTGTGATCAAGGACACACAATGCTATTCAACTCCACAAAATGTGAAATCAGGAAAGGCAGGTATGGTAAAATTGTGGCTACAGCAAGTCGAGCTCCAAATGGCATATATGTTCTGGATGAAGCAACTAAAGCATGTCTACTAGTTAAAGAAGATGAAAGTTGGTTATGGCACAAACGAACGGGTCACATAAAATTTGGAAATCTTGTCAGGACAAGCAAAAAGGAACCAGTACGAGAAATGCCGAAAATCGCAAAACCTTCCAACACACTATGTGAGGCATGTCGGCATGGCAAGCAAACACAAGTCCAACTTAAAAGAAAAGAACACTTTTCATCACATCCATTGGAATTGATACATACTGATCTATGTGGTCTTGTGAGAACAAAAGGCTTAGACGGAGAATTATATTTCATGTTGATGATAGATGACTATACCAAGATGACAGCCGTCAGTTTCCTAAAGAAAAAATCTGAAGCATTTGAGTGCTTTAAGATCTACAAGGAGTTGGTTGAAAATGAAACTAATTTGAAAATAAAGTGTTTAAGATCAGATAATGGTGGAGAATTCACTTCCAAATTATTTCAGCAATATTGTGACGAAAATGGAATAAAAAGGAAATTTTCAACAGCACAAACACCTCAACAAAATGGAGTTGCTGAAAGAAAGAATAGAACTATACAGGAAATGGGTAGAACAATGTTGAAGGACTCAAAATTGGATGAAAAATTCTAGGTTCAAGCAATTGATACAACAGTCTTCATTATCAACCGAAGTCTTCTTAGAAATAATTGCAACAAGACTCCATATGAATTATGGAAAGGAAAACCAGCTAATGTAAAATATTTCAGAATCTTCAGAAGCAAATGTTATATCAAAAGAGAAGATCAAAATTTGGGTAAGTTTGAATCACATGTTGATGAAGGTATCTTTGTTGGTTACTCACGCAAAAGAAAGGCCTATAAATGCTATAATCTAAGACGAAAACAGATAGTGGAGAGCATAAATGTTACATTTGACGAAAATGGTGTTCTAGCGAGTAATGATGAGGATATAGAATCTTTGAAACTTGAGACAGGGGCTGAAAAAGACACAGATAAAATTGTAGAACAAGAAGCAACTATCAACGAGGAAGAAGTAAACAATGATCATCAAGATATACTAGAACAACAACAACAAGCTCCTCCAAGGAGAACAAAAGAGTGGATTCAAAAGAACCATCCATCAAATCAAATCATTGGTGACATAAATGAAGGTCGATAGCTTCGTTCATCACCACAAGCTCACGTTGCTTTTCTAGCAACCTTTGAGCCTAGTAGTTTTGAGGAAGCCAGCCAAAATGAACATTGGGTAGCAGCTATGAATGAAGAATTGGATCAAATTGAGAAGAATAACACTTGGGAATTAGTTCCACGACCAAAAGATAAAAGTGTAATTGGGACTAAATGGGTCTTCAGGAACAAATTGAATGAAGATGGGAAGGTTACCAGAAACAAAGCAAGATTGGTTTGCAAAGGCTATGCACAAGTGGAAGGAATTGATTTCGACGAAACATTTGCACCAGTTTCCAGAATGGAAGCCATCCGAATGTTTCTCGCCTATGCATGTTCAAGAAAAATCAAAGTCTACCAAATGGATGTTAAGTGAGCATTTCTAAATGGAGAATTAGAAGAAGAAGTTTACATCGAGCAACCTAAAGGTTTTATACTATCATAAAAAGAAGACTATGTCTGCAGGTTAAAGAAGGCTCTATATGGTCTCAAGCAAGCTCCCAGAGCATGGTATGCTCGTCTTGATGGATATCTACGTCAAAAAGGGTTCAAGAAAGGTACTGTTGATAGCAATCTTTATGTACAAATAGATAAAGATAATTTAACAATTTTTGAGGTATATGTGGATGATATAATATTTGGTAGCAATGATTGTCGACCAAGTAAGAACTTTTCTACAAAGATGCAAAGTGAGTTTTAGATGTATTTACTTGGTGAGCTGACATAATTCTTAGGGCTTCAAATATCTCAGCAAGAGAAAGGAATATTTATATGTCAAGCCAAGTACATCAAGGAAATGCTCAAAAAATTCAAAATGGAAGATTGCAAACCCGTCCTTACTCCAATGGTAATAGGTTGCAAATTGAGCATAGACGACTCATCTAAGAATGTGGATCAGAATTTGTATAGATCTATGATTGGTAGTCTTCTATATGTAACAGCCTCTTGGCCAGATGTTATGCAAGCAGTTGGACAAGTAGCAATATTCCAAGCAGCACCAAAAGAATCACATATTATTGTTGTCAAAAGAATTCTTCGATATCTAAAGGGCACAGAAGAATATGGCTTATGGTATCCCAAGGGTAAAAATCTCATTATTCAAGCCTTTATAGATGCAGATTGGGCAGGAAGCGTTGATGATCGTAAGAGTACTAGTGGAGCAACATTCTATCTGGGTGGTTGTCTCGTATCATGGTTGAGCAAAAAGCAAACTTCAATCTTGTTATCTACAGCAGAAGCAGAATACATTGCAGCAGCATCATGTTGTACTCAATTCCTTTGGATGAAACAAAATTTGCAAGATATTCAAGTACAATTCAGTGAGCCTATTCCCATATTCTGTGACAACACTAGTGCCATCAGCATCTCCAAGAATCCTGTCATGCATTCAAAAACAAAACACATTCCAATCAAATATCATTTTGTTAGAGAACAAGTTGCTGAAAAGAATATCCAACTTGAGTATGTTTGTACAAAAGAACAAATTGCTGATATCTTCACTAAACCTTTACCTCGTGAAGCATTTGAATATCTTCATCAAAAGCTTGGGATTCTCCCAAGTTCTCATTAGATTTTCCTTTTTCAAGAATATAAAGCGGGAGTGGAAGTGTGTACAGGTCTACAGGATGATTGTGTGTCAGCGGGAGTGGAAGTGTGTACAGGTCTGCAGGATGGTTGTGTTTCAGGGGGAGTTACCCTTTGCCATTGATGTCAAAGGGGGAGAGAATGTTGTAGGAAGAGGTGTCATGATCGTAGGGGGAGTACTTGTGTTGCCATCAATGCCAAAGGGGGAGATTGTTGATCAGCAGTTGTCATTGATGTCAACCCAAGCAGCACCAGGGGCTATTCCAATATTGAATGGGAATTTTTACCTACAAAATTAATATATTTTGGGTCAATAATGCTTTTGATGGTTTCTATATGTCGAGATGTTTCCGTTGATATATGGCACGCCATGTACTTCTTCACGGTTTGAGAGATATTCTTGTTTGAAGTTTGTACCCCAGTTAGTGGGCTAAAACCCCATGGGGTTGGGGAATGGGTCATTGAAAAGTCATAATTAATATTTTTTAAGCTCCTAAAATCCCTCCCACGTTCACTTGTTGAAGCCCCTCTCAACTTAAGCATTCATATATATTGTGATCTTCATTTCCTCCTTAGGCAAGGGATTCGGTCATCTGAAACAGGTCATCGTGGAAGTTTCGCTCTAAATTTGTTTCTACGAAGCCTCAGAAGCTGAAATTTTTATGAGGAGCAGCCGAAATCCTGAGGAAGCTGCAGTAAAAATTTCAGATCAATTTGCACAATATTTTTGGAGATATGATCTGTGGAAGTAAGGGTGTTTGCAGGCTCCTGAAATTCATCTCAAATAAGTGACCTTGGTAAATTCGTCATAACTCTCTCTCTGAGTGTCGGATTGGAATGACGTAAAAATGGAAGGATATTGCACAGTATTTGTTTTTTTCTCTATCAATTTTAGAAGAAAATGAATAAAAAGTGAGACATGGCATGCCATACAAGTGCGCTCTGCTGAAACAGTCCATAATTAGGGCAGTGTGAGAAATTGGGTATAACTCTCTCTTGAAGAATCCAAATTGGGTCAGACATGTGGCATTGGAAAGAAGACTCAAAGGACTACTACAAGACTGAAAATCAGAAATTTAGGATCTTAAATAACAGAGATACACCAGATTCAATATCGAGCTCCTAGAAGGAAAGAAAAAGCTAGATCATGTGTTGTCAAGGGTTGCAAAGGACCAGACTTTCTACGGCAAAAAAGAAAAGCAAGGTGCAGCAGAGGGTAGCATGACAAGAGCAGCAACCAAGGTGCATAACAAAAGCAATAATTTCATCATATGAAGTCTTCAAGTGGGCAGCACTGCATACAATCATTGTAAAGGTATCATTGTACTTAGTCATTGTAAATACATTATTGTACAAATTGTACTAGTGTCTATCTGCCAAGGGTTGAAGAGGAAATGTTGGGAGGTCTAGGATCATCATTAGGTGGTTGTGTCAAAGTTGGGGTTATGGTCTAGTATATCTTCTTCTTCTACATCATTCTATATCATTTTAAAGTGCACCATTTTCTCTGGTACGAGAGTCCATTCTTCTTTTATTCTTCTATAGGGTGGTAGGGTGGTGCTAGGGTGAGTTGTAGCTCATTGGGTGTTGGTGCATCCGTTCAGTGACTACTGAAGAATCTTGGGCATTGGAGCGTCCATCCAGTGGGAGTTGGAGAAGAATGCTTTTCTAGATTCTAGGAAGTTGGAGCTTTATTTTCAATTGGAGTTGAAAAGAATTATTAGAAAAGCATTAGGTGGTTTTTGTCCCGGAGTGAGTTTCCACCTTAAAAATTGTGTGCATTTGTGTTCCTCTTGTTTGCTGCTATCATTGTACAAACACTGATAATAATTGAAGATTAACTAATGCTCTAATTGAAAGAAATACTGATTCACCCCCCCTCTCAGTATTTCCAACAATGATGGATCTTTCTTTATGAGCACTTCATTGCTCAATGAGGAGATTTTTCCTTCAATATATTTGGATCCTTATGGGATCAAATTGGTCATTGAGGAGTGATCTTAATTTGGAGATCTCAAGAATATTGCATTTCAACATCCCATAAAATGCAAAGATAGAAATCTGATTTGGGAGGATGGTATTCTTCATTGGAGGGATTCCAATTTTGGGCATGATGATAGACACTCACCATTATTTGGATGGGTGATGTTGATGAGAAAGAGGCTAGAAAGCCAGTTTCACATTGTTAGGTTCTCGTGATTTGTTAGATTGGTGAGATCAAATGCACAGGGTAACATCAGACCAGTCTTTGGAGTCCTAGGACCTAGCCTTCCTGGACTCAGAGAGGGCTCTCTCTATTTTGTGCTAAGGATGTGAACTTGTTTGCTTCCAGAATTTTTATTTTAGGCTAGTTGTTAAGTGTAGGGTTTGTTTGTATGTTTTGGTTGGGTAAGATGATCAAGAAGAATAGATGGAATGAGGAAATATTCAAGTCATTGGACTATGGAGTCTATAAAAGTCATGGAAAGGTCGATAATGGATCAGGGAGCATCACAGGGAAAATCTAGCATTGGTTAATGGATTTTCAAGGTTTATGGTAAATGAGATGGACATCAAGTTTGTGAACAAAGGTAGGGTAAAGTGAAATCAAGAATCCTTTATCATGTACATTTTTAACAAGAAGGGACTTAAATACTTAAGCATAAAGAAGCAATCAATAGACAGGGAAAACTAGTAACTTTTTTATTCAACTTAAGCAAATAAGCATTCAAGACAAACATTCCAATGAAATATAGAAGGCGAGAAACTCATTTAACTTCTAGTGATTTCACCTTAAAGGTTAGAAAACATCCAAGATACACATACAAATTGAATGAAAGAAGAGGGAATTCTTAAACATTATTGATCATAGCTATGAATATCTTTGAAACAATTTTTCAAGCATAGAAAAAGGGTATGATCGAAACATAGCCTCTCTGGTAAACCTAAAAAATCGTACTTCAAAGGGAGACCTCAAAATAATGTTTTAGTGATATCAAACAAGTAGGGCCTACCATAAAACATCTAAGATATCTACTGTATTAAACCATTCATGAGATAAACAAGTTTAGGGGGTCTAGAGAGAAATTAAGAATTCTCTAAAATGTCCCAGTAGAAGAAAACATAGAGGCAATGAAGAACAAACAGAGTTAAGGTGCCTTTGAAGAACATTTCTTAGTCTAAATCCTTTGTTTTATTGCAACATATAAAGATGGAAACATAATGAAACATGAGAAAACAATAACTAAAATAGAAGCACTTCACCATTAACCAAGCTCAGGGATCCTGCAAGCAAACCTCCTCCATCAACAAGCAAAGCAAGCCATTCACAAGCTCCACAACACCAAATTTCTCTTCAACCTCAAAAAGTCTATGTATTTCTCCAAAGAGTCATCAAATGCCAACATTTACAATGAAGACCTCATGCTCTATTTATCTAGAAAAGGAGGGAAAAAGACCTAGATAGGGTTGGAAAATGTCAAAATCACTCATAAATGTCATAAATGCCCAAGAGACCATGGACGCCCCAAGGCACAAAATATCCCATGAAATAAATGCAAAAATAACTTCTAGAACCTAATTCTAGAGTGATTTTCCTCAAAAAAATATTAAAATATCATTTTGCAATAAATGAGTGTGTTTTGTTGACTTTTGGCCAAAAACACACAGTGCTGTCTATAAGCGCAATGCCCTCATAGGAAGAAAATAGGTCCACTTGCAGCCAAGCTTTGGTGACCTTTCCGATGTCGAAATTTCCCCCATGATGGCCAGTTGGAACGCTGAATGATTCTAATTACCTATTTTTTTCTGATTGAGCTCCTGTAACCTATCCAAAAGGAAATGTTCCCAACACTGCTCGGAGCGCAGCACCAAGGCTGAAAATGAGGCAGAATGGTAGAAAATTAAGTGTTTTTTGACCTTTTGAGGGGTCAAAAATGCCCCAAATGCTCTGAAATTTGGTGGGAATAGTGTAATAGGCATGAAAAATTCAAAAATGCAAATTTCTCCCTCCGAGGATGCTTGAGGAAAAAGTGTAGCGCCAGGGGTGTTGTGCTTATAGGCCTCCAAATTCACAAAAAACAAAAAATTGTCAAAATTATCTCAAATTTCCTCATGGGGTTTAAGAAGCCTATAGAAAACATTGAGGCAATATTTCAAGGTTTACTTGGTATTTTCCTCTTTTTAGTGTTTTTAATTTCCATGAGGGCCTCTTTGAGCTTGGCACTAGTGAGTTTGTTTTTCAAGGCATAGTGTGTAGGCCAAGGTCTCTTTTTATCTTCTTCATATGTTTGTGCTCATCTTCATTTGAACAACCCTCTTCATATTTTATTTTATCTCTGTTTTGACTAAGATTTTCATTGTTTTGACTGTCTCTAGGGATTTTAGTTGGTTTTTCATTTTCTGTAAGATCATCCTCTATTTGTTGGTTACCTACCTAATTTGTGCCCATGATTTCCTTCCCATCTTCACCTTCATCATTCTCAATGTGGTTGCCGCTTTCTTCATCATTTACCTCCTTTTCATCATCAACCTCCATGTCTTCTACCTTATCTCTGATTTCTTGCTCACCTTGGCTTAACCCATTCTTACAGTTAATTTCATCATTGTCTTCACTACCACTACCCTCCTCTGCTTTTATGTCTCTTGCCCCTTGTTGACTTAATTAATCATTCAACCTCATCCTCATTTGGGCTTGGACTCATGGTCATCTTTACCCTCACTTTTGCTTGACTGTTCATTGCTACTTCCTTTCTCATCAATTTAACCTTGCTTGCAGGTCTTGAAGGCAATGTGGAGGTGCTTTCCTTGAGCCTTTGGAATTTTTTTTTGCAATTTGGAGAATTTTCTGCATAAGCGTAGTGCCAGGCAGGAAATTGGGTGAGTCAGGCACTGTGTGTAGCACTGCTCGAGCCTTGGGCGAGTCGAGTGCTCTAGTTATAGCGCTCCATGTCTTGTGTAGGTCTGCTGACCCCTGGGCATAGTGTTGGGCCAAAAAAATGTGTGAGTCAGGCCTAGGCATGTCGGGTTTTCATATGCGTAGTGACGGGCTATAAGCACAACGCCTCTCGCTATATCCACATCGTAGTGGAAAATTTTCACTGTGAGGACCTCTCTACGCGTAGTGCCAGGTCCTGTGAGCGCAACGCTGGTAACTTGGCCCAGAAATTGACCAAAAACTCTGAATTTCTTCCTTGAAGAGTTTTTTTGCTCTCCTCAACACATAATGAGCTAAGTGAAAAGTGAATTGACCCTTATAGTCTTAAGCAAACAATTTATCTTAGCCAAACCCACTTTGTAATGTTTCTTAACCTTTCTTTTATTTCACTAATATTATTTTTTCCTTTTCTAGGGGGTGACTTAAAACACAAAAATGGTACCTTTTCCTCCTGATCATTTTCTTTATTTCTTTTCAGCTTTTTGATAGGGTGAACTCTGACTCCCTTTGGCCTATGGATGCCTTCAAAACTTGTTTTGTAGATGGCTATTTGAATCACCATATTTCACTGTGTTTTGGTCTGTTTCTGTCTTTTGATCATTTTCACCCTTTTTTTAGGTATTTTCATGGTGGCAGCAGCCCTTTAAAAAAAATCTCTCTATCCTTGCCTTGGAGATCAAACATCCCTTTTCTAGATGGATGACTGAGAACCCTGTTTTCATCTTTCTTATTTTTTTAGGCATGATACAATTAGTTTTGACCAATCAAATGGTCTTCACACTCAGGCATGCCACCTCCCTTTGGCCACTTTTGTTTTTTCTTTGCAGGTGCCTATGACATACTGATTTTTAGCTTTTTATGATTTTTTAGTGTTTGACACTTTCATAACAGTGACCTCAAGATCAATTTTGGTATCCCATTTTGAACCTCAACTCTATGTTGTGATTCCTTTGATCATTTGATAGCAGTTGACTGCACTTGAAAACTTGATCTCCCTCACACTGATACTCTTTGCATTCTTTCCCTTTGAGGAAATGAAGCATTGTTACCTTGGAAAACCATGGAGGTCACCTTCAAGAGCCTTTTTAAAACTTTCTGCCTGTTGTCATCATGGGGGCTCATAGTATTCATTTAACCCTCTTTGCCTATCTTCCAAAAAAATTTAGGTTTTAGGGCTATTAGAGAAGAATAATTAGTGATGTCTTCTAAGTTCACTATATCCCTTTCAAGTTCATTCATTTTTTTCCAATTTACCTCACCTTTTTTCCTTCTTCATTTATAACTTTTAAAAATCTTCAAATCATGCTTGGTTGTGCTGATATGCCATCTGTCCTTGTGGTTTTCTACATTGGCTTGCTTGTGTGGCACTATTGTTGGTCCAATCAGTTCTAGAAACCTTTATCTTCCCTGAAAATAGTTTTCTTCCTCTTCTCTGCTGTGGCTGTCCTTTAGTGAGGAGTTGGCCTCTTACCTTACCTAATTTTATGTTGATAGTTACCTTGACACTCCTGCAGAAATGTCAAAATGAACAATTAACCTTTGTTGAACTTGAACATGATAAGCTGACCTCTTTTGGAGACCTTTGTTGATATGATTTGGGAAAACAGGTGATGTCCTTATTTCATATTTGATTTCAGCTCTTTAGTCATGAAAAACAGTGATTAAAGAAAACTAAGATTAACCCTACAACCTATGAAACCCTAGTGACCTAGTGAGAGGTTCTTTGACTTGATTTTTGACTGAAATCTTGGCTTAGGGTCTTCAAGTATGGAGAAACAGAGTTTTTTGAAAATTTTGATGTATTGAAGATCCAAAATCCAATGTACTTGATTTATTTAAAGAGTCTACAGAGATAGTTTTGAGACCATCAATGCTTGAGGCATTGGATGAACATGGGAGAGGGTAGGTTGTTTGGCAATCCTAGATGGAAAGTGGAAGGGTTAAACATAGGAAAAATAGAGTATTGAGGTTATGGGTGTGAAAATGGGATAGAGATGAGTGTCATAAGTCCATGAGGGATATTTTAGGAGTGGTAGGCTAATCAGGGAATGGTAGAGTAATGAGATAGTGAAAACTTTATCCTAATGATAATGAAGGTAGTGAGATTTATAAAATTCACAGTATTCATGAATTTTGTTTTTAGAAATATAGGACAAGAATTTAGTCATCTACAAAATAGAAAAATTACTGATGACTAACAGTGGCTTCACTTGGGGAGGGCAGCTCCTTTTTAGGAGGTGTCCAGAATTTCAGATTTTTGGGTTTATGAAGACCAGTGCCTCATCCGTTGGGAAGATTTTCATTCTTCATTCGTTGATGTTTCTTTTGAAGTTAGGATTTCAAAATTTGAAGGACATGTTTGCTTCAAACTCATATCTACCTACCCATCATACCTTAGCCTATACATTTTTCTTCCTTGGGTGCACTTGAACTGGAAAACCCTTGACATTTTTTTATTTTGAAAATAAAAACAAACTATGTACTTCTAGCCTTATTACTTCCAAGAGTTCAGATTATACTTAGAGAACTATTTTTATTCTCTGCCTAGACTAAATAACTGTCAAGATTAAGTTGTATGATATAATTCTTTCTCTAAACTATTGACATGAAATTGAAAACATGGTTTGAACAGGATTAAGCAATCTATTTCACCATGGGTTGTGGCATTGGAACAAGTTGCACACAGACATTATTTTTGCACAAACAAAACTATAAAGTATGAGGGTTTTGTTTCATCGTTTGTTAATCATCCCTATATTTATCTTTGGTTCAGATTTGATCATGGAGAAATAATATCTTTTCCTCCTAATCTATTCCTACTAACAAGTCAAGTTTTTAGATGTTTTGACAAGTTCTCTTTCACTAACCTATCAACAGTAAATTGAAAACATGTTCAACCATGATTAGGCTAGATGACTGAATAGAACTCCTTTTTGAAAAAGTAGTGGAATTTAGGCTTGCACACTTTTAGTAGTACTCTTTTTTGGGTATGGGGTTGTACCTCTTTTTCAAATTCAACCCTCTTTTTCCTTTTTCTATGTTTTTGTGCTTTTGTTTTACTGTTTTTTCTCATGCAATGTTATGTACAATGAATGAAAATTTCAAACTAGGATTCTTGACAATGATGGTGCTTGAGCATCCTATCATCAATAGGATCTCCAATCAACCCTTTTCCATTCAGCTGTTGTAAACGTAAAACCTTGTTACCTCCATTTGAGTGCATGGTGTAAGGATTTTTCCAAAAAAATTCCAACAGGCCATGCTCTCCTTTCCATTTTCTCTTTGAGTCTTGCTTCCAAACCTTGCTTTTGTCAAAGATCCTTATTAGGTGAAAAATGTATTCTTATTTAGTTTTCAAACACACCAGTATGTCATCAATGTATATCATAGTGAAGTAACTCAAATCAGGAGCCATGGCCCTTTGGAAAGTAGCTTATGCTCTCCTCAAAGCAAAAGGCATTTGATCAAACATGTAGGTTCCCCAAGGTGCTTTGAAAGTGGCTTTATGCTGATTAATTGGAAGTGTTGTCACCTGATGGTAACCTAAAACACTACCATGCAATGACATCTTGTTAGAAACTCCTACCCTTTGTAAAGTATGATTTATTTTGGGAAAAGGGTATTTGTTCTTTAGGGAGAGTTTATTCAGGTACCTAAAGTGTACACATAGAATATGCCTCTTTGTTTTCTTTGTTAGTGACACAATTTGCTCAAAAGGTTCATGGTATTTCTTGAAAGGAAACCTTCTTTGAATGATGTTGTGTTACAAGGCCTTAGGCTTTCTTTACTATATATAAAAGCATCCTAAAACGTTTTTCACATTCTTATGTATTTCAGTTTTATGTGAAATGGTAAAGTTTTGAATAACTTAATCATTTTGGGTTTTTCTGGGTTGCCTACATTATGCTCCTCTATATCAGTCTTGGTAGATACTCCTTTAGGGTCTCTAGCAACATTTTTTGGATTCAACAACTCTTCTGAAGTGAAAAAGCCTTTCGATTGTGAGCTGTCTATGTATGGAAAAACCTTAAGACTCTTTTGATCCAGATTCCTAAAAATTTCTATTATGTGAAAGTATTCCAACGTTTTTGGATTGGAAAAAGGAAATGGTTTTATTTTGGAGGTTCAGATCCTAAACTAGTTTATGTTTTTGAAATCTCATTTTCAGTTTGTAGAAAGTTAAGTTCAGCTTTACCATCATGTTGTTGTTCAGGGTTGTTATAGTTTTGGCTATTGAGTTATTCATGTAGTGCTTGGTTTGGCTATTGAGGCATGTCCGGATCTATCTCAATTTCATTTAAATTTTCATAAATGTTTTATTCATTATATAAAATGAATTATTCAATATTTTAATGGATGGAATAAATAGGTGTGTTGTTTGGTCTTTCTTGGCTGCTAACCATAAAATTCATGTGTGATTCTCGGTACAATCTCCTTGTTTGGTTGAAAACAGGGATGGTAGCACATGACATGTCAAGTTGGAGGTTCCCCTAAATCTTGGCTCCCCAATATCTGGATAAAATCATGCCATACTTAGGGGGAGTGTCAGTTACTACTATGTCCATGACTAGGCCCTTAGTTGGGATTTGTGCTAGATTGACACATAAATCCTTGATTAGGCCCAAACACTTGACCCTGCTTGAATCGAAGGAATACAAGTCTTTGTAAGGCTTGGTTATTTCTAGGCCTAACCTCTCCATCACTACCTTTGGCATGAGGTTGTGTGAGGTACCAGAGTCTAGAATGGCATTATGCAAGTTTTTTTCATGTATGTTTAAGATAACATAGAAGGGGGGGATGGCTCCTTGTTGGTATTTTCCAGCTACTTTAGGACCAAAGAATAACTCAGGTTTGTCATCTGTCAAGTTTAAAGTATCAGTATCATTTCCCATGTTTAAGACTTTCAGAACTTGGGACCTATACATATCATGGGTTATCAGTTTAGTGAGAGGCATGGTGATCTTGATTTTAGCAATATCCCGCTCAAAACTGAAATGAAATTATCTTTTGGAAATATTTACATCAGTCTTATTTGCAATAATGTTTTCTACAAGTTTAATTTGCTGATTCTATTTTGGGACTTTGGACAAAATTTTTTTCTCAGGGCCACTAGGAGAGGCACTAGGGCAGCTTGTGTCACCACTTGGTTGGCTAGTTTTGTCTTTGTTTGGATTAGTCTTCTTAGCCATGGTGTTGGTACTGTCTACTGTCTTCTTAGGAGTGTTTTCAGGTGTTTTCCTAACAACAGTGTCTTCTTTGTTCTTTTTGGAGTTTTATTGGTTCTTTTTTCTCCTAAGGTCATATTTCCTATGGAATTCCATTATGGCATTTTCAAATCCCAATTGGTAATCTTCAAATTCTTCGTAGTTTGTTTCGATTTGATTTGAGGAAAATAAACCTTGTTCTTCTTCAGTGAGAAAAACATCACCCTCATTGTTAGAACCTATCAAGTTTACATGGTTTTCTTCAGGTTCTTCAAACTCTCTTCCCTCTTCATCTACATAATTGTCTTGGAAAGGGGGCCTGATTTTCTTGGTCATTGTCTCTTGGTCTGTTTTGGGGAGGGTCTCTTCTGAAGTTTGGATTCCTGTTTCTGTTTTGGGGATTTTCTTGGTTTTCCCTAGGACGTGTTCTTTCATTCAAGTTTATTCTTTCCATCATTCTTTCCATTACCCTTACTAAATTATCAATCTTGGCATTAGATGAGGAGGTTTAGGTCATTGTTTCATCTTTGTAGGTGACTCTCTTTTTTGATCTCATCCTAGCCCTCTTTTCAAACAGTTTGGCCTCTACACTTATAGCTCCTTTTTTCATGTCCTCTAAATTTATGGGCTCTCTCTCTCTTAGTTGATAGGCCATGTCCGGATCTAAACCTTCTGGAATTTTTGCTAAATCTAAGCGTTGTGGTGGTTTCATGTCTGGGGGGAGGGTATTGTAAACACTATTGAACTGGGTACAATAGTCTTGGAAACTTTCCCCTATATTTCTCTTAAGGTTTTTATATTCTGAGAGGATTTGTAGAGGGTTTTTCTTGATTTCCCACTTGTTTATAAATGTTTGATAAAGGGAAGGGAGATCATGTATGGTGTTAGGAGTCAATATTTTGAACCATTTTTTGGCTTCTCCTCCTAAGATTTGTGCAAATATTCTCATTTTAATGGTTTCCTCTTCTATTTCCATGTAATCAAAGGCATCATTTATCCTATCTACATGTTGTTGGGCAGTGATGGATTCAGCTCTGGTAAAGTGAGGAATTTTGTATTGGTAATCATGTGGCAAAGGTAACAAAGGTTGTGGCAGTGCTAGAGGGGCATACCATGTAGCCATGATGGGAGTGAATGGGATCCAAGAATGATTTACAAGGGGAGGGTTTGTGAGAGGGGGTGGGGGATGAAGTGGAGTGGTTTCAGAAGTAGATGTGTGGATGGGAGTGGTAGAGGTACTTGGACCAAAAAACTGGTTTTGAGCAGACTTGGTATGAAAAGAGCTAAAGTGGTGGAGAAGCTGAAAGTCAGGAGAAGTGGAAGGAGAGGCTCCTCTGCTTGAAATCTATTGCAAATATAAAGGCTTAAGGTTAGTCTGGTCAATCTCACTTTGTGACTTGGTTTTGAAAAGGTTTCTCGCATGGTGCAAGTCAAACTGGGGGTCTTGCAAGGCTGTAAGATGTTCAGGGATAGAACTTTCTCTATGAATGGTCCTAACAGTAGTTGAGTTTCCAATTTTAAAAGTTTGCCACAATTTTTTTTTTGGGTCATCAACTATGGTGGGAGGATTTGGGTCTAGGTGAGATCTGGTATTAATCCTTTGTGAAGCCATATTTCAAACCCAAGTTATAGAGAGGGTGAAATTTTATGACTATTTTCAGAAATTTGACCTCTCTTAATTTTTTCTAAACTCACATAGTGTGTAACTAGGCCTCTAAACTTCTCAGGGCTGATTTGACACAATCCTAAAGAAATGTAATAATACTAGTAAAGTTAGAAGGCCTACTGGAGGCTTGTGGAGTCGCCAGGTGGATATTTTTTGCTGTTTTAAGGATCTATGTTTATGGTCCACCACCAATAAATGACAAAAAACCAATCTGGGGATGTTTTTTGGTTTTCTGAGTTCCTTTATGTAGCCCTAAGGTTGATATGAGTGTCCTAAAGTCAAGCCATCATTTTGCTAGCATGGTGAAACAACCAGATTCTACTCTTTGGCTAACTGTTTGAGTTCTCTATGATCTGATAAGGGTTTCTGAAGTTCTAAGGAGTGCTTATATTTTCACTAATCTTAGAAAGCCTCTCACCTTGATTTCCAATTGTGTTAGGCTATGATTTGGTGATAAATCAATAGGTGTTGTGTAATAAGGGCTTATGAAGTCCTAAGGGGTACTTAGATTGTCACTGGCTTAGAAGGTCCCATCGTGATCGCCATTATGTTAGGTTCCTGTGATTTGTTAGATTGGTGAGATCAAATGCACAGGGTAACATCAGACCAGTCTTTGGGGTCCTAGGACCTATCCTTCCTGGACTCAGAGAGGGCTCTCTCTATTTTGTACTAAGGATGTGAACTTGTTTTCTTCTAGGGTTTTGATTTTAGGCTAGTTGTTTAGTGTAGGGTTTGTTTGTCTATTTTGGTTGGGTAATATGATCAAGAAGAATTGATGGAATGAGGAAATATTCAAGTCATTGGGCTATGGAGTCTATAAAAGTCATGGAAACTTCAATATTGGATCAGGGAGCATCACAGGGAAAATTTAGCATTGGTCAATGGATTTTCAAGGTTTATGGTAAATGAGATGGACATCAAGTTTGTGAACAAAGGTAGGGTAAAGGGAAATCAAGAATCCTTTATCATGCACCTTTTTAACAAGAAGGGACTTAAATACTTAAGCATAAGGAAGAAATCAATTAACAGGGCAAACCAGTAACTCTTTAATTCAACTTAAGTAAATAAGCATTCAATACAAACATTCCAATGAAATATAGAAGGTGAGAAACTAATTTAACTTCTAGTGATTTCACCTTCAAGGTTAGAAAACATCCAAGATACACATATAACTTTAATCAATGAAGAGGGAACACCTAAACATCATTGATCATAGCTATGAAGATCTTTGAAACAATTTTTCAAGCATGCACAAAGGGTATGAGCGAAACATAGCCTCTTTGGCAAACCTAAACAATGGTTATTCAAATAGAGACCTCAAAACAACGTTTTAGTGATATCAAACAAGCAGGGCTTACCATAAAACATCTAAGATATCTACTGTATTAAAACATTCATGAGATAAACAAGCTTAGGGGGTCTAGAGAGCAATTACGAATTATCTAAAATGTCCTAGTAGAAGAAAAAATAGAGGCAATGAAGAAAAAAACTAGCTAAGGTTCCTTTGAAGAACATTTCTTAGTATAAATCCTTTTTTCTATTGCAACATAGAAAGATGGAAACATAATGAAACATGAGAAAAAATTAACTGAAATAGAAGCACTTCACCATTAACCAAGCTTATGGATCCTGCAATAAAGCCTCCTCCATCAACAAGAAAAAAAATCCATTCACAAGCTCCACAACACCAAATTTCTCTTCAACCTCCAAAAGACTATTTATTGCTCCAATGTAATATCCCAAAACAGGGATTTTCTACAACAAATAGAATATATTAAGATATTATAGAGTTGGAGAGGCATAAATATAGCTCATATGATGTGTTAATAACACATATTCTTCAATCAAGCAACAAAAACAACTTCTTCTTCATTTTAGGACCCAAAAAGTGGGGAAAAGCAGAAATTTAAGCCCTAAAAAGGTTAATTTTAGAGATATGCATTAAAAAAAAGGAAAATTATGGTTGTATCCCTTAGAATATGTTATAGGGGACTCACATATCAAATTTCATTAAAAAAAAGCACTCTAGCTATGTTTAACAGATCTCCCCATCCCGGTATGGCTAAAAAAGGCCCAAACCCCATGACTTAGATAATGCCGAATTTTCATAAGCCTTAACAACATATTTTTCAGAGGGTTTATGATAAAATATGATGGAAACTACATACATACATTTTATTACATCATATCATGTAGTTTATTGCTCAGATCATGAGAAAAATGGAAGAATGGATGAAGAAACCCTCAAGAATGAGGTGCTGCAACACTTTATTTCTCTGAAACAAGAATGTAAAGCATAATATTTAGGAGATATAATAGCTTTACATTAAATATAATATCTAATACATATCTATGCATAAAATATTAGATCTATAACAGATCGGTACACTAGATTGTCTTTACTTTACATTCCCCTTGGGGATTTCAGCAATACATGAAAGAACAGGAGTAGATCTGAGTTTTACTATAGCAGATCTGTAGAATGATTCAGAAAATATGAAGTAAGAAAAACAGTAAATAAATCAGATCTGAAGTAGACATGGATTAGGTAGATAATAATGGATCACCATGGTGAAGGAAGGAACCATCAACCAGAGATCTCTTCTCCAAATGAATACCATAATTCCCAACAACTTTGCAGTTGGAAATAACGCAGTCCAAGAGGTAAAATATGTTGTAATATTGAAGCATAGATTGTCCTGATGCCAATATCACAATCTGAAGCCCACACTGCTAATACACTCTTCTAGGAGGTTAAAAGACACACTCACTGAGAAGAGGCACTAGTACAATCTAGATCTAAGCAGATCTAGTCTCAACTTGCTGCAGCTCACTGAAACAAGTAAACCCCAATATGATTTATGCTGTCTAAGGGAGATGGAGCTTGGCCATATGCTTGATAGTGGAAGAGAAATACAATGTCCTCCAAGAGCTACTCAATGGAAGGAGAGAGAATTCATAAACAAGAAATCCTCACAATTCTCTGCTAAACAGCCAAGAGAATGAGATATGTCTAAACAGAAAATATACTCTGAAAATATAATATCATGAACAACCTTCTCTTGAGCCTTCCCCTTCCTTTTATAAGATGAGAGCTTGAGAAACCCTAAACCACTTTCAAAAGTCTAACCTTTTCACATGAAGATCCTCCATCTAGAACTACGTTGATCAACAAGGAGGTTCAATGCATCTGGATAGTGGTGTGATTTGGTCCAGTTGACCCAGTCAATCTCCTCAATCCTTTTTCACATACAAGGATATTTTATTGAGACAACCCTGATTTGCCTCTGTTCACATTGGGCATTGATTTATTTTGATGTTTTTAGGAGTTTACATGTCCTCCTTTACATTTTATTCATCAATTAAGAAAATAAAAACAAAATGAAATATTCCTATTATCTTGGGCTAATTAGGAATATTACAATCCTCCCCTTCAAAAATGTTGATTTCCCTCAAGCAACTAATAAGGTGAGTGTTGCAAATTCTCCCATGTTCGCATTAGAACATGTACTGTAGAAAATGTGGGAATCTCCTTCCCAAAAGGACACATTCACACCATGTGCCTCACTCAACATCATGTCTCCCATCAAGATAAAAACAACACCAGCAAGTGGGATCATGATTGGAATCAAAACAGGGGAATTACTGATGGTTTCACAAGGTGCTGGAAGGTACCAACAGTTTCCCAAGTGATGATAGTGCAATTTCTCAAACTGCTACTTCAGAAAAATACATGGAAAATTGTTTCTTCAATACATGGTTAATCATATGAATCAACTGAACATACATGTAATGAAAAAAAATCTACCCAAGGCCACATAAGAGATCGTTGTCTCCATCATATGGTTTGGCCCAACATTGGTCATGGAGCAAAATCAAGAGCTTGCTTAGTTTTGGAGCAATGCACTGCCAAGAGATGGTAAGAGAATGCAAATATTGTGTTGCACAAACAAAGCTCTCACCAGATGTTGGAAGTAAGAAGACACATGGATCCATGAATATATCCTCCATAGTAGTTTTTCACACTTCCATGAAGAGAAATAAACCAAGTGCTGCCTACAAATCCTCTCCCTCATGCTTGGAAATCAAAGACAAGAAGAGTACATCATAGTAATAGATGTCCCCATCTACTACCTCATCTTTCTTACCTCCTCTTTTCCCATCAAGTGCATCAAGTGTGAAGTGATCCTGGGGATACACCATCAATAAACCCCAGCTCCAAAGTGGCAACGATGTTGGCCTATACAAATAGGCTCCCTCCAACTCATGGCTCCAATATTTGACATGCAGAATGTCAAAGGCATCTCCCATAATGCTGCTACACATAAGAAGTATCTCCCATGGGGAAAGTACCTCTTGAACATCTAAGGCCAAGGAGTAGCCCCTTTGCACTGTGATAGTGCCATCTTCTACTCCTACAACATCATGAAATCTGTGAGATAAAATATGCCCATGATCTCCCAAGAACATCCCAAGCAACAAAATCTTTTGCTGCCTCCTCATACTTCCATCATCCAAATCATGTAGTGAAAACATGGTGATTGACATGAAGAATGTTATGTCAACACAATGTGTCCATGCTCCTTGCTGCCCCATGATGCAAGTACCCTGCCACATACCCTTGGAAAGAGGATGATGACCAAACTCTTTCAAGAGTAACCAATGCAGCCAAGCCTCCTACTGCCCGATATCATAGATTTGCATGTAGCTTTCCAGTCTCTTGCTCATCACCGACACCCATCCATCCACATGTGGGTGCCTTCCATCTTGTTCTTCCTTAGCACTCTCCCAAGGAAGACTATCATTCTCCCAAATCAGATTTCTACTCTTGCATTTCATGGGATGTTGAAATGCAATCTTCTCAAGGATCAATTTGATCCCATAAGGACCCAAATAGGTGGTAGGAAAAAACCTCCCATCATGACGTGTATGGCTCAAGTAGTTTCCAACACAAACATGAGAGATGTTATCCATCTGAAGATGACCTCCATCATCTATTTGTTCCTCCTTGAATCCACGAAGATCCAAGTGTGAGAAGGAAAGAGCCTCCTCAAAATGTTGAATAACTTTGAAATTTATGAAATGTTGAAGTGCACCTTTCATGGGATCTCTTGATGAGACCTCCTCCTCATGCATAGTCTTCCAAAACCAGTGGGGTCTTGGATCTGTTGTTGGTAGAAGTTTCTCTTTGAGCTGGGAAGTGCTCATTGAGAAAGTGTCATCTAGAAAGGAGAAAGGGTTTCTCACTTCAAGATGTCTACTATCTACCATTCCTTCCTCCTCTGCTTCATGAATGAAGCTGTCATGTGAATGCTCCCATATGGCATGGGTCCTTTTTTCTTCATCACTGCCTTTGCACAGCGCAATGCAACTCTGTTGCTCTAAATCAACAACATGCAAAGATGTAGATCCCTTCATATGGTTTGTTGAAATGAAAGGAGATGGAAATTCAAGCATACCTTGGTGAGATGTAGAAGCAAGAGCTCCTTTCTCAACTATGTTGTCTTCCTCCACTGCTGAACATGAAGGCTTCTCCTCCAAGGTTGTGACAGCACTGGTACATGCTTCTTCAAGTGGTGGTGAGGATCTCTCTTCCTCTAGCTAAATGAACTGAGGTAAAGCTAGAGTATCCTTGGAGGCTCTAAATTTATCCTTTTATTCACTTACAATCTCAGATTCCAAGTGTCCTCTATGTATCTTGTCTTCTCCTCTTTGAGAATAGGAAGTGCATGGCTCTTCCTCTTCTTGAAACCCTCTAGGAGTTTCACTGCAACTCTTCATCTGCTTAACCTCCCGGGGGAGGTCCTTTCTGGATCTAAAAATTGATGAAAGTAATCTCATATTCTTCATCATTCTGATCTTATTCTCTCTTCTTGGGCTGAGACTCACAGGTTGAGCCAAGAAAGATGCTTTGATACCACTGTAATATCCCAAAACAGGGATTTTCTACAAAAAATAGAATATCTTAAGATATTATAGAGTTGGAGAGGTATAATATAGCTCATATGATGTGTTAATAACACATATTCTTCAATCAAGCAACAATAACAACTTCTTCTTCATTTTAGGACCCAAAAAGTAGGGGAAAGCAGCAATTTAAGTCCTAAAAAGGTTAATTTCAGATATTTTCTTAAAAACAGAGGAAAATGATGGTTGGATCCCTTAGAATATTCTATAGGGGACTCACATATCAAATTTCATTAAAAAAAGGCACTCTAGCTATGTTAAACAGATCTCCCTGTCCCGGTATGGCTAAAAAAGGCGCAAACCCCATGACTTAGATAATGAAGAATTTGCTGAAGCCTTCACAACATTTTTTCAGAGGGTTTATGATAAAATATAATGGAAAATACATACATACATTGTATTACATCAGATCATGGAGTTTATTGCTCAAATCATGAGAAAAATGGAAGAATGGATGAAGAAACCCTTAAGAATGAGGTGCTGCAACACTTTATTTCTCTGCAACAAGAATGTACAGCATAATATTCAGGAGCTATAATAGATGTACATTAAATATCAGATCTAAGATATATTTTTGCACAAAATATCAGATCTATAACATATCGGTACACTAGATTGTCTTTACTTTACATTCCCCTTGGGGATTTCAACAATACATGAAAGAACATGAGTAGATCTGAGTTTTACTACAACAGATCTGCAAAATGATTCAGAGAATATGAAGAAAGCACAAAATTAAATAAATCATATTTGAAGAAGACATGGATTAGATAGCTAATCCATGGATCACCATGGTGAAGGAAGGATCCATCAACTAGAGATCTCTTCTCCAAATGAATACCAAAATGCCCGGCAACTTTGTAGCAGGAAATAATGTAGTCCAAGAGTGTAAAATACACTGTAATCTTGAAGCATAGATTGGCCTGATGCCAATATAACAATCTGAATTCCACACTGCTAATACACTCTTCTAGGAGGTTAAAAGACACACTCACTGAAAAGAGGCACTAGTACTATCTAAATCTAAGTAGATCTAGTCTCCACTTGCTGCAGCTCACTGAAACAAGTAAACCCCAATAGGATTTATGCTGTCTAAGGGAGATGGAGCTTGGCCATATGCCTGATAGTGGAAGAGAAATACAATGCCCTCCAAGATCTACTCAATGGAAGGAGAGAGAATTCATAAACATGAAATCCTAACAATTCTCTGCTAAAAAAGCAAGAGAATGAGATATGTCTAAACAGACAATATAATTTGAAAATATAATATTATGAACAACCTTATCTTGGGCCTTCCCCTTCCTTTTATAAGATGAGAGCTTGATAAACACTAAACCACTTTCAAAACTCTAACCCTTTTCACATGAAGATCCTCCATCTAGAATTGCACTGATCAATAAGGAGGTTCAATGCATTTGGATAGTGTTGTGATTTGGCCCTGTTGACCCAGTAAATCTCGTCAATCCTTTTTCACATACAAGGATATTTTATTGAGACAACCCTGATTTTCCTCTATTCACATTGGGCATTGATTTATTTTGATGTTTTTAGGAGTTTACATGTCCTCCTTTACATTTTATTCATCAATTAAGAAAATCAAAACAAAATGAAATATTCCTATTAGCTTGGGCTAATTAGGAATATTACATCCAAAGAGTCATCAAATGCCAAAATTTAAAATGAATCCCTCATGCTCTATTTATCTAGAAAAGGAGGGAAAAAAACCCTAGATAGGGTTGGAAAATGTCAAAATCACTCATAAATGTCATAAATGCCCAAGAGACCATGCAAGGCCCAAGGCACAAAATATCCCATGAAATGAATGCCAAAATAACTTCTAGCACCTAATTCTAGAGTGATTTGCCTCAAAAAACATTAAAACATCATTTTGCAATAAATGAGTGTGTTTTGTTGACTTTCGGCCAAAAACACACAGTGTTGTCTATAAGTGCAGCACCTTCATAGGCAGAAAATAGGTCCACTTACAGCCAAGTTTTGGTGACCTTCCCGATGTCGCAATTTTCCCAGTGATGGCCCGTTAGAGTTGGATGAGTCTACTTTCCAAATATACCATTGGTTTTCTAATTGAGCTCCTGTAACCTGTCCAAAAGGAAAATTTCCCAACACTACTCTGAGCGCAGCGGCAGGGCTAAAAATGAGGCAGAATGGTAGAAAATGAGGTGTTTTTTGACCTTTTGAGGGGTCAAAAATGCCCCAAATGCTCTAAAATTTGGTGAGAATAGCGTAATAGGCATGAGAAATACAAAGATTTGAATTTATCCCTCTGAGGGTGCCTAAGGAAAAAGCGTAGCACTAGGGGTGCTACGCTTATAGGCCTCCAAATTCACAAAAAACCAAAAATTGTCAAAATTATTTCAAATTTGATGGATGTCTTCCTCATGGGGTTTAAGAAGCCTGTAGAAAATCTTGAGGCAAGATTTCAAGGTTTACTTGGTCTTTCCCTCTTTTTAGTGTTTTGAATTTCAATGAGGGCCTCTTTGAGCTTGGCACTAGTGAGTTTTTTTTCGAGCCATAGTGTGTAGGCCAAGGTATCTTTTTATCTTCTTCATATGTTTGTGCTCATATTCTTCATTTGAACAACCCTCTTCATATTTTCTTCTATCTTTGTTTTGACTTAAGATTTTCATTTTTTTTACTGTCTCTAGGGCTCTTAGTTGGTTTTTCATTTTCTGTAAGATCATCCTCTGTTTGTTGGTTACCTGCCTCATTTGTGCCCATACTGTCCTTCCCATCTTCACTTTCGTCATTCTTAATGTGGTTGCTTCTTTATTCATCATTTACTTATTTTTCTTCATCAACCTCCATGTCTTTTGCCTTATCTCTGATTTCTTGCTCACCTTGGCTTGACCCATTTTTACTGTTAATTTCATCATTGTCTTCACTGCCACTACCCTCCTCTACTTTTATGTTTCCTGCCTCTTGTTGACTTAATTAATCATTCACCCTCATCCTCATTTGGGCTTGGAGACATGCTCATATTTACCCTCACTTTTACTTGACTGTTCATTTCTAGTTCCTTTCACATCAATTTAACCTTGCTTGTAGGTCTTGAAGGCAATGTGGAGGTGCTTTCCTTGAGCTTTTGGAAATTTTTTTTGCAATTTGGAGGATTTTCTGCATAAGCGTATCACCGGGGAGGAAAATGGGTGAGTCAGGCCTCTGTGCGTAGCACTGCCCGAGCCTTGGGCGAGTTGGGTGCTTTAGGCACAGCGCTGCACGTCTCGTGCAGGCCTGCCAGCCCCTGGGCATATCACTAGGCCTGTCAGGTCGCATTCTGCGCACAACGCCGGGCCAAAAAAATGGGTGTGTCGGGCCTGGGCGTGTCAGTTTTGCCTGTGCATAGCACCAGGCTATAAGCGCAGTGCCTCCTGCTATATGTGCAACACAATGGAAAAATTGCACTGTGAGGACCTCTCTACATGCAACGCTGGGTCCTGTGAGGGCAACGATGGGTTCTGAGTGCAACGCCAATAACTTGGCCCATAAATTGACCAAAAACTCAAAATTTCTTCGTTGAAGAGTTTTTTTGCTCTCCTCAACACATAATGAGCTAAGTGAAAAGTGAATTGAACCTTTATAGTCTTAAGAAAACAATTTATCTTAGCCAAACCCACTTTGTAATGTTTCTTAACCTTTCCGTTATTTCAATGATATTCTTTTTTCCTTTCGCAAGGGGTGACTTAAAACACATAAATGGTACCTTTTCCTCCTAATCATTTTCTTTATTTCTCTTCAGCTTTCTGACAGGGTGAACTCTGACTTCCTTTGGCCTATAGATGCCTTCAAAACTTGTTTTGTAGATGGTTTTTTGAATCACTATATTTCACTGTGTTTTGGTCTGTTTCTGTCTTTTGATCATTTTCACCATTTTTTTAGGTATTTGCATGGTGGTAGCACCCCTTTAAAAAAAATCTCTCTGTCCTTGCCTTGGAGATCAAACTTCCCTTTGCTTGACGGATGAAAGAGAAACTTGTTTTTCTTTTTTTCTTAGGCATGATACAATTAGTTTTGACCAATCAAATGGTCTTCACACTCAGGCATGCCACCTCCCTTTGGCCACTTTTGTTTTTTCTTTGCAGGTGCCTATGACATACTGATTTTTAGCTTTTTATGATTTTATAGTGTTTGACACTTTCATAACAGTGACCTCAAGATCAATTTGGTATCCCATTTTGAACCTCAACTCTATGTTGTGATTCCTTTGATCATTTGATAGCAGTTGACTGCACTTGAAAACTTGATCTCCCTCACTCTGATACTCTTTGCATTCTTTCCCTTTGAGGAAGTGAAGCATTGTTACCTTGGCAAACCACAGAGGTCACCTTTAAGAACCTTTTTAAAACTTTCTACCTACTGTCATCATGGGGGCTCATAGTCTTCATTTAACTGTCTTTTCCTATCTTCCCAAAAATTTTAGATTCTAGAGCTGTTAGAGAAGAATAATTAGTGTTATCTTCTAATTTCTCTATAGCCCTTTCAAGTTCATTCATTTCTGTCCAGTTTACCTCACCTTTTTCCCTTCTTCATTTATAACTTCTAAAAATATTCAAATCATGATTGGTTGTACTGATATGCCATCTGTACTTGTGGTTTTCTACATTGGCTTGATTACTTGGCACTATTTTGGTCCAATCAGTTCTAGAAACCCTAATCTTCCCTGAACATAGGTTTCTTCCTCTTCTTTGCTGTGGTTGTTCTTTAGTGAGGAGCTTGTTGATCAACAGTTGTCATTGATGTCAACCCAAGCAGCACCAGGGGCTAACCCAATATTGCATCGGAATTTTGACCTACCAAATTAATATATTCTAGGTCAATAATTCTTTTTATGGTTTCTACTTTTCGATATTTTTCCGTTGATATATGGCACGCTGTGTAATTCTTCACGGTTTGGGAGATATTCATGTTTGAAGTTTGTACCCACAGTTAATGGGATAAAACCCCATGGGGTTGGGGCATGGGTCATTGAAAAGTCATAATTAATATTTATTTAAGCTCCTAAAATACCTCACACGTTCACTTGTTGAAGCCCATCTCAACTTAAGCATTTATATAAATTGTGATCTTCATTTCCTCCTTAGGCAAGGGATTTTACCATCTGAAACAGGTCATCTTGGAATTTTCGCTATAAATTTTTTTCTATGAAGGGTCAGAAGAAGAAATTTTTATGAGGTGAAGCTAAAATCCCGAGGAAGCTACAGTAAAAATTTCAGATCAAGTTGCGCAATATTTTTGGAGATATGATATGTGGAAGTCAGGGTTTTTGCAGGCTCCTGAAATTCATCTCAAAGAAGTGACCATGGTAAAATTGTCATAACTCTCTCTATGAGTATCAGATTGGAATTTTGTAAAAAGTGGAAGATAGTGCACAGTCTGTAATTTTCTCTCTATCAATTTCAGAGACAAATGAAGAAATAGTGACACATGGCACGCCGTCCAAATGCACTCTGCTGAAACATTCCATAATTAGGGCATTGTGAGAGATTGGGCATAACTCTCTCTTGAAGAATCCAAATTGGGTCAGACCTGTGGCATTGGAAATAAGACTCAAAGGAATACTACAGGCCTAAAAATTAGATATTGAGGATCTGAAATAACAGATATACACTAGATTCAATATCGAGCTCATAGAAGGCAAGAAAAAACTAGATCATGTGTTGTCAAGGGTTGCAAAGGACCAGAATTTCTACGGCAGCAAAGCAAAGCAAGGTGCAACAGAGGGTAGCATGACAAGAGCAGCAACCAAGGTGTCTGCTGAGTTAGAATAGTTCCCACCACCATGCTTCTCATCTGATCCATAAGGATAATCTCGTGACCCGTAGTCTACCATCATGTTATTCATCTTTAGATCTTTCCTGCAAGGCATATTATGTCAGCTAAATGAAATCATAAACCAACCAACATACCTCATTATAATTTGGGGAGGATATCTCATTTTCATGATCAGCTAGATTAACACAATACATGTATAAAAATAATCATAACAACATATAGATATCATCCTAACCATAGTCTAGTCATCAATTCATGACCATATCAACCACACATAATGACCTCATGCATGACAACTACAACCATATCAATGTATACTTAACAAAATTCCACGAAAACACCATAAACTTTTACATGGTGACACCACTGCAACCATGACCACCACCATGCATATGCAACAAACACATAGACAATTAGTCTAAGGAACACATATGTAATCGACATGAATGCATGGCCAACACATCACCCATCTAGTCAAAAGGGGGAACCATTATTTGATACCTCTCTATAACACTGTTCTCCCACATTTACCTAGGCTAATCAGTCCACTATTGTAAGCATGTGATGAAATGCCACTATTATGAGATTCAACCTCCTTTATCACCTTAAGGAAGTGGAACCAACAAAAGGAAATCAAACTGGCCGTTCACACATCCTATAGAACCTCTAAGAGCCAACCAACCTTTCCAAGTGCTTAACTCACGAAGCTACTTTCTTTTATTAACCAAGCACCTCGGTCACTACCATGAAAAGGAAACAGTGTGACTGGAACCCTCCAATCACCCCTATAACAAGGAAATCCTAGCGACTATGGAATTTTTTAGGTAGTCCTCTTTCAGCGACCCCAGATTTTGTGCCACTTTTTCAGGGCCAAGACTCATGCCACTACCTAGAATTCTATGAGACTTCTAGAAATGATACATAATACTGAAAAAAAATGTACTAATGCAAACATTTTATCAATGGATTGGTTGGAACCCTACTAGCCATGACAAAAATTTCGTCAAACATGTCACAAATATGTAATCTATAGGTCATAACAATAGATCTGAGCATAGGGGTATCATACTTATCTGATAATTGCAAGGAATCATTGATGCCTTATCACATTAGATGCATTATCATCTATTAGGTCATATATTTATTTTTCATTCATTTATCAACAAAAACATGATGAGAGCCATACATCATAACTATAATAAAACATGCTAATAACCAACATATAACCAACCAAAATAACAAGGATACAACATCCATAAAATTGACATATAAAATAGTACATTTTCTCATGAAATACCAAGGAGAAGAAAATATTATTAATGAATGAATAGGCCAACCTGGTTTGGGACTTCCACGTACCACTTGACCATAGATTAGTTGAAACAAATATTTATTTCAACCAATCACCCCTATGCCATATTCCAAGCATGAATATGGGACTCATAACTAGAAATCAACCAGGGATTCCCGAGGCTAAACCACCTCACCCTCATCAATAAAAAGATGCTTTACCATGATCCCAACCGGATCACTAGGCCCTAAAAAAGCATGGATTCCACCAGATATCTCCAACTAAACTGTGAGTAATTTATCCATATCAACCTCTTGGCTTTACCATGTATGCAACCATTATCGGTCATGGGATTCCTAGGCCTATTAGATATCCACCCTTTGGGATTTACCGTGTATCCCATCTTGGGATTCCTAGGCCCAATCAAGGGTCCACACCACTGATTTTTACTATGTACCCAGCCATTCATTAGCCGAGGATTCCTAGGCTAAATCAAGGTGTTCACAACCAAGATTTAACATGTATCCCATGCTAGGATTCCTAGGCTTTTTGAATAATCCTGAGACCACCCCACTCAGCTTCGAGTCCATACGACAATCCAACTCAACCAAATATAAGAGTGGCCACCACACCATGGTTATCTAGAAATGGAAATTCTAGGCTAAAAAACACTGTCACACCTGGAAAAACCCATGCCAATGGAAAAAAGAGAACCAAGAACACACATGCATAACCATGTATTCCAAAACTAGCAAGGAAATCATACATGCAAGTCGATACTTGTGAGTAATCCCGCTTCTAGCCACCTGATCCTACTCTTCCTTACTTGGTCTTTACTTCCTCTTTGCATTTTCTTGATCCAATGGTGAAGTGATCCAAGAAAATTTTAAGTGTACAAGAGTGCGTGAGAGAGCTCCAAAAATGAACTGAAGAAAGGTAACAACTAATTCTCAGGAGAATTTTTATCAATGAGGCCTTTATTTTCTTCATTTTTCCATTATTTTCCTTCATTTTCCTCCTCACATGCAACACAACCTTTCACCTTCCTTGTCTCCTAATTTCCATTATTATCATAAATAAATGCCAATTATGCCACTTTTCCTTTCCAAAGCCTTTTCCATTGCCTTTACCAATTTCCTTAGCCATAATAAACCAAATGAACACCTGCACTAGGATGTTTTCACCAACATCCATCTTGGAGGAAGTGTTTCATAGCCATGGTTATTATTTTTCCTTTATTAACTTTTATTACATGGATTTTTCACCAGGGCTATTACAATTTTACCTTTTACCTTGCTACAATTGACTCTTATTACATGATTTTACATCACCCAGCTGTTATTTATATAAACAAATCAATTTTTACCTTGTCATGCTAATACCAAGCACGTTGCCTTAAAAATATTCACACATGTCAGTCCCATGTTCCAAAGATCAAGACATCATATCTATTAATTTGAAATCAAAATTTACCAAGACTAACAACCAAGTCATAATCAACTCACAATCATGATATAAGAACTAGCACCCACTTACACTCAAGTACATATAAGCTATCTCAACACATAATGTGTCAGTACAACCATCTTAAGACAAGATCATTACTTCAAGAAATCTTATAAACACATACTCATATCATGCAATTAATCAAACATTCAACCAATCTATAAACATACCATGTTAGATAAAACAATAGATGACATAATCAAACTCATATCTAAATGTATATGAGGGGAGGATGTTCACAAGTCAGTCCAAATTAGTATGATGAAATATCACAAACATATCGACTCATACCTAAATTTCATAACCATAACCATATGCATAGAACAATACATATTAGAATGATATATATAACATCAAGATATTAAAGGAAATGACAATGTTCATCGTGTGTATGACCACAATGCATATAAAAACAAGTTACTACCACACATGGCTATCCAACACATGTCCATATGACCAAACTGATCAACTAGCATCTATCATTCATATAACCATAACAAAAATAGAATGACATGCATGTACATAACCATAATGCTTATTAAAACCATTAACCAACATATCTGCATGCCCAACATACAGACTTGTATGATGATCTTCTCTTACTCTGAAGTATAGTGTTGCAACCTCGCTATGGTGAGCAACATCTCCTTCTTTATCTCAGCCAACAAATCAACATCATACATGATAACATAAAATATGACAAAAACTATATACATGAAAAACATAGCCACTATCATGCATGCACATGACCAACTTGCATGCATAGCAATCACATTCCTCCCATCTAGTCCAAGTATTTAACCATGCTCTGATACCAATATGTAATGCCTCCTCGCACAATTACCCACTTTAATCAGCCCGCCAAGGTAAAAATGAGCCGAGGGATACTAGGATATGACACAACCTCCTAGATAAACTTAAGGAAATGGATTTTTTGTGCAAGAAATCCCTTCTATGAATAAAATCAATCCCACTAGTCCTAATGAGAGGATCTAGCAACAAACAAGACAAATATATGCAACCTTTCCTAACTTATGCTAGAAAAACATGAAGGAGGAAGATGTCCTACCTCTTTCTGATGCTAGTGCTTTCTTTTGATGTTAGCCTTGCTTCTTTCACTTCCACGCTCACGATATCCTCTCTGTCGATGAAGAAAGATGCCTGCAAGGACGAACAAATGGAGACAACAAAAAAATACAAAGAATAACAATCTCTAGTATAATCTATGTAGCAGATCAAGGAGCCCTGCAATACACATGAAAATATAGACACATTTATGGAAAGGAAACACAAAATGTATTATTAATAGAATGATAAAGGGAGAAATACAACCAGAATCCTCAATGTTGGACGCCTCCTTTAGGTGAGAGTCCAAGTCCTAGCCTTCTCCTTCAAACAAGTTCCTCCTTCACAGATGCACAACAATTGGGCATGCTTTAGCTCATAGGATGGAAAAAAACCAATAGTGGATGGTAAGGATTTCATTTATAGGGAAGGAGAGAGAGTTGAGGATCCATAAAAGGTGGGAGGAGTTCCACATCTTATGGGAAATATCCATGAAAAGAGGATCTATGGCCATGAATGGGAGGTGTCGCTCCTATCATCAATAACCTAAAACCACGTCGTCATTCTCGAGGCTTCTAGTAAGGGAATATTCTCCTCCATTTTTGGGAAAACTGCATGAATAGGACCAATGCATATTTTCCTATCAAAGGTCATGCTACCAGCGCTAGACACATGTTTTGAAAAATGTGACAAGTGCAGGTCATTAGCTATGCAGAGTGCACCAGGTTTGTAAAACATGGTTTTTGACAAGCTTTCTAGAATGTTTTTAAACCAAGCCTTATTTCACTTCTTCAGGTATGTTTTAGGAATGTTTGATGGAGAATATATTTTGCGAAACTTGTGGCATGATGACATAAAGTGTTGTGTGACAAAATAGTGTATAATATATGCCCCCTAAAGCATGAAGTCAAAAACAAGAAGTGATGACAGAAGTGATTTACAAGTAAAGGAAAGGACTTTAGAGAACCACCATCAGGAGACATGAAAATCAAGCATGATACAATATATATGACATCTCTAATCTATGTATTCTTAGAAATAAATTGTTGAGAAGGAACCTAAAATACATGGATCCACGGCATGGACGCAACCATTTGACTGAAAAGGATAATGAATATATGAAGACATGAATCTATGGCATGGGTGCAACCATTCAACTAGAAAGGATCATGTGTGCAATCATGAATAACTCCACGCAACCTAGATTTATCAAAGGAAACCCATGGTCTTCGCCTCTATCTCAACTCATCCAAAGTACAAATATGACCATGTGATTATATTTGTTGAAGTCAAACAAGGTAGAAACTACCTAATTATCGGTCAATGATGTAGACCGTTAACAGGCATGAGAGAAACCACCAATAATGACAATGTCTATCAAGGTACAACAACAAAATCTACGAGTGTGAACAATGGATTTGAATTTTAACACTCACAAAAGTATTAGATCGAAGGCCAATGATGTGAACCTATCATTGAATGCAAAGAACCTGGCATTGAGGCATGCAATCTCCAAGGTACTGAAAGGGGGTTCCTAGATCACCTTCCCGAATAATGAGCTGGAGTTGACAGGAAGTGATTTTTCAAAGGAGGGCCATAATGTTTCCCACATCATTGACACGAAGCATAGGATTTTCATAGTTGATAAGAGTGATTCAAGATTGATTCAGAGAAGGTAAAACATGGTTTAAGTGGTTTGAATTTGTAGACAGGGAATTCTCTTGAACATATTGGCGACACAACTTCAAAATTTGGTAGAATTTGACTCAAACTAGGATCAGATCAGGTCATGATGACAAAAGGATATAATCAAATGAGAGGTAAATGGACTCCCAAAACCTAGTAAGACAAGTGATGAAGTGAGGATGTACCAAAACTGACACGAGATGTAGATAAGTGTCATGTTCAAGAGAAAAATGCTACCTTTCAGATGAAATACGTGATATGTGTTTTCTTCCATTTCCCCCCACTATTTTATAGTAAGTACATATTTATTTTTTATCACAATATTGAAGAGGATACCAGATGATTACCATATAAGTTCACCCTTCGGATGAATCCATCCTAGTAAGTTTAAAAAGCCCTAGGAAGGAGTAACTCTATCTCGTCACGGTGACAAGTCCTTTGTCATTTAAGTTTTACGAGTCTGACAGAGGGGTAAATCGACATCTTTTTCATGTTTAGGGAGTTTGAAAAAAAAATTTGAAAAAAAAACTCTAGATGTCCCTTTTCATAAATAGTCTCGAATTTGAAAAGGTAGAAAACAATATTCAAGAGAACCTCTTAGTCATGTTTGACTAAGGTATTCCTTCCTTTTTCTTAATTAGTCTATCCCAGCCTGAAAAAGGGTTAAAAATATACTGAGTATACGTCAATTCATTTACTTTTACGAGCTCTAAAGGACAAGTTCTTGGAAATATTTTCATATTTTAGGAGTTTGAAAAGAGCCGAAAAATGACTCCTGGCTGGTATAAAGGGTCGAAAATGGTTCTGATCATGATGGAATTACTCAAAACATGCAAAGGTAAAGAGGCTGGCTAATAAGACCACTCATCGCAATGGTTCCCCAATCAAGGGTAAAACAACCAAGTGAGAGCATATAATCGACCAAGTATATGGTGACGATGGAATGGGAAAACCAAGTCTCATTTGGTAGAAGATGTAGATAAAAGGGAAATCACGAGAGGTGTATAGGAATGGTTTCATTTTTACACAAGTTTGAAAAATAGGAAGCTATGCTTAAGAACCCTTGAATATGGTTTCATTTTTACACAAGATTGAAACGAAGAAAAACTATGCTTCGAAGTGGTTTCATTTTTACACAAGCTTGAAATGAAGACAAACTATGCTTGAAATTGGTTTCATTTTTTCACAAGCTTGAAATGGAGGAAAAAATATGCTTGGAATTGGTTTCATTTTTACACAAGCTTGAAACAGTAAAATAACTATGCTCATAGGTACCTATTTCATTTTTTTAATGAGGTTGACATAATAAAAGAACTATCCTCACAAGGAACCTGTTTCGCTTTTTTAACAATCTTGACATAGGAAAAGAACTATCCTCATGACACCTTGTTTCATTTTTTTAACGACCTTGACACAATAAAAGGAACTTTGATCCAGAGACCTTGTTTCATTTTTTAAGGAGCTTGACACAAGACAAGGAACTTTGGCCCTGTAATATTCCCAAATGGGGAAGTAGAAATATATGAACATAATAATGGAAAGAACAGTGAATAAATGAACACACCATGATATGAGAAAAATGTACAGTCATCTTTTTAAACATATCAGCAAATAATAGGCATGAGATTTTGAGGATCAAGTCACTCAAGCAATACAAACAAGCCTCTACAAGAAAAATATGCCATCACATGAGAAATAGCTGCCATACAAATGCCCTGAGCTAAGACAACACAATTTTAGGGCATAAATTTCTGCATAAAGATAGATCAAGTTAGATCTATTGTTACATAGCTCAAATAATTCTAGGAGTGAAGATCTAGCATCATAGACACTTTTCCAATAGAACTTAGGAAGGGTTTCCAGAAATACACCCAAATACAAATGGTGATCTACAGCTCTAGGACTGAAGAGTCACTGCAAACTAAAGCTCATGAAATAGAAGGCTGAAATAATATAGATCTAATGTAGATATCCTCAAGGGTATCCTCCAATCAAAGGATGAACCCTTCACCTCCAAGGAAACACTCTAAAAGAGCCAATAGATCCTCCTCTGAAACTTCCTTCCAAAATAATGCAATTCCCAACTGAAACTACGCTGTAAATGATGGGAATAGGTTGGTCTAGTGCCAAATATCTGAAATGTTCTTATAATCCTTCCTTGTTGATCTCCCAAGAGAAGGAATCCTTCCTCTTATAGAAAACTAGCTCAGAAAGTGGGTTTCTCAACCCTCCATTGCAACAGCTTGCAACACAACACAAATCTAAATATAAACTACACTGTAGCTAAATATTAAAGCCTGGAAAAAATATTGGATGTGTGGAAATGATAGATCAATACTCTCCCAAGAGTCCTCTCAAGGAAAGAGGTGGGATTCCCACTCAAGAACACTCGGTGCTAAACAATGCAACAATGTCAACTAAATAGCTAAAGAATGCAAGAAGTCTAAACAAACATATCAAAATAATAATCATAACATAACCCCATATGGCTGCCATCCTCTTCCTTATAAATAATGAGAGCCTTCTCACCTTGGATCCAATTCATTAGGGTTTCCATCATCATGCAATCAACCTCCCTCCAAAACTGTGCTGTCTCACCATTAATGCCACTCCTCCATAACAACGCTGTTTGATTTGGTCAAAGTTGACCTATTAAACATACTCCGACTCCTTTTCACACATAAGGGTCTTCAATCCAACTTTTATATGACCTCCATTCGCACTAGGAGTTTCTTTTATTCCTACTAAGGAGATTTATGGGTCTCCATACCCTCTTATTCCTCTATCTAAGAGAAAAATCAAAATTTAATATTCCAATTAGCTGTGTGCTAATTTAGGAATTTGACAGTCCTCCCCTCCCAAGTGTTGCTTGTCCTTAAGCAACTGTAAGGATAGAACTTGAGATTCTCTCCTCTTCCTCCTATAGCATCTCCATGTGATAAGCTCCTCCAATGAACAAGATGTTGTCTCATCAATAAGTCTCCAAGTTTCTCCTCTCAAGTGCATAAGTATGCCTTTGGTGAAAATTCCAAATGGCTCTAATCATGAACAAGTGGAATATCCATGGAAGCAACTATGTGTGGTCTAGAGGCCTTCTTGAGACATGGAATTTGAAATATATTGGGAACTATCATTCCCATGTGAAGCCTCCATCCCCAAGCTATCATCCACAAAAAGTGAGTCACCCTCCAACATGGCAATTCATGAAACATCTCCTCCACCTTAGGCTCCTACAAAGGAGGTGGGTTGCATAGTTGAACATGATGGATAAAATTGTCCATCCCACGCTATCTCTCTCTCCACTTATGATAAGTGTAGAGCTGTTACTGAATATGGGTTGCAATAATGTTGCCTTCATGAAGCAAAAAGGCAATAGGATCCATAAAGATTCATTCTTTGTTTCTTGCCCAAATCATCCCATATAAAATGAATATGAAATTATCATGATATGGAATCCAATTGAGAGAAGTACTGAATTTTTTACATAGTGCTGGAAGGTACCAACAGTTTCTCAAGTAGTCACAATGCAATTTTACCAACTGCAGTTTCAGAATATGATGTGGCAAGCTATCTTCAAACACTTTGCTAGTTGTGCATGTCATCTCATCTACTAGTAAATAGGAAATGGAAGTGTAGATCAACTGAGCATACAAGAAATATTACAACACTTGCCCAAATCCATGCAATAAATGACTATCTCCATCATAGATGTTGGTCCAAAAATGATCATGAAGCCCAAATAGAGGCTTACCCTCTTGTGGAGAAATGCACTGTATAGAGATGGTAAGAGAATGAAAATACTGTGTTGGATAATCAATAAATGAAAAAACATATTTCTTGCCATGTACTGAGAGTAAACTGACAACAAGGTCCAAGAATGAGTTCTCCATAGTTGTATGACATATCTCCATGGAAAGGAATGAACCATGTGCTGCATGCAAGGCATTCTCATTATACTTGGGAATCCAAGTCAAGAAGATCATATCATGGTAATAGATGTCTCCATCCACTACTCCATTACTCTCATCTTCTACTTGTCCATCAAGTGCATCATATGTGAAGTGATCCTAGGAACACTCCATCAATAAGCCTAGGATCCCAAGTGACAGTGTTGTTGGCCTTGGTGATAAGGCTCCTGTCACCTCATAACTCCATCCTTTGACATTCCCCGTGTCAAAGCCATTAATCATAATGCTGCTATATATGTGAAATTCCTTCCAAAGTGGAAGTGCCTCCTGATCTTCTGAGGCTAAGGAGTAGCCCCTTTGTGCCATGATAGTGCCATCTCCTACTCCTGCAACATCATGCAAAGTATGGGAGAAAATCAACCCATACTCTCTCAATAACTTCCAAAGAAACAACAAATATTGTTGCCTCCACACACCATCATCATATAAACTATGGAGCAACAACATGATGGTTGACATGAAAGATATCAAATCACCCCAATATATCCAAACTCCTTGCTGCCATATGATGTAAGTGCCATGCCAAGTTCCATCCACCAACCTACTCTTTAAAATAGAATGTGTCATATGATGACCAAACTCTTTCAAGAGTAACCAACACAGTCTTGCCTTCTGTTGCCCAGGGTCATAAATCTACAAGTGGCTTCCCAACCTCTTGCTCATCAACTTCTCCCATTCAAACAATGGTGAGTGTCTATCATCATGCTCAAAATTGGCATCCCTCCACTTGAGAATACCATCCTCCCAAATTAGATTTCTATCTTTTCATTTCATGGGGTGTTTAAATGCAATCTCCTAGAGATATCCAAATGAAGACCACTCATCAATGACCAATTTGACCCCATAAGGATCCAAATAAGTGGTAGGAAAGAACTTCTCATCAAAATGTGAAGTGCTCATCAAGAAGTACCCATCATAATAATGGAAGATGTCATCCCTCATAATATGCCCTCCATCAATCCTCTGCCTATCCTTTGCTATGCATGTATAAAGGTCATTAGAGTGCTCCAATAATGGTTGGGCCTCAAAATCATCACTGCTGCTCGATGAAAGCACTGTTGATCTCCATAATGGTGCATCTACTGTCTCAAGATCATGCTCAGTGCTGAACACATAGTTCTGCATTGCATGGTTCAGGTTAATGCTCATCCCATCCTCCAAAAATATACACTCCAACCCCAAGAGGTGTGTGCAGCTCAAAAATGATACAATAGGATGACTGTATACCTCCTCCTTGAAAAAACCAAAGGCTTCTTAGCGCAGTGATAGTCTGCTACTCCAAATCGGCAATGTACTTTGACCTTAGGTCATGCAATGGTACAGCCACAAAATCCTCCATATGATGTGTTGAAATAATAGAGAGTGGAAACATATGCATACCTTGGTAAAGCTTGGGAACATCTTATATTGCTACAAGGGTTCTTCCTTCCGGTGTGATGGCTTCCCCAGCTACTGATGATGATGATTGATTTTCTATGGCTGCATCAGCACTGGTACAAGTCTCCTCCTCCTCATGCATCTCTAGAATAGTGCATGGAATCTAAATGTCAAGAGATCAAGACCACTTTGCAAAGGTGCAAGTGTTCTTTCTCTTGATGCTAGTGTTCCTAAAACAAGTGGTGGTGAAGGCTGATTCTCCTATAATTTCTTCTTGTCAAACTTCTTGACCAACCTTTGAGTAAAATCTGCATATGCAATCACTTTTTCATGACTCAAATGGCTGAACCACCAAATGTTTGCTTCACCCTCAAGGTGCAACACTGCAATCTCAATAGATTCTTTCTCTACTACTGGATGTAGCAGGAAAAATGCATCCAACTCCATTCCCCAAGTCTTTTCTGTGCATGAGGGTGACCCATCAAAGATAGATAATAGGAATCTATTGTCCTTTATTCTTCTACTGCTGCAAGGTCTCCTTTCTTCTTTGAGCTGAATGAATTATGGGAGAGTTAGATTCTCCTTGAAAGCTCTAGGTTGAGACTTATATTCTTGAAGATACTCAATTAGAATCTCGTAATCTAAGTTTCCTTCATCTACATGCCTCTTGTCTTCAAAAGAAAAGGGCATAGCATGTTTCTTTGAAGTTCTATGCAATACCGAATATTCTTTTTGCTGATAGGAAGTACATGGACCTCCTTCATCTTGAAACCCTAGTGTGGTTTCACTCCTTTTCTCCATTTTCCTTTGCTTGACCTCCTTGGTGAGGTCCTTCTTAGATCTGAAAAGAGATGAGATAAAAATCACTCTTTCCACCATTCTGATCTCTTTCTCCTTCTTCTTATTCTTTTGATAGCACAATGGCTGAGATCGACAGGTTGAGCCAAGATTATGCTTTGATACCACTGTAATATTACCAAATGGGGAAGTAGCAATATATGAACACAATAATGGAAATAACAGTGAGTAAATCAGCACACCATGATATGAGACAAATGTACAACCATATTATATAACATATTAGCAAATATTAGGCACAAGATCTTGAGGATCAAGTCACTCAAGCAATACAAACAAGCCTCTACAAGAAAAATATGCCATCACATGAGAAATAACTGCCATACAAATTCCCTAAGCTAAGAAAACACAGTTTTAGGGCATAAACTATTGCATAAAGATAGATCAAGGTAGATCAGCTGTTATATAGCTCAAATAGTGCTAGGAGAGAAGATCTAGCCTCCTAGACAATTTTCCAAGAGAACTCAGGAAGGGTTTCCGGAAATACACCCAAATACAAATGGTGATCTACAGCCCTAGGACTGAAGAGTCACTGAAAACTAAAGCTCATGAAATAGAAGGCTACAATAATATATATATGATGTAGATCTCCTCAATGGTCTCCTCCAATGAAAGGCTAAACCCTTCACCTCCAAGGAAATAGTCTAAAAGAGCCAATAGATCCTCCTCTGAAACTGCCTTCCAAAATAATGAAATTCCCAGCTGAAACTACACTGTAAATGATGAGAATAGATTGGCCTGGTTCCAAAGATCTGAAATGTGCTTAGAATCCTTCCTTGCTGATCTCCCAAGAGAAGGAATCCTTCCTCTTATGGAAAACTAGCTTAGAAAGTGGGTTTCTCAACCCTCCACTGCAGCACCTTGCAACAGAACACAAATCTGAAAAGAAACTATGATGTAGCTAAAGGCTGAAGCTTGGCCAAAATGCTAGATGTGTGGAAATGATAAATCAATACTCTCTCAAGAGGCCTCTTAAGGAAAGAGGCGGGATTCCCGCTTGGGAACACCTGGTGCTAAACAACACAACAATCTCAACTAAACAACTGAAGAATGCAAGAAGTCTAAATAGACATATCAAAATAATAATCATAACATAACCCCATATGGCTACCATCCTCTTCCTTATAAACAATGTGAGCCTTCTCACCTTGGGTCCCACTCATTAGGGTTTCCATCATCATGCAATCAATCTCCCTCCAAAAATGCGCTATCTCACCATTAATGCCACTCCTCCATAACAATGTTGTTTGATTTGGTCAAAGTTGACCTATTCAACATGCTCCAAACCCTTTTCATACCTAAGGGTCTTCAATCCAGCTTTTATATGACCTCCATTCATACTAGGAGTGTATTTTATTCCTACTAAGGATATTTATGGGTCTCCATACCCTCTTATTCATCTATCTAAGTGTAAAATAAAAATTTAATATTCCAATTAGTTGTGTGCTAATTTAGGAATAGTACAGGTCCGAAGATCTTGTTTCATTTTTTAAGGTGATTGACAAAGGACAAGGAACTTTGCGTCAAAGATATTATTTCATTTTTTAAGGAGATTGACACAAGAGAAGGAATTCTTCTCTGGACACCTTTTTCATGGCCCATAAGAGGTCATGGCTTCCAAGAGGTCCCCATAAGATGGGAGAACAACACTCTGGAAATCATGGTCCAATTCCCCCAATACATGACGCACTGTATCACTGACTATATAATCAGCAGAAGCAGGCATGGAACAGGTTGCCACATAATTAAGCTATGGCCGGAAAGATACCACTTGCATATAAGGACCATTTAAGGATGATGGTTGATTGGGAGCCAAGTTAGGACCAATGAATTAAATTTTATGAATGGTCACAATTTTCCTTAATATGGGAAACCCATCACATGAAAGAGAGAAGAGACAAGATCCCCCATGACATAAAAATAGTCACACCTAAGGAGTAAATTGAAATTCAAAGAGCCTTGTCTTACCTGGATAAATCCCTCTTGAAAACAAGAGTGATCTCCCTAGAATTATAAAAGAAAACTAGAAACAAACAGGAAAAACAATATCTCTTTCCTTAGCCTACAACTGAAACATGAAGCATGTAGTATGCGAAGGATCACTCACCTATTAATGAACTGCTTGTAGAAGTCCTTTCACTGTTCTCCACAACCAACTTTCCCTCAAAGCTTTCGAGTATTTCCAAATTCTTTCCACAACTTCTCTATGATGCTCCAAAAGAGATTTGCATGGACAAAAACATTCAAAGAGATCGAAGCATCTCACATATAAAAGAAAAGGTAAATGAAATCCTTAATATAGCATATAACATATAAATGAATCAATAATTAGTTATAAACCATGTGACTGATTAAGGAATCCCTCAAATAACATCAATAAAAGATGAAATTAGGAAAGAAAAATTACTTTGTATTAAAAATCAAAGGGAAACAAGCTTACAAGCTGGTTTCCTTGATATCACAAGCGTCCTCTGTTTGGTCAATTTAGTGTGTCCTAAATTGCTGCATTTAATTTGTCAATCCGGGAATCGTAAGCTGATGAAGTGCGGCGCACTATATGTGCAAGATAACCTATTTCTTAACTTTTTGTCGTTTTTGGTTTTATAAGGTGAAATGGAAATTCTAAAATGAAACAAGTTTGGTTATGTTTGTTCAAGGAAATGATATCCCCTATAAAAAAAAATAATAAATAAATCATTTATTTATTTATTATTTACAAATAATTATTCCGGGTCATATTTAACCCAAAACAAGGAAATTAATTAGATAAATCCTTATTTATCTTATTATTTTCTAGGAATAATTATTTAAATCTTATTTAAATAATATTCCTTGTTAAATATGACTAAATCATTTATAAATAGTTAAATAAATCATTATTTATTTAATTATCATTCAACCACTTCCTTAAAATGATAAATAAATCATTTATTTATTTATTATTTACAAATAAAGAGATTTGACCCAAGTCAAATTCCTTTCCCCTCCAACAAATATAATAAAATATTCCATAAAAGGTGGATCTAGATTTGGTTAATATTATTTTAATCATGCACCAAGATCTAGAATAACCCAATATTTTGTTATAAATAGGAGGGTTTTTCCTACCATTCTTCACCTTTTGTTGCCTATTAGATCACTCTGGATCTATACTCTTGGTCTGACTTTGAGCCATTATCATTGTCAAATTTTCCATTATTTACTTTGTGAGCTCCCTTTGAGTTCTATGTTTGTCTGGGTTTTCTACACCAACAAGAGAGAGAAATTCTAGATCTGAAGTGTTGAGGACTTTCAAGAACCCATCCCATTGAGGAGAATCGGAAACACCTTTCTTGTTTTCCTCCCAGGTGCCCTTAATATAAAATTCTTTCAAAAATATTATTCTTGTCTTGTCTATTGGATGCATGGAGAAAAACCTTATTTTTATTGCCTAATGTCTTTTTATGCATAGATCTAGATTTTTGCAGCATTTGTCTTGATCAACTAACTATAGATCTGAAGATATTGGCAGTCATATTTGATGTTAGGGCTATAAGTTATGCATAGCTAAAGTTGTCTTTTTTCGTACACTTTGACAAAAGATTCATACTAACAACTCCTCTCAACAAGAAATAAATTATCTTCTTCCCGATCTTGGCTATGTGGAACTATAATTTTCTTTCTTCTAGTGCCTTCTGCCAATATGTATGCATCATGCCCTCTCGTGGGAATGCACCACTGACACAATCCCCTCTACATACAATATCAGATGGTGATACCAAATATCAATATGGTTGGACCTGTCTTGAAAAAATGGATTAACCGAGAGTTTGATGCAACTCTGGTTATCAAAATAAGTCACCATCAGATCCATCTATTTACCAAACAAACCAACAAGTATCTCCCTCATCTAGATGGCCTCACATGCTGCCTAACTAGTCATTATGTACTCTCCATTTTGAACCGAGTGCAACTAATCTTTGTTCCCGTTGTACTAGGAAAGTTTTGTTCATCCTATGTTGAAGATGCCCCCGATGTGCTCTTCCCCCGTCTGGATGTGGAATTCTTGCCACCTTCGCATCTCTGTTGTCTTCGTTTCCCACTCCTGTCCTTATGTACCATAATCCATACTCTGTAGTGCCTATGAGTTATCTCAACACGTTATTTTTAGCCTTCCAAAAGATCTTGGTAGGCTTAACCATAGCTTGACTAGGTTGGTTAACTGCGTAGCATATGTATGGTCGTGTGTTCACCAAATACATGAGTGAGCCCACAAGTTTCATGTAAATAGTAGCATCCACTACTTCACTTGTAGTAGCATCCTCCTTCCTCCACTTTATTACTAGAGGAGTCTCCATGAGTTTACTTCCCTCCATGTGTAACTTCCTGAGGATCTTGTTGGCATAATTGAGCTGAGATACAAATATCTCCCCATATTTTTTCCATATTTCCAATCCTAGGAAATAGTGTAAGATGCCCCCATCTACCACAATATAGATACAGCCCGTGATCCGCTCACTCTTGGTGAAGCCCAACTCAATGAAATAGTTGTCGATCCTGGTGTACCAAGCACACCTTGCTTCATCCCATACAATTATCTCTTGAGTCTGCACACATGCAACTCTTTATCGAAGATCTCAAAACCTTCCAACTGCACAATGTACACCTCTTCCTCAATCACCCCATTGAGGAAGGTTTTCTTTACATCCATTTGATGTATCTGCCATCCCATCTGCACTGAGAGTGCAAGGATGGATTTGATTGATGAATACCTTGCGACTGGTGCAAAAGTCTCATCATAACCAATCCCTCCACCTGAGAGAACCCTAAGGCCACAAATATGGCCTTGTGCTTCTCCACAGTCCCATATTCTTCCTGCTTCACCTTGTAGACCCACCTAGATCTTACAACTGACTTACCCACTGGTCTTGGGACAACTTCCCATGCACGATTTCTGATAATGGATTCATACTCCTCAACCATGGCATCAACCCACATTGGATAATGCACTACTTCCTCAAAAGAGGATGGTTCTATCTCAATACCTTCACTTATAAGAGCCATGTATCTAGTGTACTGCTCTAGGGACCTTAACTCTCTACTATTGTTATCACTCATAAAAGTGAAGCATAATTTGACAAAATCCTAGAGGTTCTTGTGTCAAAGGTAGGGTCATAGAATTCATTTTTCATTACTTGGTCAAGGAAAATTTTTAATTTTTCTTATTTAGCCTATCCTAAGGTCTAAACTCACCCTCATTCAAATCCTTTTATGTCACATCAGTCATGATTTTCTGACATTTTTCATTTTCCAAGTTTATAGCGCCGAAAGAGTCATTTTAGCCAAGAAACCACAATTTCGTAGCGAAATACACAGAGAAAATTCACTTTTCCCTGCAAAATTATTAATACTTTCGTAGCGAAAATGCCAGAAATACACTAGGTACACTACGAAAGTAAGGATTCATGTCTGTCTTGTCAAATTAGTTGTTAGGTGTCAGAAAATGATTGAAAAGGATAAGTTAGATGCCATTCAAGTCAGTTAGGGTAAATATCAAGGTGCAATGGTCATGGTTGAAGTCATTATCACCAGTTTAAGCATGTATGAGGTCATCATTACCCTTTTGGCATGTATGTGTCATAATTTAAGCATGAGTTGTCATATAAAACACAAAAATTTATCATAAGCTTCTATTTGTCACTCAACATTAATTCTTTCATGTGAAACATCTCAATGTCACTTTTTGAGAGCTGCTTCATCACATCAAGTAGCATGTTGTCCAATTTGACTTTACAAGTGTCACCTTTTTAAGAGGGAAACTTGGCTATAAAAGGAGATGGTCATGTGTAAGAAAGCACACAAAGGAGGCTCTGCGGATAATATAATAATCTCATGGATCTTAATATATTCATGGAGGACCATATCTTTGTTGAAGCATGCATCATATTCAAGTTGTTTGAATTTCTGCTGGAGTTAACAAGGAAATTTCTCTGTTTTTGAATTGTTTGAGCAGTAAGTTTAAAGAGAAGATTATGGATGAAAAGAGATGAATTTGGAAATTATTAGAGAGGTTGTTTTCAATTACAGGACAAGGAAAAATAACCTCTCTCACTTTTCTCACAGGTGCTATCAGTTGGGAGATACAAGGATTTCTTTGAGCCCTATTTTCAGAAAACAGAGTTTTCCTGTTTTAAACATGTTTTTCAAATGCAGGTTCTGGATAGCTGGAGATGGTTTTCAAAAACCCAAGAGAGGTTTTTCTTCCTAACATTCTTATTGACAAAAATTTCCCCCATTTTTTCAAAAGACACCATGGAGTCGGAGATATAATCTCTGTTCTAAGACCTATTTTTAAGAAAAAATAGGAAAAATCTGCAAAGTGGTATTAAATATGAAAGGTGAGATGGATTGTGTTCCTCATTAGTTTGATGAGGTACATAACATGAAGAGGGGTTCATGGCATGTTGAAGATCAAGTTAAATTCCTCCATGAGAAGTTATAATTGATCCATGAGGAGCTGGATAAGAAGGGTCTTAAAATGATTGTAATTGAAGAGCCCATAGCTCAACTCATCATCAATGAAGAAGAAACACCTCGAGACTCTTAGGTTGAGTTGGTTTATGTTTTTAAAGGTCAATGGCATGTTTAAAATAAATTTTTTACAGCTGGAAGGTATCTTTTTCAAACAAGGAAAAAATCTGGAATTTACAATGTTGTCAGCAGTTTCGTAGCGTTTCCTAGGCTTGAAGCGAGGAAAACGCTATGAAACCACGTGTAGCTTTATTTTTTTCATTTAAAACCATTTTGGGAAGCTTCCAAGGGGTGAAAATGATATTGAAGATGTGTCAACGCATGATGAGGACCATGCAAGAGAAAAGAAGCAAAAATTCTAATGGCAGAGGTCATTTTTTGTATGCTACGAAAGTACGCTACGAAACTATCATACTTTCGTAGCGTGTTGTTTTTAAGGTTCATGAGCAGGTTTTTGGGAAGTTTTGGATAGGTGGACACTTTCAAAGGTTCAAGGGACTTTTTCAGCAATCATCCAAGACTTGAAGACCATGAGATGAAGACAATTCATCAACCAAACCATTCGTTGAAGATAAGGACATGTTTTCCTGAAAAATAGGGTTTGTTTCCATATTTTGAGGAGAGTAATCAAGATGTCAAGTAGTGATGATTTCTGTGATAGATAATTTGAACATGTGAAGAATTAGTTGTCAGATGTGTAACTATTTTAGGAGATAAGGTATTTGATGTAATAATTAACAGTTTGAGTGCTATTAGGAAAAGGAATGTTTTGTAGTGTAGCTATCATTTTCTCATTAAAGCACATGTTTTCTTGTTATGCAAGGTGTCATTAGGAAAATTTCGATGAATCTAGATTAGAGGCAAATCATCTCTCATGTAACAAGGTCTATTAAAGGGCAGATATTTGAATTTGTAAAGGGTTGGAGACTTTTTGCAGAAAACTTCTGCCTTATGTATTTTGACTCATATCAGTAATACAAAGAGGTTTTCTTCTTGACAGACCTGAGATTCTCATGGGGTTTTTAATGTTTTATTGATATACATATTATGTTTCACCACTTGTAGTATATTTCATTGCTATTACTCACAATTCATAACTCTATGCTCTGACTTCCTTTAGTAATGAAATGACTGTGTTTTCCTATGTTTTATGAGTGAATTACCTTTGAACCACTAGCAGTAGATTTCATTGCTATTAATCAGAATTCATAACTCTATGCTCTGAATTCCTTTAGAAATAAAATGACTATGTTTTCGTATGTTTTATGAGTGAATTTTTGTTAAATAATTCCTGCCCACCTCAGCCCATGTCAATAAACCTTGCCACTGAAAACCATCGATTGTTGACTCCATAAGCCCAATGGTTGCAAGCCTCATTATTTTCAACCTACATACAAAAAAATCAAGTTACTTTCCAAAATAGAGTTAGCCATCTAGTACTATCATTATCTAATATCATAAACCCCTTTGAGAGAGCCCCTCTCAGATCGAAGAGGCTAAGTTTCCGCCAAAAGCCGGTTTGAAGCAATTACAGATAGAGTTGTCTCGATCAACAGCCAATGAAGTGAAATTCTGGCATAACAACTATGGTGTGGGTGCTCCCACATTCTCTCTCACATCCATCAATAATCTGTCAGCCTCTCTGGTGTGCTTCCTTCCATCTCTAGTGGATGGCTTTGCATGAGTGGTTTCTACCACTCTCTCTTCCTCTGCTTGTGGGTTCTCTGCATCCTGAGGTTCATCCTTTGGAGCTAAGAGCTCCTCAAATGCATGCAACTCAAGCTGCCTCTCAAGGGACAATGGCATGGATTTGTCTTCATCAAAATTCACATCTATTCTGACCACTCTTAATTCAGATATGTTAGCCCCCTATGAATTTTTTGATAAGCAAATAGGGGGCTAAAATGTTTTTTGAGTCTTCAAGGAATGCATCTCCTCTGAAAACACATCATCCTTGAAGCCTCCAGTGCATCAGTCCTTTGATAAACCCTTGCTTATGTTCCTAGTTTAAAACCTCTCTGTTTCTGTGAAGAATGCCCAAAAGGCCCCCATTTTTTCCTTTTATGTCATCCCCATTAAGCCTCTGTTTCATCCTCTGTTTCCCTCCCTTAATCCTTCATAAATACTCTAAATTACCCTAACTCCCCTTTAAACCTTGCAAACACCCTTTTTTTGGTTTAATAACCCCTTTTCCTCTCTACCGTTACCCCTTTTTGGGCCTTAAAATACACTAAACTAAGCTAAAAACCCATTTTTCTTTATAACAGGCTTAGCCCCTTTCGGCCATCCCCTTAACCACTTCCCCCCATGGACCCGAGTGCTAAGACCAAGCGCTAACGCACATGGAGCTAATCGCATTGTAAGGTCAGAGCGGAGTGCAATTTCTTTGTAAAGTTAAAAATCTCCGATGCGATTATGTTATGTTCTGTGGAGCGCGGGCATCATTAGGGGAATTTTGAGGTCTAAAATGGGCCTCCCAAGAAAAATGTACAACAAAAATAAACTTTATAACAACCAATAGGATTCAAGATGATGATGTCAACCATGGGGGATGATTTACCATTTTTTAAATAAAAGGGTAAAAATATTAAAAAATAATAAAATAATAAAACTACTTTTTCAACTCGTATTCTCAACTTATCTCCCACAATTTTTACTCAAATTTCGAGTGGGAGTACTCGTTGGATGAAAAATTTAATTCCTCATCCAAGGAGTATGCATGTTGCATACTTTTGATAGACCCTGCTACACGAAAAATGAGAAATACATGAAAAAACATGACTGCAATCAATTTTTTCATGTATTTCTAATTTTTTGTGTAGCAGGACTGGTCAAAAGTATCCAACATGGGTACTCCTTCGATGAGGAATTAAATTTTCCATTCAAAGAGTAGTCCCACTTTCAATTTGAGTAAACAATTTGGGAGATAAGCTGAAAATATGAGTTGAAAAAGTAGTTTTCTCTTTTTTTCCTCTAAAATTTGATGATGCAATCAAAAATTATTTTATTATTTCCACTATTATTTTATAATTTCCTTAGGTTGCCCATTTTATACCCTCAAAATTCCCCTATTAACCCACCGTTGATTCATACAACTAGACGCCCGTGTTATCTCACAACGCGCCCACCTCACCCCTTTGTTACCCCGCCGATTGTATGCAAACCGCTGATCTCGCTACTCCCCGATCCACGTGGTTATCGCACAATTGGAGACGCCAACGCACAAATCCCGCATTGCTGATCCCTCTTGATTGGTGCGCCCCGATTGAATCTCCGCCATTAAAACCAATGGCCCTGATCTCTTCTCATTCCGCCCCGCTTCCCTGATTGGAAATCCTCCAACCCAATCATAGCTGTCGATCTCACATAGATCCGATGGTCCAATGCCAATCACACAATTGCTCGTCAGAGTTTTGGTCCCCTCCATCGCTCCCTCTGATTAGATCGCAGCTGTCCATTTCCCATGATCTAACGGCCTATATTTCTCCCGCTCGCCAAAAATTTTCTCCCCCAGTGTATCTCCTCCACAGATCTCAGTCGTTCATCCATAGATCGGACGGTCCGCAATGAAACCGTCGTCCGTTTGACCCCACCTCTACCGACCATGCATCTTCTCAGATCACACTCCGTCTCCTACTGTCTGATTTTCCCGCTCCTGAACTGATGGTCCTTAGTAATATCGCGCAGTTTGGGCATCCAAAGTTTAATATTTCAAATTCACGTGATATGGGTGGTTTTCCAGAGCCATGTGTTAGCCGGGGACCCATATTGCGTTGAAAAAGTATAAACCACTCCCCTCCCTTTTCGTTGCGTGAAACTAGCGGTTTTGTATCCCAAAACCACTTCCATTAATCGCCTCAAGTCTCATCTATAGATCCGACCGCTGATCTCTCCCGCATCAACGGTCCTCGTTGCATTTCTCGTGACTTTCAACTCATGCATGCATCGCGCAACCCATGCATTGCATCGGATCATCGCAGTCATCAATCTCCTCTCGAGATCCGATGGTCCAGGTTATATCGCCCTCCACCCATGACCAGGTCCCACCATTTCAAGTCCATTTCACATGTTTTACCCTCATTTCCTTTGTATTTCGATTCAAAGGCCCAAATTATAATGTTTTACCTTAAAACATTATATCATTTCGCCCGAGCATTAAAATTAATGTTTTTCGTTAAGAGTCATATCCCCACTGTTTCACTGCATTTGTCCACCGTTTCCAGTGCATTCATAGCATTCACCACTGTTGTGCCACCATTCTTCCAGGCCTCCACAACATTTCTTTCACCACCCCCTAGATTGTTATAATTGGTTTATTTTATTGTGTAGGGCATACAGAGTGATAAATTCACCTCGTGGTTTGTAATCAGAGTCACCGTGATTCAAAACACAGAGAGGCCATTACAGCAGTGGCTCGGTGAAACATCAGAGATGGATTAAGAGGATTTAAGCTTGCCAATTGAATATTCAGCACCTAATCCCATGATCAAAGGAATAAGGCGCAGTTAAAAGATTAAAAAGAGCACATGAAACAAGCCATATCTGCTCTCAGCATCAGTAGTACATTTTCTCAGAACAGTACGCCCTCCGACAGAAGTCTCCATGCCTCCCCGAGCTCCCAAGGGCCATCTCACTAACAGAAAACTTCCAAAGACTATCAGGACAACAATAATGGAGGTATGGAAGCCCAAAAGACCTTCAGTCACCTTAATTGCTTCATAAGATAGAAAAGAGAGCCTTACAGCCAAAAAAAACTTCAAAGAAACATCAGAGGTCAAATCCGACCTGACAAAGACTCCAAACCAGACCACCAAGTACAACGCAAATCTATTAAGCAGAGTGGGCATGAACACCTCCTCCACTCTGTCTTAATGGATCAATTTAATGTGTATCACCTACTCCCGTTATCCATTTTTCCTATAAAGAATCCGAGAGAACACTTTGTAAAGGGTTCGGTTGCATTGTTGCTGTTGTAGTTGTAGGGATTCATTTTTGATTGTTAGAACAGTTTTGGGAGAGAGTAGCAGAGTATTTTGTAGTGTAGTAGGCTGGGAGGAGAAAGTTGGGACTGTAATCAGCCATTGAGCTCAGTGTATGTGACTGGTTTTGCATCAATTAATCAAGCAGATTTCACAGGATCTCAGTCTATTATTACGGGTGATGTTTCTCTCATTGCATTGTTTATTTACATTTTCCATGCTATTCATTGGCCTTCTGGTACGCATCAGAAATATAACATAGGATTTTCCCTCACATGGTACCCTATGTTTCTGCTCTCCCTACCTTTAATGTTTTCTGCTGATAGTGAATCTAAGAGAAAATTCATGTAACTTAACTAGTGTAGCAGTTGTTATTCACTGCTAGCTGATGTGTGAATTAGGGGTTTGCTGCTTAGTTGTTCTTGTTTGGGTTCAAGATAGAGGATTTGGGATACCGGGGATTTAGTGTAAGCCCTGTCCACTGGGGTCCTTGTTCAACAGATTGACCTTCCCAAGATCCCATGAGCTGGTGTCAAAGCATTTAAGGTTAAAAGTCCTTCTTTGACCTTAGGCCTAGTTCTATGTTTAAATCTTAAAGTGTTTTCCCTTTGAGAGTATGTCGAAGAAGATCTGGAGTTAAATGATCTCTGGTCTAATCTCAAGCTGCCTTTCTTGTTTCACCTTTCTCTCTTTAATGTTCCACTCCATCATCTATCTCAAAGATCCTTTAGTGTAGATGACTTGCCTTATGGAAGCCTTGGCTATTTGTTTGTGAGTAAATCTCCTTTCACGACTCCATAGCCCAATGGATGGCACAGCCTTAACCTATCCTCTTTTACCAAAACATCCTGCTGCTTTTCTCCTTTTCTCCCATTACCTTCTCAGTCTATGATCTCATGACCAACCCAACAACCAAAAAAATCATTTTAAACCCCCCTTTGTGCTTCATACCTAGCCTAACATCTCAATTTGAGCTTCAAAGATATATTATTCTTTGCTTTCTTGGAGAGATCCCTCTCCGGGTCCAGGAGGGCTAGATCCTAGGACCCCAAAGTGGTTATGATGTTGTCTCATCTTTTGGTCTTGCCAATCTGGCCAAAACATGGGAACCCCAACATGCCGGAAAGTACACCGATAGGGGTTGTGAGGTGTATCGTTGTACTCCATGAATATCCCCAACTCTATTGCTGGCTCTAGCATCTTCCTGGCATCTTTGGTCACAAGGAAATAAATAAATGAACCAAAAATTTTAAAATGCAACACATATAGTTTCTTACCTAAAAAAGCCTCCTCTGTTGTACTCATCCCAAGTATTCGATGAGGACTTTTGTTCTGCACAAATACTGTTTTATTACATGCTTCCTCCCACAGATGCAACAGTAGACCCTGATCATGCAACATAGCTTGTGTTGCTCCCAAAATAGTTATGTTATTTCTTTCTGCAACCCCATTTTGTCGTGGCTTATGAGGTGCTATCAATTCTCTTCAAATTCCTTCTGAGGCACGTAAGTTCTTGAATTTGTTAGAGACATATTATCCACCAGTGTTGCTCCTCAGAGCCTTCACCTTCTTCCTTGTATCTTTCTCGACAAGTGCCTTGAACTCAAAAAACTTGGAGAACGTCCAATATTTCTTTTGCATGAAGAAAATCCAACATTTTCATGAAAAATAATCTACAAAAATCACATAATATCTATGTTTTTCTTTGGAAGCTGTTGAGAAATTTCCACACATGTTTGAGTGAACTCTCTCAAGGATCGTCTTTGCTCGACTTTCCTTATCGTGAAAGGTAGCTTTGGTATACTTCCCCAATGTACAACCTTTGCATGTATCTCTCTGCACAAGTGTACCCTTTGGAAGTCCTGTAGAAATATGTTGCATGATCTTCAAATCACCATGGTGTAGATGGCCCAACATCCAGTGCCATAACTCACTGATATCTTGGCTCTCCACCTTCTCTGCTTTCATACTCAAGGAAACACAGTTTTCTACATCCAATTTGTATAGGTTCTTTACTTGAACCCCAATATTTTTCACCTGTCCCATGGCTTTATGATGAAGGAGCGTCTTTCCTTAACTGAATATCACATCATATTCATGGTCTTCCAACATAGCAACATAAACCAAAATTTTCTTTAAACCAAGAACATCAATGACATATTTTAATGTGAGTGTATTACCTGATTCCCTCTGAAAGGTAGCTATACCTACACCGATAGTGCTATACCTCCCATCATCTCCCATCTCGATGTGCATATGGAGATCCTTCTCCTCCAAGATACTGAAGAATTATTTGTTTCTAGTCATACGGAACGAATCTCTACTATCCAAGTACCACACAAATTCCATCATCGATGAAACCATGCATGAGATGAGAGTGAAATCCAACTCGAATTGTGAAGCAATTTCTTCACTAGCTACTCCTCTTGAGGCCTTCTTGTTGGTCTTATTTTGTGGACAATTTGTGGCATAGTATCCATGCTCATGAAAATTGAAACATTTTACCTTTGAAAAGTATCACTTCTTTCCTAACTTACCATTGGAATGGGATGTCTTCCCTTGCCCTTTGTTCACCTTTCCATCTAAGGAAAAAATCTCCTCATCATTGGTGCTCCACCGAATATCTTCTTGTACCAAGTCAGACCATAATCTCTCCTAGTCTAGCATCTTCTCCCTCCCATTCATAGAGTTCTAGTAGTTATGCTAGCTCTTGGGAAGGTCTAGAAAATCTAGGATCACAAAATGATCCTAGGAAACTTTTATTCCAACAATTCCAAGCTCATTTTGACATTGAATGAACTTTTTCAAGTGTTTTTGGATCATTTCGCCCTTCTTCGTCTTGATCTTTCAGATCTTGTCTTTAAGCGCCAGCTTCCTATGGTCGTTTCTATTTTGAAACAGAATTTTTAAGGCCTTCCACATATCATATGGAGTTTCATTTCCATGGGGACTTGAGACAATATGATCTCAAACTCCCTCTAACAAGATCCTTCTCACCTTTGCTGCCTTATTCTTCCATGCATCAAGAAGTTGAGCATCTTCTATTGCAGGCCGGGGAATATCACTTTCAATGCATGCCTTTAGCTCATTGTCCTCTAGCACTGCCACAATCCTATCCTTCCATGCTATGTAATTCAAATTTCCCTCATGGGAATATTGGAGTCCTAAGCCATTGCAAGACATCTTGATCTATTGTTGGTCCTGAAGAATAAATCTGCAAATTCGATGTACCTATTAAAAAATAATTCTAGTTCTTCTCTTCTATTGTGATTCTTGGTGCTATGATACCATGTAGAAATTATCCAAAGGGATTCAATCTAATATTGTAATTTTCTCCCTTCTACAATTTGCGGAAACCAAATTCGACCGCACAATCACATAACAAGAGAAAGAAATAATCAATGAAAAAACACAAGATGTATCCGAGGAAAGAAACTTCTCAAAACCTCGCTATCTGTATATTTCATAAAGTCAAGCCCATGAAAAAATACAATGCTATTTCTGTCACTAAGAAACCTTCGCACTATGTTGACTATCTCACTCTGATCTAGGAAAAATCAGTCAAATACTTAACCAATTTTCAGTCTCTGTTTGACCAGCCTTGCTTACGCATTCATGGAAGAATTGTGTCCATATGAATAAGGAATTTCCCAAGAATTGATTGCACAATTCCTTCAAGGCATCTTGATCACCTCATGCATGACCTATACAATTTTCTAATTATACAACTGATAGTTATCTTCCCTTTAACCTCAATCTCAATTGGGCCTTCCTTAGAAATTACATGTGAAAAATATTTATAGCGAATTATTAGTTCATTTATTGATCACCACTTGTGAATTAAATCATATTTAATTCTCTGGACCTATCACTAGCTCATCTCTCAGTTAGAACTAGTTAAAATTATTTTAACTCAATTAATTTAGTTAACTAATTACAACTCACAAATAAATGTAAATTGACCCCCTAAAATCATGGGATAACTCTACATGCCTCTTCTCTGACCCTCAACTCGAATTTCCTAATCTAACTAAGTCTTCATGGCTCAGTTAAATAATACAAGTTGTCATGAGATGAAATTACAATTTCTCTTCCAATTTAATTAAGGGAAAATTAAATCAGAATCCCCCTTGGGTGCCATTTCTTGGTGCCATTTCAATAGGGTGGTGGTACCCTAGGTGAGGAATAGTTTGTGGCTTCCAACTTCTTTCCTTTTTTCTTATCCCTCTTGATGGAACTTACTGGTGTCGATGCAGACATAGCTTGTTTTGGGTTGGTTTCCTGATAAGGGGCTATAGGAATGATGCATGTCGAGGTGATACCTGAGTTTGTTGATATGACCTGAGGGGCTAATACTAGAGATGTATTACAAAATCCATATTCAACAACATGAGTGTTTGCATGAATTGGTGCGAAACAAAACCAGGTGGAGGGTATAAGAAGGGTGTATGAGTGATAGCGTAGGATAATAATGTTGAGTCAATAAGCACAATAATAGGGGTGTCGGGAAATGGTTCCTGAGGTTGCAATGTGTTTGACAAGCTCATCATGCACACTACGGCTGAAGGGGGAGCCTCTATTAGCGGTGGGTCTTCTGGGTATGTTCTAAGCAATGATGATGGTTTGAACATCCTTGGTGACATTTCCGTAAAAGTGGTAATCAACTCTCCATGGGATCCTACGAAAGGTAACACCCCATTGGGAGCGTTTGAGATCTTTTTCTCGTAGTATGTGAGTTTATCTACCGCAACGATTTTCCTGTCATGGGGGGACATCATGATATGGAATAAAAAATATCCCACTGCAGTCATAACATAAATTTAGTTGTGGCCCAAAAATATGTTGTAATCAAGTTGGGCATTAAGGACTTCTATATCGATGAACACAATTTTTCCAGCAAGTTATACTAGTACATCCTGAAAAAGGACAATGGGGGAAGATGGGCACCCGTCATATGCTCTAAGTTTAATGGGTGATGTATTTAGTTTGGAAGAAACTAACTTCTGAAAAAATTTCTTTGACATGACGCAAGTAGATTCCCCCTCATAAAAAATGCAATGATGTATGTTGATATTATGAATGGTGACCAGAATCTAGAAGACGACTATCAACAAAAGGCATGGGGTAGAGTTATCAAAGTCCAACTCCATCAAATGAGAATCGACTGGGTCAATGGATCCTAACGTGGAAATAAGGGTTTTCCATTGGGTTGGGTAGGTTTTCAAAACTTCTAGTGTTGACATGGTCGATGGGGATTGGGATAAGTCATCAACTATATTGTAGCTATGAGCAAACTTTGAATTATGTCTAGTTTGAAGTTGAGGCACTTTGACCATGAGTGGGATGGTTTCAACAAGCGATTGAGGGATCGTCAAAGGTCTTGTAGGTTTTTTAGTTGTATTTGTGGTTGATGTTGAAGGTTTGTTTCCAGAGGGGTTCCACAGTCCCTGTTTAGTGTTTGTAGGAGAACTTACTATCCTATCATGTAGATGTCACAATTGGTGGTATCCATGGAATTCCCTCCTGGGGGATTCTGATACTGTTGTTGGGGGTTTTCATGTTTGGTATTCACTACTCCATGATGGGGGAAAGGGTCCTACATAACGACATTTTTTTGGTATGGCCCACCCTTCCCCTTGGTATCTTTCATCCTTTTAAACTTAAGGAGTTGAGGGAAATAGTGGGTGTAATGGCCATACTCCCCAAAAATAGCACATGCATGATTAGTCATTAGACTAGAGTTCTTGCTCTAATTTTGTGAGTTTTTATTGCTTTGGCTTTGGTTTTGGTTTCAGTTAAGGGGATTTCCCCCGGTTGGTGGTCGTGAAGGTTATTCCCCCCCATGAATTTTGTGAGGTTTCCAAACTCGACTATTGAAAAGACTGTTGCCATTGTGGAAAATAAGGTTGTATAAAATTAACCCCAACGTTAGGTCGTGTTGGGGGGGATTCTACTGGGATGCAATAAAGGGGAAGTAGGGATTCCCTTTCCATGGGTTGGTGTAGGTGATCCGGGAGGTGGAAATTACCTCTGATGTGAGTGGGGGTGTTATAGGCCATTTTGTCACATCTGGTCAATAGGCCTCCTAATGGGATCAATCAACATCCTTTCCCCCTTTGTCATCATCATTGCACAAAGCCCTAAGCATGGATATTTCATTCCCCATAGTTTCTGCCTGAAACTACATCATATGAGCCAGTATTAGGACCAACGCTCCCTCACCTCTTGTTGGACTGTGTTCAACTAAAGTTTTATCCACTGTGGCCTACGTTGATCACCTACAGGTTGCTCCCCTTTGCACTTGCATTGGTTCTAGAAATTTGGGAAAAAGAGAGAGAATCTCAAAGCCTCCATTTATAGAAGCTTTTAAGATATGTTGTAACCATTTCCCTCAGATAAAAATCTCGAATCCTATCCTATCCTACCTTGGATTTTCCATCCCTTATCCTTATATCTCATCCTCCCATCAAGAGTGGATCATAATCCATAGATTGGTAAAAGGATAAGAACTCCCAACTTACCCCACTAGTCTATATATTTACAACCTTCCATATGCAAGGGGTTGGATTTTGGAGAGTGATTATACCCTTATGCTACTACTGTGAGAGACATAATTTCATGCATTTAGGGTGATTGTATGTGCACTTTGTAACAAGGAAAGGACAAGTCAACTTGGAGGAGCTCTTTTACAAGATTAACACCTATTTTTTTTTGTAACTCACTCCATTTCTATTAATTCAAAGAGTTATATGTTTTCCTATATATGATGTTGTTATTTAATTTATTTCAATACCATGTTGATCTATTGAATTTTCAAACACAAGCATGGTAAGCACATGAGAATAGGAAAGATAAGCATGGATATCATATTATTCACAATGATATACATTTATAGTAAATTAGGTGTGACTCTTGGATTCCACATTCCAAGGTCACTTGGACTCCCTAAGTCTCTAGAATCCTTCCACACTAACCCTAGAAGGATTAGGTGTCCAACATCCCCCCCCCCCCTCTTACTCCAAAGGGGTATGTGTGAGTCCAAGAAGAGAGTTTTAATACAAAATGGCAGCACTAAGTTGAATGTGCTCTCTGAAATGTTGGCCTAATGAGGTGGTTTAAGGATGACCACCAACACTGGAACACTTAGTGCAGTACTCATAATGTTTTGAAGAGGGAGACATTCAACCTGGAAGAAGGAAGGTCTATAACCTGTGATGGTTTAAGGATGACCAACAACTCTGGAATTCTTGATGCATTTTCTGGAACTCCTCCAAATTGGTAAGAAGTTGAAGTCTTTTTGATAGAGGAAGTGTCCCCAATTATTTGAAGAGGAAGAATATCAACCTCACATAGATGGTTTAAGGTTGAACACAAAACAAAGGCATGCTCATGGGCATTTGTGTCTCTGGCTACAACTCTAAATCTGGAATGGAAGGTTGTGGCTTAGGCTTTCTTGAACTATTGTGTCTCTTGCTACAACTCCGAATCTAGAATGGCAGGTTGTGGCTCAGGCTTGATTGATGTGTCTTTGAAGCTTGTAGATGACCATCATTTCCCCCCTGTTAGATACAAGGTGAGATGACAGAGAAAAATCAACTGCAATACAATTCAATACTCTAGAACAACTTTTGACATATGACTGAAACATCTTCTTGGTTGTTGATGCCCATTGCCAAGAAGCGATCCATCCAAGATGAATATTTGTTCTTGCAGGAGGCTTGTTTTTGAAGCATCTGGGTGGTGAATAATGAGTGTGCTAACCACAAGCAGTTTGGCATGGGTGAAGATCGAAAGAATGATATTTCATATGGCCAAGTCACCACACAAGTTGGCATTATCAATATGTTGTGGTCATTGTGAAGAGGATGAGGATTTGGAACAACTAAAGGTGAAATATCACAAAGAAATCCAACACTTTGAAATTGAATGGGATTGGAATAGTCTGGAATATGAAAAGACACCTCCTTTTCATATCCAAGACCTATTATGTGCTTTTTATGGACAAGATCTTCCCAAGGTTTGATGATGGGCTTGGGAAGTGTAGGCTGGATTTTTGCTTCTACATTAAAATCTGATCTTGTACTGGGCTAAGTGATCTAAACAATTTCTTGTTGCTGATGGGAGTTTGCCTCAATGTTCTAATAAAAAAGAAGTTCATAATTGCAACTCTTTTGCTGAAGCTCATCTCGCTGTAGCTAAGATTCTAGTTGCATAAAATCAATATTTTATTGTGCATGATGCAGGAAAGTTTGAATGTCAAAGAGAGTGTCTTTACTAATTTTGGCTATGTCACTAGTAGTATATTGTATCATAGTTTCCAAGAACTCTAATATTTCAAAAAATTTGGCCATTTTCAAAAAAAATCAATCGAAAGAAATGAAGGGAGTTGGCTTCAACCGATAATGCACCTTTGATATTGAAATAAGAGATAATAATACTATCATCAATGAATATGCAGTGTTTTCTAATGCAGAAAAATATAACATATCCACAAAATAATAATTCCACCAATTAAAGCCATTTAAAAACTTTAAAAAATTTCTTGCAAATCCACCTTATTTTTTGAGGCAACGCCAGTTAATTTACTTTTCTTGAGCACATAATTCAAGGTCATTGATATTTGGATATCTTCTCTAACTCCTTTGCCTGGTTCAACATCAAACTACATGCATCACTCCATTTTAGTGCACATAACTCAACACACATTATTGATGCTCAACACAATATATCCATTCAAAAAATTGAGCAAGACTTTCACTGCACCATTCACACTATTCAACGATGGATTTAACGCTTTCATATGAATCTAAGCAATGAGTTGGTGTAGCAAAGCACTCGATATTCAAAATTTTCAGAGATTGACTAGACGCAAATAATTTTCATTGGCTCAATGTATCGATGCAAACACATTGTCTATTCCATGGAACTAGATCTCGCTATCTTAATTTTTGGTTGTCTAAACATGTATTACCATTGCCACTCCTCTTCTCGTATATAAAATTGAATGTAGTCTCTTCTATATATTATAACATGGATCATTAATATGATTTTAATAACCACTTTAATGCATGCATCACCAACTCAATACGTAAAATTTGGCAGCCGGTCTAGAACCAACATCAGTAGCTTCACTTCGACGCACTATTTAGACATGCAGATTGAAAAACAATATAACGGTGGAGGAGTTTTCATTCATTGTTTTCCTAGTGCTTCTAATGGTGCATTATATATGAAGTTAGGGCCTCAAGTAGATAGAATAGGTGTGGATTGGTGTGATGGGAGAAGCATAGTGGGAGATTGACGAGAGGAGGGGTGTTGTGGTATGGGAGCTGTGGGTGGTAATTACAGAGGGAGGGATGGGCAAATGGAGGGAGGAAGGAGCAGCGAGGAGGAGGGAGAAACACAAAGGGAGGAGCGTGAAGGGAGGAGGGAGGAGCATTGTAGAGGGAGCACCACTGCTATGGGAGCCGAGACGCAATGGAAGGAGGAGGGGTGTGGCCCAATTTGAGAGTGTGTAGGAGAGATCTAGACACACAAAAAGAGCAATGTGAAATAATGTGGAGGAGGGCCGAACGCGCAGGCCACGAGAGAGCCACAGAGGACAGAGACTTTAAGTAATGGAGTCGACTGTATATGAGGCCGAAAGACTATGGGGGATGTATGCTATGGGAGGAGGCAGCGTACAAGGCCAAAGGGCCAACACTGTGAAGGTCGCGGTGGAGGTTGCTTGGAGTGTGTGTGGGTTCGAGGCAAACTGGAGTGCGTATGGAGGATGGAGTCAGGTGTCAATGCAACAAGTACATTGTCAACACCATATTATCACTGATAATTTCAATGGGTGCATTCCGAGAATCTCTGCGTGGATGTGTTATCAGTGTCAATAGAGACTTTACTGAGGAATTACTAACAATGCCTGACCCACTTACATAAAACGAGCTCTGGAAGAAAATTAAAACACTGACGAGATCTGGCCATGGCATTAGAGAACGTTTAAGGTCTAAAATGGGCCTCCTAAGAAAAATGTACAACCAAAATAAACTTGATAAGAAAAAATAGGATTCAAGATGATGATGTCTACCATGGGGGATGATTCACCATTTTTAGGGTAAAAAGGTAAAAAGATTAAAAAATAATAAAATGATAAAACTACTTTTTCAACTTGTATTTTCAACTTATCTCCCTAATTTTTAGCTCAAATTTCAAGCAAAAGTACTCGTTGGATGAAAAATTTAATTCCTCATCCAAGGAGTACCCATGTTGCATACTTTTGATTGACACTGCTACACGAAAATGAGAAATATATGAAAAAATGTGATTGCAATCACGCGTTTCATGTATTTCTCATTTTTCATATAAAAGGGTCCAACAAAAGTATACAAAATGGGTACTCCTTGAATGAGGAATCAAATTCTCCATCCAACGAGTGTTTCCGCTTGAAATTTAAGTAAACCCATAGGAAGATAAGTTGAAAATACAAGTTGAAAAGGTAGTTTTTTTTTTCCCCTCTAAAATTTTATGATGTAAACTAATATTATTTTATTACTTCCGCTATTATTTTATGATTTCCTTAGGAGGCCCATTTTAGACCTCAAAATTCCCCTAATGAAAGGTCAGGTTGCGAGCATAACACAAATTGACAGAAACACAGTTTTCTTGCTGGCTTCCCCAGTATTTATGCTGAGTATGAAGAGACTAGCCATTTTTTCTATTTGGAGAATGTAGACATCTCATGGAATTCAATTAACTACAAAGATGAATGAACCATTCAACATGTATGACCGCGTAGAGAAATTGTCAGGAAACAAAATATTGTGTAGTAAGAAATAAACATGCACATAATAATGACAATTTTAACAAGTAAGAAGGCATAACCATCATGCAAATAGAAAAATCACAAAACTAATGGTTCAAATTGGAGCAGGGCCAAAATTCGCCTGCTCTGATACCATGTCAAACACAAGCATGGTAAGCACATGAGAATAGGAAAGATAAGCGTGGATATCATATTATTCACAATGATATACATTTATAGTACATTAGGTGTGACTCTTGGATTCCACATTCCAAGGTCACTTGGACTCCCTAAGTCTCTTGAGATTCCACACTAACACTAGAAGGATTAGGTTTCCAACATGATTAAAGCGATTAGATGATGCTACATAGATCCTATAGTTTCTTGGGTTGTGTTGTCTGAATATGCAAGGTTCTAATTTTGGAAATCAGATCTAGAATTGGAGAATTCAAGTTAAATAAGGAGTGAAGCATCTGACGGATTCCAGGTAGGTTTCATCCCATCATCTATTTACTTTAAGGAAAACATTGGGTTCCTTGTCTCTTTGTTTTTCTAGTTTAGACAACTAGACCTAGGGGAGATACTTCTGTCTGTAGTCATAAACACCACATAACAAATTGGAGACTCCACTGGGGAGTGGTGTATTCCCTTGGTGATTTATTTGTCCATTGTGTTTGTTTACCTCTTTGATAGACCTTTGTTGCCTTAACCAGCCAGGAACATACCTAGGAAGTGATTTCTTTGAGTCTCATTTGCAATTTTTGTGTCAGAATACTCTATCCTTGGACCAAGGAACCCATTGTGCCTCTAACAGAGTGTTGCACCCCACCTGGGCCCTCTCTATACCAATGTTTCAAAGCACTGGTGCCTCTTCTCTACTAGTGTTGGCCCCTGTTTTTGCACAAAAAATTCTCTTATTTTCTATTTCCTCTTTGATCAGCCTACTTCTAGCTGACCTTCCTTGAGTCGAGAGTGCCTTGTGGTCTCTCGAAGGCCTCCATTCAGTTTTCATTCGTGTTTGATTGCCTTTGGTAAGGATTGGTTTTGATTTTTTTTTGTTCTTATCATTAGGTCGCTTACAAACTAATTTCAGTTGGCCATTGATTGCTTAGATGAATTGTTGTTCTAGTCTTCATTCTGAAAAGTGCATCTAAATTAGTGATTAAAATTTTGCATCTTAGTTTTCCTCTTTTCGAAAATTAAGTGTGTTGAAAAGATTTTTTTTTTCATTTCCATTTAAGGCTTCGTATGTGCATTGATAGAGGAGAAGTTACATTGAAAGGGAAATTTCATCTTGCGTCTTTTTTTTTATATATTAATGATTTCTTCCCTTCCTTAGCTATATTTTCATTGAAAGAGAAAGATTTCCATTTTCTCATGCTAGATTTTCATTTTAGGATATTTAGGTGATATTCATGGTGAGCCCAAAACTAAAACTTAACCAAAGATCAACCTAAAATTTATTGAATCAACCTAAGGACCATTTGTAACATTAACACAAACATTTATAGGTATGGGATAGATATGTGTTCCAGCATCGTTAAACATTGGAGATGTCATTGTTTTCCAGCGTTCTTAGTTACACCATTTCTTGGTGATCTAACCTATTATCATTAGATGGACCCAAGTACATCATGTAAGACCAATTTTACTCTAAGTAAAATTTCTTTCACTATGAAAATAACTTAGTAAATCACCTTTATTAAGTTGTTTATGGTCTAAACAGGAAACCCCATAAGGAAATATTAAATAAATAGATATTTGCTTGATTTTCCTCAAGAAATAATTAGTTAAACAGTAGTTTAATTAATATTTTTGGTTATATTTAACCCAAAACAAAGAAATTAATTAGATAAATCATTATTTATCTTATTATTTTCTAAATAATAATTGTTTAAATCTTATTTAAATAATATTCTTTGTTAAATATGACTAATTCACCCTTAAATAATAAAATAAATCATTATTTATTTGATTATTACTCAACCATATCCTTAAAATGATAAATAAATCATTTATTTATTTATTATTACTTAATCACATCCTTAAAATGATAAATAAATCATTTATTTGTTTATTATTTACAAATAAGGGGATTTGACTCAAGTCAAATTCCTTTTCCCTCAAACAAATATAATAAAATATTCCATAAAAGTTGGATCTAGATTTGGTTAATAATATTTTAATTATGCACCAATCTCTAGACTAACTCAATATTTTGTTATAAATAGAAGGGTTTTCTCATTCATTTGTCACCTTTTGTTGCCTAAAGATCACTCTGGATCTCAACACTTGGTCTGGCTATTGATCCATAATCATAGCCATACTTTTCCATTTTTGTCTGGGTTTTCTACACCATCAAGAGAGAGAAGTTCTAAATCTGAAGTGCTAAGGACTCACAAGAACCCATCCCATTGAGGAGAACAGGGAACACCCTCTTGTGTTTTCCTCCTAGGTGCCATTAATAAAAATATTCATTGGATATATTCTTATCTTGTCTATTGGATCTATGGAGTAAATCTTATTTTTCTATTGTTTAATGTCTTCTAATGTATAGATCTAGATTTTTGCAGCATTTGTCTTGATCATCTAATTGTAGATATGAAGATATTAGTAGTCATTTCTGCTGTTAGGGCTATAATTTATGCGTATCTAAAGTGGTATTTTTTCGTACACTTCGAATAAAGATTCATACTAACAACTGGCTACTCCACATGGGTTTACCATTATGACCGCTGTCGTTTTTTTGATCCTTGCATATCCAGCTACTTCAAACCATAGGATTTCTCTTCAGCCCCTTGTTTTTCTTATTCTTGATGTTGTTTTTAACCCGTAAAACCCTAAAACTATAAAAATTCTAACTTCCGCGTGTTTTCGGACCCATTGCGTAGGTGACAGACATCAGCTGCAGCTGAGACGACAAATTTTTCTGAAACCTGCTGCCGAGAGTGCCGGAAGTGCAGGTCGCACTTTTCTGCCCAAAAATTGTGACCTGGACCTCCAGGGCGCACTTTACAACCCAAAAAGTGTGACCTCTACTGAAAACATGCCAAAAACTGCGACCTGGACTTTCTGCAGGGATTTTTATAAAATTTTTCTGGGTTCTGCTGAGCCTCTGTTCAGGGTTGTCTGACCTCAGTCTCTGCCTGTTTTGGACCTATACTTGTTTTGTTTCGCTCAACAAAGTGGGAACCTATTCCCCTAGGGCTTCAGTACCCTCCACTTTTTTTGGAAGAGTGTTTGCTGTTGCAGGTTGTCTGAAATTTCAGAGTCTTCAGCCATTTTTTCAGATCTGATACCTCATCTTTAGATCCACTTAAGATTGGCTTGTTATCCATCCAAATCTCCTCTTTTAGCTTTGTTTGGGTTTTCCGTTAGGGGGCACTCCGCTTCCTTCCTGGAGATAGCCTTTCGCCATCTCTTTTTTACAACAATTTTCCTCTGATTTGTTGCTGTTTTCTGCACCACTTTCCAACAGATTTTGTCTTTTAGATCTCTGTCCCTCTTGACCCAAGATCTATTAGCATATTTTAGTGTGTTTATATTTTTTTTTACTCACCTATAGACTAGTTGTTGAGAGGCCCACCTTCTTGGGTTTAGATTATTGCATTATTAGGTGTTTATTTTCTATTTTGCAAGCCTATATACTATCATTTGCAGGGTTATTTACAACTATACAACATCACTTTTTATTTTTCTCTACAAATGTCTGGGTTTAAAAATTAAAATTTACACACTTTTACGCACACACCCTAAACAAAAAAGGGCTTGGTTAACACCGCCAAGCAAAGACTCTAAAACATTGAAATCAATTGATCCTGCACCTCTGCCCTTGTTTCGACATTGTAATCGGTTGATCTTGCACCTCCCTACCCTTGTCGGTCTCTTTTTCCTTGGTTCCGTGTGTGTGTCATCATTTCTCAACCTCCCACGGGCTCTGATTTTCCTCACGGGGGGCCAACACCTCTTGCACATCTTCCCCTCTTGGTAACACGTATTCAGGGTACAACATGCCTCCTCTCTTTGCCCAAACTCTTGTATACCACACTGTTACCCAACCTCTTCTTTCTCGTACCCCTGACGACCAGATTCTCATGATGAAATCTGATCAACCTTCAACCGTAGACATCAATCTTCAGACTCGGTATCGTCAGTACAACAAGCCTCCCGCTGTGTCTGTCCTAGAGATGCCTCCTTCGATCTCTACAAAGCCTCTTTTGACACCTAATGGCCCCTTGAAGATCCCTCAGCCTAAGGCATAGGTTCATACCAAGATCCCTAAGGGTCCACTATGCCGAAATGCATCTTCTAGCAGAGCTGCCCATTCGTATAGCATAGTCGATGATTTGCCCAATCCCCTGCTGCCATTTCAATGCTGGAACTCCTCCAGTCGTGCCCTTCACAACGAAAAGCTCTTCTGTCTGCCGTGGACACTGTAGACCCTTCAGATGATCGATTGATTGTCTTTGATGTTTACCGGTCAGAACATCCTCCTCTCCCTACTTCTGTCGCTTTCAAAATCCCAGTCAAGATCAGGAACGCCAACGTTTCTCGGTGCATTATTTATGAGGGGTCATCCACTTGTGTGATGTCCACTTCGGTTTGGAAACAACTCAAATTTCCTGAGTTGGCCCCTTCCACGATCACTCTCCAAGCATGGGATGGCCACGCCTCCAAGCCCATTATTTTATTCCGCAATTTTCCTATCACTCTTGCGCGCTAGACGGTTTTCATTGACGTAGAATTCATAGACGCCCCCTTGGATTACAACATTCTTTTGGGTCGTAGCTACACTTATGCGATGTCTGCTGTCCCTTCCACGGTTCACCGCAAGATGTCCTTCCTCCATAACATAAATATAGTCACCATTGACCAGTTGACGTATTACGAGCCAAAGTCTCAGACCTCCCCTGAGTCCACTATCTCTTCAGTGGCCAACAAGAAAATCGTCGACCCTTTGACCAGTGTCTCACCTGGTGTCTACAAGGACTCCTCCTTGCTTGGTACTTTCCCTGGTCTTCCTCCTCCTATCTATGATCCCAACTCATCGAATGTTTGCATGATGCAATCGTCTCGGGCTTCTCTCAAGAGGCCTGCCTCGGCTAGTCAGTAGCACCCTCGCCCTCCACAGCCGTCTCCTAGCCCTTCGATGCAGCCTCTTGGACCTCCTCCTCCTAGCCCTTCAACTAGTACTCATGAGCCTATTTATCCTCTTGGGTCGGTTCCTCCAAGCCTTAACCATTTAGGAGCCGTCCCACCTGGATATTACCCCTCCGGTCAGATACCGTTCCTAGTCCCTCCACCAGGCATCTATACGGCCCCCTATCATGGCCACCCTCTCTCTGCCTAACTTGACCATTGTCTCTGCCTAACTTGACCATTGGGCTCCCGGTTTGGTACCTTGATCCTCCAACCGCCACCCCGCTAGGTCAACATAAACCTTATCTTGATTTGACCCCGGTTCAACTGGTCCCCCTAACTTCTCCCGTTGTCACAATGCCTCAACCACGTCAACAGGAACCACTTCCTGTTGCAACCGCTTTGGGTAAGAAGGGAAAAGCTCGCAAAAGGGCCTCAAAGGAAAAAGAGGCCCCGACTGACCCTGCACCTCCTCCGCCTCCAAAGCCCTGCGCTTTGTGTGATGTCATCGGTCATGCCACCCATACTTGTCACGAGTTGCCCCGCATCAAGCCCATGGTTAATGTCGTGTTCCCTGACTCGACGGTCCCCGAAACCTCTGCTTCGTCACCAACTGTTACCAAGAACAACAAGATTATTCACACCAAACGCCCTTGTGCTTTGTGTGGTCTCCATGGCCATTACTCTCATCATTGTCCCCGCCTGACGCATTACCGTGCCTCTTTAGAGGTATTTCGGGAATACGAGATTGAACTGAACCAATCGGCTTCTCCTGTACTTGCACAGTATACTACATGCCAGACCAAGGATTTACCCGCTCCTATTGACATTCCCCCCCTGATGTCGACATGACGGAGCATGCGGCCACCATCCTCTACCTTTCATCATCCTTGAGACCCTCGACATAAGTTCCCTCTAAAACTTCTCCTGTTGTTTCGCTTGACCTCCTTTCAGCAAACACCTCGGGTTCAACATCAGTAGATCCTTTATCTGCTTATTCTTACGTCATCTCCCACGATGATGTGCATGTGAGTCTTTCTTCTCATGATGATGAGTCAGGTAGCCCCGCCGCATCATGTGGTCTCCCTTCCTCCTGTCTTTCCACCTCCTGTTGTGACTACGACATCATGGAAGCTACGTCCACCCCTAACTTCATCTATCCTGCCCATAAACAGGATGCCATCATCCATACCGTTGGTGACTTATGCAACCTGAGCTCAAGCTACGTCTCCCGTAGCTCCCACATTTCCCCTCATCAGCAACATGTGGGAAGTAGACATCCTACCGAGATCACTCCCTTCCGTAGAGTGCATTCAATTTCTACTATGCACTCAAGTTTCCAGCATTGTTCTTTACCCTCCCATTTATTGTCTTGTGGCACCTTTCAGAGGGACCCCCATTGACACCTTATATTGGTTTTGCCGATGGTGCAAGTCGCTACTCCCGAAATTTAGCCTCGGCAAGTTGAGCCATTTTTACCCCTTTGCAGGCACTTGTTCTTTAAACGGTGTATGCATTGGTACTGCTACCAATAATCAGGCCGAATATGATGATGTGCGAGTTTTATTAGCCGATGCCCTTTCACATCGCATCCTCCACCTTCATATTCGTTTATATTCCCCGCTTCTTGTCATGCAATTGAATCGTGTATATCTTGTGTATAATCCTATCCTTTTCAGAAGATATTTATGAGTGAAGATTTTGATGCGTGAATTTGAAATCATTACTTTCAGTCATGTACCTAGGGCACAAAACCACTACGTAGATAGCATTGCAAACCATATTTTGGATTGGAATTTAACACACACATTTAACACAAGACAATAACATAAAAAATATCAAAACGATGCATATCCATAGTATGTGTCGTATAAAATGTTTTAGAGTTCATCAACTCTGATACATATGACATGCCCATAGCATGTTACCAAAAACTCAAAAATGGGGGCACCACATGCATACCACATGACCAGGCAACATCAGAACCACTTTGGGATCTCAGGATCTAGCCCTCCTAGATCCAAAGAGGGATATCTCTATAAAAGGTAAAGAATAATATATCTTTAAAGTTCAATTTAAGGTATTAGGCTAGTTATAGAGCACAAGGGTTTTTGAATTTTTTGTTTGGGTGGGAAACATTGAAAGAAGGGTTTAATATAAGGTAAAGGAATTAATAGTGAAGGATTTTTGGAAATGGGAAGATAATTCAAAGAGAATACAATTTCATTGGGCAATGGGGTCATAAAAGAGTTTACTTGCAATCCAAATATCCAAGGCTTTCAAAGGGCTAGTCATCTAAATCAGAGGGTCTCTTAAGAGGATTGTATGGATGAAACAAAAAGGAAGTGGATGGGAATAACAAGGAAAGCCTTCCAAGGTGACAACTTCGGAGTAATTCATGGGACAAGGCACACCTTATACCTCTATGATCAATACTCCTGATGAGGCTAACTTCAAAGACAATGATCCAGCAGTCCTCCCGACTATTTTCAGACAGTAGAAAACACTTAAGTTCAAACACAAAGTGAAGCCTAAGATCAGAGAAAGAATTTTAACCTTCTCTGCTTTTGACATTAAACTCAAAGGGATCTTAGAAAAGCTAACTGTTGGAAAGGGAACCTAGGGGACAGGGCTGATACTAAATCTCCCTGTTTCCCGATTCTTTCTGCTAAACCAAACAAGAACATCTACGGAACAAACTATAAATTCATACATCAGTAAAGCATGGGAAAACCAACTCCTCAACTGGTTAAATTATATTGAATTTTTTCTAAGACACACAAATAGCTAAAAACATAAAGATAAGAATGTGTAGGAAGCATTAGGGTGCTTGCGGTAGTATATCCTAAGCTAAAATTATTGTTTCTTATCATAGAAAATGAAACATAATGTAAAGCAGATGGAAAACAATAACAAAAAAGGGACACATCACCAATGACTTAGATCAGGATCCAGTGAACATGCTTGTCATATTAGCAGAGCAGAACCAGTCACATACATTCTTGTCCAATAGCTTGATACAATCCAAAATCATCTCCCTGCCTATTTACAACACTACTCAGGGAACTCTAACTCAATAAAAAACTTACAATCAGTTAATTTCCAACAACCAACAACCCTTTACAATGTATTTTCGACGAGTTCTTATAGGTGAATGAGTGATAATAGTGGTAGATAGGACTTAAATGATTCATTAAGACTGAGGGGAAGAAGTATTCGAATGCCCACTCTGCTTAATGGTTTTACATTAACTGCTGGTACCCTTAAGATGACTTAGAAGTCTTTGTTAGGTTGACAATAACTTCTAGGGTATGTTTCTTGAAGTACTTTCTCGCTGTAGTGTTCTGTCTAATCCTCTGTGACAAGTAAGGTGAAGATTTTGTCTTTCTTGTCTTTCATACTTTGCAACCACTGTACTAACATTCTAGGAATTTCTGTCAGAGTAATAACTGTTATGGGGCTCAATGAAAAATGGAGTAGGTTGTGGGAATTTTTCCTTCTTAGGAAAGAACGTTCTGCTTGATAGGTTTCCTTTGTTGCTTTAATCACTGATAATCTGCATTTAATCTGCGGATTGAGTGTCAAATCTTCAATATTATGCGTTAAACTTTAATCCTTTCGGGTATACTTTGTTGCTTCTTCTGCTCAGGTGTTCAGGTTTTTGCTGATCTGGAGGGTTTGCCGAAGATCGGAGATAGTGATCCATCGAATAAACATGAGGTTAAACCCTTTTCTAATTCCTTCCTTTGCAATCTTTGGCTATAAGATCGTCACCTTGCAACCTATGTCCCTTGACTGTGACTGTGGAAATCGCATGAATTAACCACCCTTTGAACCCTGCAAAACATGATAAACATGTTGCAAAAACCTACGGGAGTTTGGATAACTGCGAGAGAGGCTCGGGGGTATGGCGGAGGAGTGAAACCCTGGCAGAACAGCTAACCAGGTTTAAATTTGAAATGGGGCGTGAAAATGAGGAGAAATGGTTTTAGAAAACCACTGGTGGTTATCGCGCAACGAAAGGGAGGTAAGTGGTTTGGGACGAATGGAGTGCAATTCCATTCATCATTGGACACGTGGATTTCCAATACCGCCCATTTCGCAAAAGAGTTGCGCTATGCTGGGAGGAGGGGCAGAGTGATGCAATATGGATCGTGGATCATCGGATCTGGGGTCTCAGATCAGATGGTGCGGCGTGAGCGCAACAGGCCGAAAGCTGCATGGTGGGATGAGCAGTGGGCCAGGTAAGTGACGTAATCTCTTTTGTCGTGGAGAGGATGATGGGGTAGCAGGGTCAAGCGGTCGAGTTAAGTGGGAGTCATCAGATCTAATGGATGGATAGCTGGGATCGTATTGGGAGATCATGTTTCATGGAAGGAAAGGGAATGGGACCAATGGATTAATATTTTTCCAATGCAATGGATTGGGACTAGAATAAGCGTCGAGGCATGGTTTTGTGGGAGTGAACGGAACCAGGGTTTAGGAGGAAAAGCGCTTATCGCATCGGGGAAAGGAGACGAAGGGAGGTTTGAGAGAAAAGGAGTTTGCGACTGCGATGAGGCCTTTAGCACTTGGTCATAGCATGGGTCACATGCAAAAAAGGGCTAAGGCTAGGCCGAAAGGGGTTTAAGGCCATAATGCTCTAACAGCTGTTTTTAGGCCAAGAATAGGGTTTTAGAGGGTTTTTTGGTGTTCCGATAAGGTAAGAAAGGGCTTTTAAACCTCGTAAAAGGGAATTAATGAGGTTTAAAGGGAATTTTGAAGTTTATGGAAGAAAATGAAGGATAAAACATAAGGGAAGTGAGGGATATGGAGGCCTTTTGAAAGCATATTTCTTCAGAATGGCAGGGTCTATAAATGGAAACAACAGTGAAGATTCTTGAAGGATAAAAGACACCTGAGACTTCAAGAATGACAGATTTTAAAAGAAAAGATTCACTTGGAGGCTCGGTCACAAATTTAGCCACCTTTTTGCTTTGTCAAATTATTATAGGTAGCTAACAGGAGGATCCCGAGCCAATGTCTCTGCCCCTGCAGCTCGTAGATCATGAACACTTTGTCCAGCCACCGCCATGTGTCGCATGACCCCTCACCATTTCGAGGGTAAACCAATACATGGCTCTATGTACTGGTCATCTAAGTCTTGCCATCCGCACTCCAAAACACCGGTCAAAAGCCTCTCACATCTATGACGGATGTCCTCAAGAAGGGCTATTGCATCCTCATTTTGCTGCGCCCTTGGTCCACTAGATCCTGCGGCCCCTGATACTGCAAGACACCCCATGTACCAAGCCGGTTTTACCGGTGCTGTATCTGCATGCCAAAAGTAAAAGAATCAGTACTACATACAATATTCTAAAAATTTTACATGCACGTAAAAGATCAACAATGTGGCACTTACCATCTGGTCCCCATATACGACCAGGTGGAAGTGGCAGATCTGAGTCCCCACAATAACTCATCCCACTATAAGGATAGTCATCTATATACAGCGACATCTGATCCCAATGAACAAAGAAATTAGGACGAAACACTTGTCCAACTGCTCCACCTCCTCCTCTACACAGTAGTCGCCCCCACCGATGCATCCTAAGCTCTCTCAGGCTCCCATCTGGGAGCTGTATGCGAGGTCGAAATGTCGAGATCTTCTCAAAGAAGAAAGAGCACAAAACTGTACCATACGCACAGTCATGGTTCACTTGCTGCTTACATAGCGACAACTGTCGTTCAATGACGCCAGCATCATTTGGGCCCACCCATAGTAGGTCCCACTCAAAACACTCTCCACCAACATCATCTGTCCCCCCGTAATGTGATAAAGTGCCTGGTTGGCCAGGATCCGCAGCACCGTTGTGGCCACAGCACGGGTCTCTAACCTCTCCAAATCCCCGATGGGTATCCGAGTCCCCTTGACTTGGAGACCTGGAAAACAATGGATCTCTACAAACTCTATGATATTCTGCCCATGTGGTAATACTGGCTGAGTATTCCCTACCATCCCAAGTGGTGGGAGACCAGTTAGGAAATATATATCCTGGACATTCAACTTGATCCAGTGCCCCTGCACTATAAAGACCTCATGGTCCGGGTCCCAGTAGCTAAAAATTCGGGCCAATAAGGGCTCCTCAGCTCTCATCAAAGGGTTCTCCACAAACTTCAGAACCCCAAACCTAGCCAAAGCACTGTGGACACCATGATCCTCCCGGATCTCTGACCGGAATGTGCCCAGGTCTCTCTCTCTCCAGTTGATCCATAACTATTCCATACCTACACAAAACCATCATATCAATCAGTATACAGATAAGAAAGATTTTTTCTCATCAAGAAATCCTATTTCTCAACCAAAAAATAGCACCGAAACACCCCTCCCGGATAGGTCGCACTTTTCAGGACCTAACCTAGGATAGGTCGCATGTATCTGGCCAAAACCTTCTACCCAGGTCACAGTTTTTGCCCCAAAAAGTATGACTCGGCCGTGAGGAGGAGTAGAGGGCTTTTACTAAACATTAGGGACATAATTTGAACTTTTAATCCACTAAAAAGAAAGAGTAGGGTTAAGCCTCTTACTTGCAACTGACAGCTCCTGATTCCAACAATTGGTTTGTCCACTACGATCGCCGCAAGATTAAGGGCCTTCTCTCCTCTCCACATTCACCACAACTCCACATGCAAATGAATGAATTTGGAGGGAAAATGCCTTATTAAAAGAGAAAACCCTGTTTCTTCTTTCTCTCGCCGCAATCCAACCGTAGCTACGTTTACCAAACCGTCTGCATCATTGGAAAGCTCTCACTGAGCCCTCAAATGGGTATCTGTTAGTTTTTAGTGATTTGATACTTCACCGGGACACATTTTCCCAAGAAGCACCACTTCACCCTTCCACAAAAATCGAATTTCTTGACTTGCAACACTTGTACCGGGGGCACCATGTTGCCTCCATACTTTTACATGCTCATGTCGACTTTCGTCATGAGTCACCATCTGGTACTCATGCTTTTATGGTCCCCAACAGCCCCTGTTTATATGTGGCAGCACCATCGAGTCACCCTTGTTTAGAGCATCAAGTTGAGTCGTCATTGCTTTCATGGCGTCTATCCCGAGTCCCTTTTACATCTCGCCATAGTCCCCCATCATTCATTGCTTCGTCCCTCTCTTGTGTCGCACATTATGGCCTTCAGTCCGATTGTCTCCTATCCCTCATGGTGTTGTGTCAGTTGCTGCCAAGTCATCCATGCCCTTTATGCTCTAACAAGGGAAGTCGTTCGTTCGCTACTCTTTCCCCTCCATTTCATCATCATCATTGGTGTCAGTCTGTCAGTTACTCTACTATTTTCTCTCGCGCCCTAGTTGAGGATCCCTTATTGCCTCACCTATGGCGGACCTCTTTCTGTCGACATCAACTCATTTATTCCAGAAGACAGGTCTAGAGGGTGGTGTACCTTGGTTCCAGCTTCCACTCTAGTTCGGTGCCTCGGATTAGGAAAAGGGACTCTTTATTGCCCTTTGACTTGATTTTTTCTCAGCTCCAACTCCTTTCAGCATGATCAAGATCCGTATACTCAATGGTTCCATGATGCAGCAGCTGACATCGATGATTCCCGAGTGTGTGTGAGATGTCCCAGCCCTCATGAGGGGGTGGCCCTACAGGTAGCCGCCCACACATTCGGATGACCTCTTCATCACAGCCTTCGATGCAGCTCCATACATTTGATGATGTCGGCCTTAGCCGCTTGCAGCACCATTTTTTTTGCATGTATCAGTCAGATTTTTAGAGCCCTTTCCTATTTTCAGGGGCATCTGGGTTTCATTTGTATCTCATGTACTCAGCTATTGTTGTACAAGTCCTGGCTGTTATCCCAGGCACAATTTGTATATGGGATTCATTATCATTTTATTTATCTGGCTCATGTTTATGCCAGCATATGCTTTATTATTGCGTTCCGTGGTTTTCCGGGCGCCTTATTGTTTGTACTATTGCCTCAGCGGGCATAGGTATGCCTCCCCCACCTCCTATAGTAGGTACTCACTCAACAAGACTTGTCACACCTGCAAGTCACTTCCTCAAGGTCTAGTTCTTTCAACACTTTGGTTTACCTTATACTTCTCTCTCTTTGACTTCCCCTTCGATGTCTAGTGATTGAGTTCTTACAACGTACTTCGGTCATACGATTAGCTCCTAACGCTCGCATGCTAGGGGGAAATCTATTACATCATTTTTTGGTCATCTAACCTACTATCATTAGATGGACCCAAGTACATCATGTAAGACCAATTTTACTCCAACTAAAATTGCTTTCACTATGAAAATAACTTAGTAAATCACCTTTATTAAGTTTTTTATGGTCTAAACAGGAAACCCCATAAGGAAATATTAAATAAATATATATTTGTTTGATTTTCCTCAAGGAATAATTAGTTAAACAGTAGTTTAATTAATATTTCTGGTTATATTTAACTCAAAACAAATAAATTAATTAGATAAATCATTATTTATCTTATTATTTTCTAAAGAATAATTGTTTAAATATTATTTAAAATATTCTTTGTTAAATATGATTAATTCACCCTTAAATAATTAAATAAAACATTATTTATTGGATTATTACTCAACCATATCCTTAAAATGATAAATAAATCATTTATTTATTTATTTACTTAATCACATCCTTAAAATGATAAATAAATAATTTATTTATTTATTATTTACAAATAAGGGGATTTGACTCAAGTCAAATTCATTTTCCCTCCAAAAAATATAATAAAATATTCCATAAAAGTTGGATCTAGATTTTGTTAATAATATTTTAATTATGCACCAATCTCTAGACTAACTCAATATTTTGTTATAAATAGAAGGGTTTTCCCATTTATTTGTCACATTTTGTTGCCTAAATATCACTCTAGATCTCAACACTTGGTCTAACTATTGATCCATAATCATAGCCATACTTTTCCATTTTTGTCTGGGTTTTCTACACCAGCAAGAGAGAGAAGTTCTAAATCTGAAGTGCTGACGACTCACAAGAACCCATACCATTGGGGAGAATAGGGAACACCCTCTTGTGTTTTCCTCCCAGGTGCCATTAATAAAATTATTCATTGGATATTTTCTTGTCTTGACTATTGGATCTATGGAGTAAATCTTATTTTTCTACTGTTTAATGTCTTCTAATGCATAGATCTATATTTTTTCAACATTTGTCTTTATCATCTAATTGCAAATCTGACAATATTAGCAGTCATTTCTGCTGGTAGGGCTATAAGTTATGCGTAGCTAAAGTGGTCTTTTTTTGTACACTTCGAATAAAGATTCATATTGACACCAGGGCCTATCGATGCACTTGTGGGAGGAAGCATGAAACACTGTGGTTTATGTCCAAAACCGTTTTCCTCATAAAGTACTTGGCATGAGTACACCTGAAGAAGATTTTACTGGTAAGAAGCCTGATATTTCTCATTTAAAGATTTTTGGCTCATCTGTTTACATTCATGTGACTAAGGACGCCTAGAAGAAGCTGGTGCCGACTACAGAAGTTGAGATATTTGTGGGGTACACAGAAACACCCCATAATTATTGTGTGTATTTTTTTTTTTTTTTTTTTTTTTCAGGACGGTCGGATGAAGCGTAATTATGTGGGACATAAAATTCAATGAGGTGAAAGCCATGAAGTTGTCGCTTGAGAGGGAGCTACACTTGCATGCAGAGGAGGAACTGCTTGTTCCCAAAGATGAGCCTCAAGATGTGGATCGGCCAACTGGAGGAGGAGATTCTATAGATATGGAGAGTCCACATGGGGGTGCAAACAGGACAAAGGAAGGGTGTACCCGGGGGAAGGCGAGAGGCGAAGCAGTACGACGCAAGTGTGAGGTCCACACATCATAGCACAGACAGAGAAAGTCACCTGACCAATTTACTGGATACATGGCTCTTATGAGCAAGTGTATCGTGACAGAGCCATATTCTTTCGAAGAAGCAGTGCAGGAGCCCACATGGGTAGATGCCATGGTGGAGGAGTATGACTCCATTGTCAGAAAGAGTGCTTGGGCGATTGTTCCAAGGCCGGTGGGTAAATAAGTTGTAGGATCAAGATGGATCTATAAGGTAAAGCGAGTTGTTGATGGGAGCGTCAAGAAGTATAAGGCAAAATTTGTTGCCCAGGGCTTCTCACAGATCGAGGGGATTGAATATGAAGAAACCTTTACACCTGCCACACGTTATTCTTCCATATGGACCATCCTTGCTCTCTCAGTGCAAATGGGTTGGCACATTCATCAGATGGATGTGAAGACTGTGTTCCTTAATGGGATCATTGAGGAAGAGGTGTACATTGAGCAGCCTGAAGGATTTGAAATCTTCAGCAGCGAGTCACATGTGTACAAGCTCAAAAGAGCATCATATGGGCTGAAGCAAGCACCACGTGCTTGGTACACACGGATTGACAACTATTTCACTGGACTTAGCTTCACCAAGAGTGAGGCGGATGCAAAACTGTATCAAATTGTGGTGGAGGGTAAGATTTTAATCATTGTTCTTTATGTTGATGATTTAATACTAACGGGTGATGTGCAATTGATACACTCATGAAAGGAAAATCTTGCAAAGGATTTTGAGATGAAGGATTTGGGCCTCCTTCATTCTTTCCTTGGATTGGAAATATGGCAGTGGGAAGGTGAAATGTTTGTGTCTCAAGGCAAGTATGCCCGGGAGATACTGGAGAAGTTTCACATGCAAGGCTGCAAGCCTATCGACACTCCTCTTCCAGGAAATTGTAGGAAAGAGGATGTTACAACGGCAGAGGTAGTGGATGCCACTGTTTATCAACAGTTGGTGGGTTCACTCATGTATTTAGTTAATACAAGACCGGACATATGCTATGCGGTGAACCACCTTTCACAAGCGATGCTTAAGCCTACCAAGCTCTTTTGGAAGGCAGGCAAGCATGTCCCAAGGTATCTCAGGGGCACATCTGAGTATGGCTTATGGTACAAACAAACGGATGAGGTGAAGTTGCATGGCTTCAAAGATGCAAATTGGGCAGGCAGCCCAACAGAGAGAAAGAGCACATCAAGAGGGGTTTTTAGTATTAGATCTACAGCATTTTCTTGGTATAGCAGGAAACAAAGATCCGTGGCACTCAGTTTAGCGGAGGCAGAATACATGGCAACAATTCAAGCTGCATGTGAGGCTATCTGGATGAGGAAGATCTTGGTTGGTTTGTTCAGTTCACATTTAGATCCTACAGTGATACATTGTGATAATCAAAGTTGCATTAAACTCTCTATTAATCCTATGTTTCATGATAGATCTAAACATATTGATATCTGATATCATCATATCAGAGATTGTATGCAACAGAAGATCATGTTGCTTCAGTACATTCCTACGGAAGATCAGGATGCAAATATTCTGACGAAGGCGCTCACCAGGAGCAAATTCGAATACCATATAGGCAGGATCGAGGTGAAGGATAATCCTTATCTTGTTGAGAGGGAGTGTTGAGATTTAACAAGATGATGAGCTTAGTGAAAAACAGTCACCTTCACTAAGTGGGCCCGCAGGCTATTTTTAGGTGCAAGTCTATTTCTAGACATGGTGATCATATTTCAGAAGTTGCAAGATGCTATTTGTGGATGGTTGGTCAAGTTGGAAAAATAGATGAAATTCTATTTTTAGAATATTGGGCGAAGTTTATTTATAGATCGTCGATCTAAAAATAGATGCATGTCAATTATTATTAGCCCTTAATAATAATCCAATAATAAACATCAACTTATTCTCTTGGAGCACTTTATTTCAATATACAGATTTGGAAAATCAGTGGGCTGAAGGAATTACGCAATTCCTAGGGTTTACTGGTGGTTGATGCATGGAGGACTCAGTTAGAACTGAAGTGGCAAAGTTATGACAGAGTTGTAAGAGTAGTTCATGGAGTTTTTATTCAGTTTAACTCAGTTAATGGAGTTAAACTCAGTTGAGCTAGTTGTATCTAATCTAACTGAATGATACACTAGTGAGAGTGAAGTGAATTAATTAGTTAATTAATTCACAAATAATAACTCATTAATCAACTAAACAAATACAGCAGTTAACTACAGTGCATGTCAGTTCCAGTGGAGACCCAGTGGAGAGATAGGTGAAAGGGTGAGATGGACTATCTGTTGTGACTATAGTGATGCATTGATTGCATCACACACACATTAATTAATCGTGAGGTTGGCGTAAAGCAGGTAATTCGAATTGTTCAGGCTATTCTTGAGAAAGGATTGCTGTGATATCAGTGGCGAAAATCGATTGCATGGTTCTGATTTCTTCATGTTGAGTATTGGCGTTGATTATCCCGAGCTTGATGTACTAAGCTTTGTATGATATTGTTACATGATCTCCATGATACATAATATATGATAGTTTGGGTTTTTAGCTTCAGTCTTTCCCATTAAACAACTGTGTTATGTGTGATTTTTTTTATTGCTTCATGTGTTTGCAATTGAGTTTATAATTTCCGCAAAAGATTAACAGTGGAAGGATTCTGTATTTAGCAAGAAGATAAATATTGTTAGATCGAGAATCTATACAGATACTATAATGCACCATGTTCTAAAATTTCCCTACAATGCAGCATCTAAGTTCTACTGAATGCGGAGAATTCTGGTTTCCATATCGAGGAGGAGGACCCAGAAAATGAGGACGATGTAGGAACACCATGACTGTGTGTTCACTCAGTGTTTTTTAGTTTTCTGTTATTTTATCTCATATTACAGAGCCTTTACTTGTAAAAGTGCCACGACACATTTTGTTATTTTCAGTCTGATGTTATTACAGGGTTGGTTTCCTCCATGGAGGCAGCCCCATACCTGCACTACTTTGAAAGCAATGAAGGTTGGGATTGGCTAAGCACAGCTTACCAACTCAGCATGTAGCCTATGTAATGTTTTACTTCGAATTAATATAGTTTGGCCTAACTTACCCAAAAAAAAAGACTCGACTAGAACACTAGGACTCACCTAAAAATTTGGCAAAGAATTCCACCCTAAGTTAGGGGTGAGGTTGGAGAGAAAAACTCTTCTGACCATTTGTGTTTATAAACACAGATGAGTCAAAGAGACGGAAAAACTCCTAGGATGAAACTTTCGCCAAAATAATAGGGTTACCTAGGTTGTTACATACATTCATGGTCTTACTAGCATCATTTACATTACAAAACTTGCGAAATGGGTTTACAACGACTCAATAAATTGTTGATTAATGACCAGATCTTTTGAAAAAAAATGGCAAATCTACTTCCTTGGAACTTTGAAAAAAGGAGTGCAACATCTGGCTCCATATGGGGATACGTTACTTTCATGAAGTAACGTGAGAACCAAAAAATATTGCATCCAAGAAAATAGAAGTCCATCAAATAGATATCCATTCAAAATCGAAATCAACATGTATACATAGTAAATCTCGTTGGAATAGAAAAATTTATACTCTAGCAAACTGAACTATAAAATAAATAACATAAATTATCTAATGACATGAAATAAAAGGAGTATGGTTAGAGATACTATACAAACGATTCCACATGGCATTAGGTGTCATCGATGTGGAACAATCTCAAACATCTGTTTTCTAACTGGTAAATCAATGGGCTGCTTTTCAGATGTCCCTTGTTGAAATTTAACCCTCTTCAGTTGATGTGACTTCTCATCAATGTACTTCACATTTCTATCAAACTAAAACCTGCCTCTCTTTTTTCTTGGAGGAGGGGATGGGAGGTGGAAAGAATAAAAGTTAAATATTGGTTGGACAAACTCTGACTCAAAATATGGTGGATGAATTTGTGCCACAACTTCTTCACCATTTTCCAATCTCTTTGGGACTTCCACATGATATTGTCTTTCCACTTCTTTGTAAAATCTTACCATGCCACCTGTTGTTGATGGAATAGTGGCGTAAGATAGATCCATTTGAATAGAACCACCCTAATCAAATGCAAACTTTCTAGAAAGAAGCATCCCCCGAACATCAAGCGCATTGATTACTGCTATATCCATGGTAATG